>VWYH01010731.1:0-36402 GCA_013399365.1 Pampusana beccarii
TTCCAACTAAAACAATTCTGTGACTCTATGATCCTGCTCCAGATCCAACCCGCAGCAGGGACTGTCCCACTCTGTCTCATGCAGGGCGGCTCCATCCTGGCCAGGTTGTGTTTATCTTGATGAAAGCAGAGAATTCTTAAGCACAAGAAAAGCACTGCTGTGAACTGACACATTACCCAAAACCATTCTACATTACCTAAACCACATTTTACTCTGGCTAAGGAGCTCTCAAGCAGCCTCTTTGTCAGCGGCAGCACTGAGGGCACGCCAAGAACAACCCCGAATTGGGAAGTTTTTGAGCAGCAGTCGCACAGGTGGCTCAGCAAGCTCCGAAACATGCGGATGACTCAGTCTTCCTCTCTTTTCAGGGTAAACAAAAGGTGATCCTGCCTCTCCCGCCTCACCCTTCCAGTGAGCTGAAGTGCTCGTGCTCATCGTTCTCCCGGCCACCTGCAGCCTGCGAAAAATTAAACCCAGGGCAGGTGGTGCGGGACGGGAGTGGTGGCACCAGGAGTGGTGGCACCAGGAGTGGTGGCACTCTGCTGCCCACGGACAGGCCTGAGACATCATCACCGGAACAAAACTAATGCTGCCCAGGAGAGGAGTTAGTGATGCTTGTGTTTATAAGGTTTATATTGTTTTATATAGAGGTGCATGCGTGCTTGTATGCGCATGTTATCAATAATTCCAGGGGAGAACGACCATTTTCTTCAGCCTGGATAGTTCTGTTTCACATCTCACAGGTCTTGGCTGATTTACAGCTTTCTAGTCCTGAGGGTGCCCTTGTCTGGTTGGCTACAATTTGGAGTCTGCTTTGGTACCTAAGGCAGAACCAATAAATTCCCATGTGTTAGGGGACCTGCAAAGCTTGCACACAATGTGTAGATCCTATTGACAGTAATGGGAATTAAATACATGGCATACTGAATTTTGTCATTAATTTCGCTGCACCGAAAACGCACAAAAATCCAAAGTGCAATGTTTTTATTTGGATGTAAAAGAGACAAGAAATGTTTGGACTGCTAGAACGTCTTGTTGAAAACATACACCAGTAGAACAGGTGCTTTTCTGGTATAATGTGTTCTGTTAGGAGACAATATAATCTACACTGGCAGCACCACTGTTCCATTGATAAATACACCTGGACAAGCCACACCAGAAAACACTGCCCAGAACAGATGAAATCACAGCTGGTTTATGACCCCAGAGAGGTGGAGATCAGCAGAGAGAAAGGTCTTTTTGGTTGGGCGTTCTGGCAGGATACTTTGGGCTGGGCTGAAATACCTGCTGAAATAACACCCCAGTTCTGTCAGCACTGCAAGAGTTGCTCTGGGTTCCACAGGTTACTCAGGTTTTCCCAGATTAGGGAGAAAGAAGCATTTTTGCCAAGTTCTTGTACGCTGTGTGATCGGTTCCACACACAGGTGGCCTCCAATGGAAAATCACCTTCAAGCATTCACTGAGGGCAAGGAGGATGCATCCCTGAGGAAAGAATATGGGAATTTTTTTTACATGTATAAAGCCTAAGAGGTTGTTAGCTCTTTATTTTGTGTGTGATTTGGTTCTTTGAGGCTGATGAAAACGAAGAGCACGAGCAGATCAGCTCCACTCGTGATTCGGGAAGGGGCGATCTGATCGGGCTCTGTAGGGGCACAGGGCGAGCTCAACATCAGCCGTTTGTGTGTGCAAGGAGTAACTCTGCAAACTGAATCTTTTCCTCTTCCACTGTTACTTCTACCCACACAAAGAAACTAATGGTGTGGCTCTACACACTGCGGATGCCAGCAGAGAGAAGACATTTGTAGCCTGAGCCTTGGCTTTGTGCTAGCAGAAGATATTACGCTCAGTTTAGTGCCTAATCCCCAGCCAAACTTTGCAATCCATGCGGGGATATTTTGTTCCTCATGCAATATGGGCTGCGGCTTAAATAAATCCTAAGGGTTTAGGTGCTCAGATGACATTAAAAGGTGAAGAAAGTTCTGGGGCCTGTTCTTTCTGTTTTCTTCCAAGGTTTCGGCGATGACGCGTTCCTCCATCAACACGCTGCAAGAATAACGTGTTGTGGTCGTGCTCCAGACAGGCGTGTGCAGGGTTTGTGAACGTGGCAACAAGCTCAGCCGCCACGACTGCCATGAGCTTTGCTGAGAAAAGTAAATATTGAGCATCTCTAAAGGGAAGCACGTGTTGATGAACATTCCTAAAAATGGGTAAGGGCTCAGACTCAATACAAAATTGCAGGGGCAAAGTCAAGGAACCGAGCGGATTAACACAAACTGCAGAGCTGATGAACCTTGTGTATTGGGAAATGCTGGGCTTTGGATTTCATAATTAGAATGCTGGTAGGAAAGGGAGACATGACAAACCAAGAAAGTGACTGATTTTGTTACAAAACAAACCATATCTGACTCATCAGCATGAGCAGCAGAAAGATCTCTAAAACCTGTCCTTTGAAGCCAGGGCAACGCAACTGAAAACTGCTGGAATAAAGAGAATAGAAAAACACAAAATTCACTCTTTTCTGGGTCTCCTTCCTATCTGTCACCCATTCTTTTTTCTTCCTTTCCACTGCTAGGGAGTGACACCCCGCTCAAGTTATTTTCAGCCGATGTCTTTTTCAGGTACATAAGAACATTTACATTGAGCCTGTGAGGACAGTGGAGTTATTAAAAATCTATGTTGAAGTAACAACACATCTGTCTTCAGACTGCGCTTCAATCCCAGTGCATCTGCATAGTACCACAATATGAAAATAAATTAATTATTGTAATGTGCTGCGTACAGCATTCTCTGAATTTCATAAGAAGACTAAGGTCACACAGGTTTGAAGTGACCCAACATCTGAAATGTGTGTTAAGAATACGAAATCAGCCTGTGTGGAAGTCAGGTCTCTGGTGCACACGGCTTGCCCAGGGCTCTGTTAATTGTTGTTTCCCTGATGAAGAACATGCCCCTCCCGAGGGAAAGTGATTCACTGTCCTGGGTTGAGACCCAACACACTGCAATGTAGGCAGGTTGTGAAACCCAGTTGCACACTGCATGGAAATCTGGGCAGAATTAATACAGAACTGCAAGGAGACATTTGCAAAAACTTTAACATCAGGAAACTGTAACACACAGGACACACATGGAGCTGCTGGAGAGGGGCCAGAGGAGCCCCAGAAATGATCCGAGGCTGGAACAGCTCTGCTGGGAGGACAGGCTGAGAGAGTTGGGGTGTTCAGCTGGACAAGAGAAGCTCCGGGGAGACCTTAGTGCGGCCTTTCAGTGCTTAAAAGGGGCCCATGAGAAAGANTAATATCACTACCAACTCAAACTGCTCTGTGATTTCTATTATTCTGTGATCACATCCCGTCACTCTCTACCCTGGAGGAACAATACTCTCAGACTCAGCCAAGCATTCCGTCAGGTACATGATCCCACACACACGCCTAAACACGACAGGAGAGTGATTTAAGCAAGCGGGTAAGATGAAGCACAGGCTTAATGGTTTTACATCACCTGCAGCATGTGCTTAAATGACTTGCTGAACTGAAGAATGCCCGTTGTTTTCTGAGCTGGTTTTCCTGAAGCCTGGAGGGTCACACATGGTCTTTACAGAGGACAGTCTTGTGCTGAAATGGGAGATGGTTTGAGCAGGGATTAACAGCTTGAGCCCAGCTTTCCAGCAGCACTGGGCAGCTGCGCCCAGGTGCGCTCAGCTGAGCTCAGTACTAGACTGAGCACAATGTTCACACTGCCTCGCCGTGGAAATTCAGCACCTGAACCAGGCGTGTGATTTAGAACTGGGTTGATACCAACCCCTAGGATGGTGTCCTCTACAATGTGATTCACAGTAACCTCTGGATCCTACAGATGCTCTAAAGCAGGCTGTTTCTATTTGATGTTAAAGGAAATTTAAAGAAATATCCAGAGTACTCTGCATAACCTTCCCTAAAGAATTCCAGACTGGGTGAACAAAGCCGTGAAGGAATTTTTGCTGCAGTGTTTTCATGAGAGACCCAAGATCCCACATTTATAGGGTCTGATAGAATACTCACCTGTTCTCTTAAAAAGCCAGCATTACCTACCTGACTAAACTGTTCAAAGGTCCCTACACGATTATGGTTATTTTTTGCATAATAAGAGCAGGATTATTCTTCCATTAGTGCAACTGCAGAAACACAGGATTCTTTGGCAAAATGTACCCCTGCTGTTAAAAGGATTATCAAACAAACAAATCTCCCTTCTTCCTCTGCCGCCCTCCAAAGCAACCTGCATTAACAATACTACTTTGATGCAAAACCTAGGACGAAATTTAGCTTTAAATTCTGTTATAGCAAATTAGTGCTGCATCATCTTGCTGATCCTGTTGAGTTGCCATGTCTGTCCTAAAATTACAATTTTCCAAGTCATAAATGAAAAATCATTATTGACAGTGAATCAAAGTCACTAAACAAATGCAGTTTTTCAACCAGTTGTACCTGTCTTACTGTGAGTTCATGAAGGTGATATTCCACACTTCCCATACGGCACCAAAACTAGCACTGAGTATTTTCCCTCACAAAAACATCAGTGTGTTATAAAGACATCTCATAGCAATGTAAGTTATTCCTTAACAATACAAGTATTTTATACCATAAAAAAATGCAGAAAGAGCACTTGTGCTCTTTACATCTGCTGACATAGCTTTATAGAAACAAACAAAACAACAAAAACCAAAGCAAACCCACAACAACAAACCACAAACCAAACAAATGCTTAAGGCAAAGCTCTGTGAAACCCATCAGTTCTCTAATGTAATATTTCTATTTGCCTTTTGAAACGTTCTGCTTACACAGAACCTTTAACCTTTATGGGTTTGTTTCCCATGAGGACCCCATGGGTCAGCACACGCCCCCCATTCTGTTTCCTTATCAGAGTATATGGCACTGCATTATGTCTACGATTTAAAACATGGACTGATAACGTGGGCACAGTCAAACAAAACGGTACATGTAACAGCAACCAATCCATTTGTTTTAGGGAAAGAATATGATATCAGAAAGAAAGAGATCTATGCTCAGCGACATTTGACTCGAGGTAGTCAAATAGCTGAAATGATACAACCATTAAGATATATTTTCCTGATAACTACCCACATTCACATATTATCTATTTATTTTTCTCTGGTATCTTAGTGGAACTTGGAATGTATTTGACCTGGGTTTTTTTCCACTGGGCATTTACTGAGTTGCTGGAAGCAAAATTTCTCATTCTTTCTGCTTACATTATCCTCATCAACTGCAATAAAAGAAGCAATATTTTTAATGAGTAGTTGTGTCATTAAATAGAAAAATGTTTACTGTAATGATCTCTATTAGTGCCTAGTAGGGTTGGAGTTTGAACCTTTGTATAACTCAGAACAGCTAAAGCTAGAAAGTTCAAACACAGCATGACATTTAAAAACCATGCCAACTTGAGAGAAAATGCATTGTTTAGTGGAGAAAATAGATAATATTTCCCAAATGTAGGCTTAGACTTCCTGGGTTTTATGCTACTTCAGGAACCTGTTTTCTATGCACGTTTACTAGGAATATTTCTGCTGTGGAAACGTAGCTTATTGCAAGCACCAAAAAATGTTTTAATTATCCTTGCAGCGTTTGACACAGCAGGTTTTGCTGACTGAGCAGTAACTAGTTGAGACCTGAGAAACAAACTAAATCCAAGTATGATCCATAAGTCCTCCAGAAGTCAAAGCTTTGGAAAGCAAAAGCAGACTCATTAATTCCTGCGTGTTCGCCCAAACTTGGTGTTTTTTCAGCCTAACAGTGGGAGAAGGGGGTTCCATGGAGCTGCATCTTTCTGGGCACGTCAGGGCAGCCCAGGAACACCCCTAATTGTGCACGTGGTCCCCTGAGCCCACTCCCAACACAGACCAGCAAATAACTGCCCCTAAAAAGCAGTTTTCCATAACTATTTCCAGTATATGTGGCCTTGAAATACAAGTAGTGGAGCAGGGAGAAAAACAAGTGTTTTAACTGCTGCTGATTGATGCAAGGAAATGAAGAGCTACACTTTTAATCTGACCCCCTGACTCATCCTGCTGTGTTTTTCCGTTACAGTGCTTCAGACACGTTTGCATGTGAAATCAGCAGAATTTTGTAATTCAGAGGGTGGATTACACCGACGTCCGCAGTGGATCTCGCTCCGGCTGCGGTGAAAGGTGAGCACCTTGGTGCTCCTGGAGAATAAACCCTCTGCGAGTCTCCATCTCCAATAAATCATACATTGTCTCCACCCAACCCCTGGATATTTTCCTCAAGCCATTATTTTTAATTCTAAACTATATGTCCCAGTTCTTTTAAGTCAATAGCTTGACTTTGTCTTACTGTTTTCTTTACAAATGTTAAGACCACACACTGAGCTCTGCTAACACACTGTATTATGCTACTAGTAGACAAATTTTAACATCACATCACATACATGTTGCGGTTGCTGTTGGAACATGCCTTTTAGAAAATACCTTTATTGGATGAAATTGCCTCTTTCCCAAGAAAAAATCTGGTTCTTCAATATAATTTATTAAGCCTTTTAAAATTCTGTCTGTTCAATAAAATCTTTGCTATATTATAAATACCTGTAAAGAAAATATAATTTAAAATTCTGAGAGAAAACATTTTTTTTTCCTTTTACATTTTTCACAAAACGCACACAGGCTTCAAGGAAAGACTAACAATAAAAATAATTTACTCCTGTACAATCTACTCTGGGTCGGAAACATTCAAAAGAGAGAATTTAAACTTGTCCTCTGATGAAACTTTGGCTACAACATGTGAACTGATCTTAAAACAAAGGAGGGTCCTATATTTCCCACCTGTTTAATCTGAAAATTTCTTTCAAGGGCTGATTGAGGGTTGCTAGAACTTTCCTTGCTGTAGCATACCTGGATGAGGACGGACTAAAATCACTATTTTCTGAGGAAAATAGACTGAGCTTAATTGCACAGGACTAAAAGTGGTCCTGCCGCACCAGATGGGAATATTCACTATGGAGATTAACTCCCAGTTCTGAAAATTAAACATTAGTGGAAATAAGTTTGTGCTCTCACAGAGTTAGAAATTTTAATGTTTTGCTCATTCAGCAGTTCTGTATTTCGCCGGAAAGCTCTTGTGTCGAAGCGACAGCACAAGAAAGCTTTCAGATTTGGGCCACCTGCAGGGATTTTTTTAATCACTTCTCATTCTTAGCAAATTTCTTAATAGAGGGGGAGCAATTCAGTATAAGAGACATTAAATGGTGGAGTTGTTATCCTTGATATATGGACTAGAAATAGGGAAGAATTAGTCAAATCAACTAAGCTAAATCTATCTAAAGCTGGCCAAAAAGCAGACTAAGCCAAACATAGGCACAAAACCATCACAAACAATGAATAAACAGAGATTTTTAAAATTTAATTTTGATAAGACAATTTTCAAAGTTATCTTTAAGTAGTCCCTTTTTCCATCAAAGAAAACTTAAGTAGTTACAGTAAATAGATTTACCCTAAAATTAGAGAATTTAGTGTGAAGTTTGAAAAATCTCTATCAGAACTGATGAATTATGAGCAAAACGCTGAATTCCTGTCTTAGAGACACTTGCATCATTTTAAGGAATAGACAGCAAAGGAAAGTCAAGTATTTCTAGAATGTCTGGAAAACACATTTCAATAGCAGATGAGAGAGAAACAAAAGTGAAAAACGATCAGCACTTGTCTGGATTAACTTTGGCACTGCAGTGTGATGAATATCCCCTGGGAATCCTCATTTCCTTGTTCTAGATTCCCTTAAATTTCTAAGCATCAAACACTGCATTATGTTTTTTAAACTATGAAAAGCAAAACAATGATATGTCAATGTTGACTCTGACTTTCAGGAGGTATGTGTGGAAAATTGCCTACGTTAGGGAGCTGCCCACCCTTGCTGCTTTCTGACAGCCACCTCTGCTTCCTCCTCTTCCACCTTCTTCTTCCTAACATTCCTCTCCCTCCTCCACCTCCCATGTGCTCTTTCCCTCCATTTCTGAGTCCCTTCTCAGGGTATTTCTTTTATCTCACATGCCTCCCTATACAATTTGCCTTCCAATCTACCACAGACACTCCAAGATCCAGTCTCTAGGTGGACTTTGCTGGTATAGTTGTCCTTTTTATTCCACTTCGGTAACAGTTCAAGGAAAGGACAAAGTGATCTAAGCTTGGTTGTCCTGACTGCTCTCAGCATAGGCACCTCAGAAGGCATTTATGTCATTTAACTTTAGAAATGTAACTAACATTCCATAGGTTGGTCCCCCAAAGTTCATAGGTGGGAGACCTTACTGCGGCCTTTCTGGACTTAAAAGGGGCCCATGAGAAAGATGGGGACAGACTTTTGAGCAGGGCTTGTTGTGACAGGACAACGGGTGATGGTTTTAAACTAAAGGAGGGAGATTCAGGCTGGACATGGGGAAGAAATTGTTGGCCCTNCTCTACAGTCAATACAAATAGACCAGTACCGCATTGGGTAACTCAGTGTAAGGACCAGCCCAGTGCTCTGTCATGCTGTCTACAGGAGTCCCGTCTTCATCAACTATGTCCAGCCTAGCAAGACATGGCTCATAATTCAGGCACTTCACACGGGTGGTCAAAGTTGGATGATGAGAATGCCATCCCACGGCCTGGGATGCCTCATTCAGGCCTCTTATGTTTGTGTATGTCTGCCTGTAGTTTAAATTGTGAATAACTTCATCTGTGTTCATTGACGCTCCAATCCAACTCCAGCCTCCCAGCTGCCCCTTTACGGGAGAACAGAAGGGTGAGGGAGCATCATTTGGAGAAGGGACAAAAAAACTATGGTGGAAGCAGTACTAGCTGCGACTGCTAGATCTGGAATAAATGCCAAATATAAGAAAGGCAGCAATATTCATTACAAATCCAGGGATGAGAGTATCTCCCCATAGCTTTGGCAGTTCACTTCAAAAATGCTTGGTAATTCAGGTTTTGAATCCTTCTGCAAGCTAAGTGAATAGGGTGGAAGAATAAGTAACGTGAAAATTGTTTAAAATAGAGCATTAAGGTTTTCAGGGGAATACTATTGCATTTCATGCCTGAGGGGGCAAATCTACTCTGATGGTAATGAAGAAAGGATTTGAAAAAAGTTATTACTAAAAAGCTTCAGCTTACTGCCTTATCCTCCCACACCCGTTTTTTCCTTTCCTTGATATTTGTATTAAATATGAAGCAATCAAAGCAGCAATCACACAACTAGAGCATACAACAGACTTCTGAAAAAAAAACTACAGGTGGGGTGGGGAGAATGAATATTTCCAACTCAGTGCCCTACCCTATAGTTTAGTTTCCCTCATTTATAATATCAACCAAGGCTTGCAGCAGTCTATCATCTCTATGCTTGTATGGTTTGGCATTGTAAAAAAGATCAACGTAGTCACTGTACAGACTTTCTTCTGAGTCTCTCAACTGGGATGCCTTGTTTAATTTTTCAAGGGCTTGATAGAAATGTTCATATGGAATATTTAACTTCTCACTTCCAGTCTTCTTTGGCAGCCGCTTCTGAGCCATCTGTCTGCTAAAAGCACTTCGCAGCAAGTGCAGCATAGCCTCTGATGGGATTTTATCTTCGGCTTTGTCACTGCTACTGCTGGCATCTTCTGCGAGTTTGGGTCTTTCACTCAGGTTCTCCTGTGTGGTATGGTCCTAGAACACGGATTAGCATAAAAAGGTTAGGTGTCAACAAAAAACTGACTGGATTAAGATTTACTCTGATTAGTAATTTCCGTCTATGTGTGGGTAGATGCTTAGATGCTTTTTTCTTCATTCAGGAGCCACTTAGCATCTAGAAAATAACTGAACCATTATACACCAAGACAGACTATCAAAAGGTCTACATTGTATAAAATATCAAATCCCCTCACAGTGCAGGAAGTTATAAATTCCAATTCCAGACTGGCAGGATACAACATGTATTTATTTTCTTGCACATGGTTGCCACACCTGCAGCTACCTATTTCATGTATTTAAAGACCATAATCATGTCTCTCTCAATCTTCTCCTTCATCACCTGGCTGAGGAAGGTTAATCTCTCTACACCTTACGGACACCCTAATTACTTAATGGGGAGACAAACTGATGTGATGTAATTAATAAAGTATTCCAAAGATGTAGACATAATCAAGCCTTGTGAATATTTACAACATTACCACCACTTGCATCCAGAAACCCACTGTCCCTCTCAGAAGCCTGGAATATGTTTAGAGGACTCTGCCTGAAAGGTAAACAAGTGGTGACAAAGGAGCCAGCAGCAACAGATCCACTTACCAAACCATCTGAATTAGCGAGTCCCTGGCACTTGTCATGTTTTTTGTTACTAACTCCCTTGCAAACTCCCTGGAAGGGCTCCAGCAGGCAAAACTCCTTTTGGATGCGACACTTGTTATGACTAGAATCACACAAATTCAGTGTTGCTGTCAGAGGTGTGTTTCTCCCACCTCAACTGCATTAGATACTGAGTTAACTGCTTTAATAGCAATATCCTCTTACCATTCTAAAAACCTTAGATGTTAGCATGCAAAAACAGAGGCTAACAAAAATATCAGTTGTTGGCACGGACGACATTGTAATACACAACTGAGAAGTGGTCAGGGGCTAGAAGAAATTAATACAGAATGAATGTGTCTTCTCACTAGGAAAAAATACCATTTTCTCATAAACTGAAAAATAAGTAAGGAAAAAAATTAATGTAACAGTACCTCTACAAAGTCCGTCATCTTCTCCACCCCTCTTCTGTCATTTTGCACAGCATTGTAGGATGTGTATACACGTGGCTGCTTCATGTGTTCAGGCTGGGTAGCAGTGCCATGCAAAATCAACTTCCAGTTTACAATCCTTCCCTCATTTTGTATTCTTCTGGACTAAAGGACAAGCATGGCATTAGCACAGGTTGCCAGCAAATAGGAATAGGAAACAGGACACGTGACCATACAGTAGAAAGAAGTAACTAAAATAAATTACACAGCTTTCAATACCTAAATTTAAACAATGATTTATGAGCACCAAAAGACTGACAGATTAGAGACAGGATATATCAGAAATTGAGAATCAATATAATGGCTTAACTACTCCAAATACTCACATTATGGTGTAACATAATTATTAACTGATCATGTGAGCATCAATGGAATTTTGTCATAACACAGAATGCTAAAAACTGCCGAAGTGGTATTCTGTGTTATTAGTATTTGTAAATTAAGCCATTCCTTGGCAATTTCCCTGCAAAAGTTACCACTGGAGTAGTAATTTGGAACATTGAGTTGCAGTGGTGTACAAAAGCAATGTGAAAAACAGCTTGTGGAAGTGAGCAACAAATGCTCTATTAGTCTTGGCGGCAATATTTAAACAGTAGAAAGTGGAAAAGAGACAAGTATAGAGAACCCTGACACTTTATTTTGCCAAAGCTTCTTTCAGATTTTTTTCCTCAGTCATTTAGTGACTGAAGTTGGCTGCTGAAGCTCTTATTTTCTAATATAAGTCTATACCAATGTTTACATACACAACTTACATGACAATTAAATTATGAGTAACTCTGCTTGAGCATCTGTGATTTCAGTTAGGGTCCCCAATGTGAAAACTTGTGTCAGGAATCACAAAACCCTACAAGCTGAGGAAGGAGTGCTTTGACTCTTGAGGACAAAAAGCTGGGTTTATTTTAAGTTTCAGGAATGCCTCCCTTGAAAACGGAAAATGAGAGAAATTACAAACAAAATGCTCTTATCATCATTCCAAAAATGCATTATATTAATTGCAAAGAGCAGGATATCTGTAACCATGGGGGTTATCTACAAGCCTGCAGTATTAACGCTACACTGTTGATAATAATATTTACTTCTACTGCCTTGTCCATCTGCTTAGTACTTGGCATTATACTCCTGTTTACAGTTTGAGGCCAATAGGGGCTGGAGGCTCCATGTCTGATAGGAAGCGTTCTGTTTCTGGCAGGATCTGACCCCTGATGACAAGCTTATTAACAGACAAATTCGATGAAATTCTCCAGAGACAAGTGCGCTTTACCACTCTCTCTTTGAAGAGAATGGTTTTTCAGTTGCCTGTCAAGCAGCTTTATTCTGGGTTCTCACTGTCGTAATCCGCAGCCCCAGGTGGTTTTAGTAAACTTATTTATTTCATATCTGTAGATTTCTTCGCTTTAATCCTTAAACATTGTTGAGCAGTAATTACTCTAAGAAAGAAGTTAGTGAAAGGTATACATCAGAATAACTCTCTGAGGTCACCAAAATTCATTAATTCAAAAGGTTTTGAGTTAATGAAAATTATGCACATGCACCAAGATAAGACTAGATCTACCCTGTATTCTTTTCTGCTGAAAAACCTAATTTGCAGTTAATCATATGTTAATTTGATTACATATTTCACTCCATGAATCATAGAAAATTATATTAAGTGATTTCTTTCAGTGACATATAGTGTGAAAAACATAGGCATGAAATTTTTTTGACAGGTACATGTCAGCGAAATGAGGATGTTCCCTTGCATTTATGTAAAGAATAAGAAAATCTGACCCTATCCTTTTTCTTTAATCTTTAATCCAGATGGATATCCAGTGTAAGTAAACTTTTCTTGTAGCTTGCTTAATGAGAAGAGTTTGACTGTTCATAGTGCTTGGTACAGGTTAGTGATCATTTTACCTGTGTGAGCTTTCATACATAGCTCGTTAACATACAGACATACTTACCACGTCGGTAATTCTTAAAACCCAGGTGCCTGTTGGATTCTCGCCCCATGTGTGAACAGACATGAAGTCCCAGTTCTTAAAGCCATTGGGGGATTTATCTCTCTCTCTCTCCGCCAGTAAGACAGTGCTGGTCCCTGTGTAAGTCCAGATCAACAGTAGTGACTGTGCACACGTATCCACTTTTATTTTGCACATTGCTCAGCTTGCACACTATCTACTGCGCAGGTAACCTGGAAAATACACTATTTAACAGTGGCTTGTGGAAGGGAAACACGCTATTTCTCGTCAGTGGCTCCCTGAATTACTTTCATAGCAGTATTTGAGAGCATAAAACCTACCACATTAGGTCGTGCTACTAAAGGTACATCTTGCTCAGTGTTCAGTCTCTAACACAAAGAGTAGTGGATGCACATAAAGAAGCAAAAGAAATAAAGGTCAGACACAAGCAGTATTTCCTACTGTTCAGGAAACTTCTGAGATGGAAGTTTTGAAGGCAAACCAGCTCACGCAGTATTGTGAAACCAAAGCCTTATCCTGAATTCATCACTGTTTGTTTGGGCATTTTTTTGGTGAGTAAATGTAAATTGTTACAGCCTGGAACTCCAACAATTTGAGAAGCATTTGCATTGTTATTGTTATTACAAAAACGCTGCAGTTCACAAAGTATTTCTGCAGCAGAAAAGACTCTACTGCACAGTAGGAAATTTGTTGTGCTTGTCTGCACGTAAGGAGAGAGCAAGGGAGCTGTATTTACATAATAAGGAGCTGAGAAGCCATGGGGAGCCTGATCATGAGTTATAAATCTATTTAAAGGTAACACCATAAATAGAGAAAACGAATGACATACATTTGTTAGTACTATTTTGCAGGAAAGTGGAAAAACAGCAAGAACCAAGGGAAATAACAGTTTAACCATGAAGGCAAAATGATACTACAGGGGAGGCAGCAGCACTTGACTATTGCTACCTCAGCTAAAGCCCTAGAAATACAAAGATGAAGAACATATTACTGTCGTCAGCCTTTCAAAAAAAGGGTGTTTTTCTAAGATGAAGCCACGCTTCCCACAAGTTAGCAGTAGCACAGTGTCTCGGGAGGGAAATACCTCTATAAAAGTGGAACGCGAGCGACGGTTGCTGTCATGTCCATGATGTCGCTAACAGACAGTCCATATATTCACTCCCAAACTAAAACCTGTCTAAGATGGAACTAAATTTGAAAATACCACCAAGAGTCAAGGGCAAAACACCTCACAGCAGCACTGTTCCCATAAGAGAAAACTCAGAAAAGGAAGAATCAAGGTTAGGCTTGAAAGGAACCCCAGACAAGGTAGGGCTTGGAAATATACTGCATGCACACTATCTTAACCCTGCTTTTGAAAGCTTGTCTGCTCTTTCTAATAATATCAGTTATCTAACAGTTCTTACTCTCTCCAAAGTTGTTTATACCCATTTTTCTTTTTTTTTTTTTTTCCTCCCTATGGTGATATTTCATGGCATTGTCAAGATAGCTTGCCATATTCTCTCACATTTAGTATGCTAATAGTTGTACTAAGGTGTCTAACAGAGACACTGGGTTTTTAAATACACCAATGGGGAGACAGAATTACACGAACTTGAGGGAGTCAGATGCCCTGTTTACCATTAGTTTGTTAAATCACAGTACGGCAGATAAGCACTATTGGCCTGCAGCTTGCTCTCTGCCAAGAACTCTCAGTTTTTATAGGTCCTGTTGCCAGAATGAAAACGTACCAGAAACAGTGCCTTCATTTTCTGAAGTACGATTTTCAAACCTCTTCTCACAAAAATGAACTGGCACACCTGAAGACTGGAAAGGAGTTTCAGAGAACCAGTTCTCTAGTCCCTGGGATGCTTTGTCCTCTCACTCACCTGCTGGGGGTGACTAGACTTGTTTAACGACATATTTAGCTCTTTTTAAACCATTGAAGAACACAGAGGTGTTTTTTTCATGAAATAAACGTTACACACTGCAGCAACACAAAGCAAACACATCTTTGCCTCCTGTACCTGATGGAGACACCAGAGTGACGTGAAGATCGCCTCTACGGGAATACTCAATCGTTGCCTCAAGCTGCACGTGCTCCAGAGACGCAATGGAGTTTTCTTGACCCTCACAGGCTTTCGTAGGAATTTCAATGATGACCTCCTCATTTGCTCTTAATAACCTGGAGAAATTGCAGGACTTCTTTGGTTACTCACAGAAACTTTTGATTTTGCATCAAGTGAAGTGCAAATGACACATTTAACGCCCGTTTCAGAATGATGAGAAAAGAAGAAGACACATTCTACATTTATTATTGCTTTGAATGCTCCAGTAAAAAACAGGGAAAGTTCTGGAAGCAGAGATAATACTGACTGAGTGATAGGCACTCCATAAGGCAGATTTGTGCCACACACCCTGGAAGCAAGGAAGCAAGTTTGATAATCCAGAGTTTCTGTCAATGCTTCATTGCCCCACAGAGACAACAAATAACAGTCTTTGCAGGCAGCTACATCACACAACTGCATCAGACTTACACTTGGTTGCCTCATTCAAATATCCAGGAGAGCTGTTATCAGGGACTTAAAATATTGCAGCAGGCACAGCTGTTTTAACCCTTTGTAGTCAATGCTATCTCAAAGAAAAATGCAAACATCATCTGTACGTTCTCTGTACAGAGAGACACTGTGCATAGCTTTCGCTGCACAATTTCCACTACTTCTAATGAGAATGGGGTATCTAAATCTCCACATAAATAATTCTAAACTCAGAAGTGTTTTTATAATGTAACATAGAGGGCTGCAATAAAAATATTTAAACAGCAAGTATTACATACATCAGTACTGGATCAGCACTGTGGAACGGAGAGAGCTCATAAAAGCAAATTGATAGTAAAAAGGCATAAATAACAGGGTTACCAAGCAGTGACACTCCAAAACACTGTAATATGCTTCTACAGACAGATATTGGGTGCACTGACACAGTATAATTTCAACCTTTGAAATAGCTGTATTTTTTCTAGACAACAAATCTGTAAGTGAACAAGAAGGACAGGGAACTGCTGGAGAGAGTCCAGTGCAGAGCAACGAAGATGATGAAGGGAGTGGAGCATCTCCCGTGTGAGGAAAGGCTGAGGGAGCTGGGGCTCTTAAGCTTGGAGGAGACTGAGGGGTGACCTTGTTAATGGTTATAAATACATAAACGGTGAGTGTCACGAGGATGGAGCCAGGCTCTTCTTGGTGACAACCAATGGTAAGACAAGGGGTAATGGGTGCAAACTGGAATACAGGAGGTTCCACTTAAATACGGGAAGAAACTTCTTCTCAGTGAGGGTGACAGAGCCTGGAACAGGCTGCCCAGGGAGGTTGTGGAGTCTCCTCCTCTGGAGACATTCAAACCCGCCTGGACACCTGCGTAACCTCATCTGGGTGTTCCTGCTCCGGCAGGGGGATTGGACTGGATGAGCTTTTAAGATCCCTCCCAATCCCTGACATTCTGTGATTCTGTGAAGTGCAGAAAGAAACAGTCCAGATACTCTTATTGATTAACCAGCTTACTGACTAATTATAGCTGATCTGTATTTGAGCTCAGTTTAGGCTCACTATGCTGGGAGCACTTGTGAATGTGGCTGTTAAGTCTTTCCCATGAGCCTTTGAGACATTTGTGTTTTGTAAGAGACATGCTGTAGATGTGACTAAAGCTCAATATATCACCTTGACTTCAACATATACTATGCCTGTCACAGGAAAAGAATTGCTAAGACCGATTACAGACTTTTTTTTTTAAAAAAGCCCCATAGACTTTGGTATCTTTTTATTCGTATTCCGATAGCAGACCAAACATTCATATCTTATCTGATCGAGTTCAGTCTCACAGTATCATCCATCCATATGCTGGCTGCACAGGTGGACATAATAATTTTATTTTTTGTTAAGGCTTCACACTAGTAATTCCCATCAGTCTTACACTAAAAAAAGCAAACAAAGACTCTCTGCCTGCCCCTGAGGAATACAATAAGGCAAAACCAAAAATAAATGTCTTAGTCTGGTTCGGTGCAACCTGTGCAGAATACTATCCCTCAGGCTTTACTGAGACAGACATAAGCTTAGTTAGTGCTAAAGCAAATTCTTACCTCGGTTCAAAGCTTTTGTCTTTCACAATACACTCTCTCTTTTCTGGTACACCTTTCCATCTTTTGGGATCAGCCAAATCTACCAACGCATTAGCATTGAGCAGTCCAAACCCAAATCGGCTGTTGACCATCAGTCCCGCTCCATTCTTTTTCCATCCTGGATTTCCAGCCAGTGGATCGTATTCTGATGTCCACACCACCAAGTGCTGCATGTCCCTCCATGTTAGATCTGGGCTGTTGAGAAAATGGTCCTGGTTAATTGTTTCAGGGCTGTCTACCATTTTCTCTCAATTATTAGCCTGCAACAGAACACATTTTAAATATATATGGCATCCCACTATTTTGAAATATACAGCAAGATGCATGCTTATCCTCACAATACTTCTCAGTGTAGACCAGGCTTCTGTGTAAATGAAGAATGGGTGTCTAGCAAGATCAGAGTCTGGTTCATCAAAATTAATCAGCCATTTAAGGTTAGCTGATAAAACTAGTATTTTCCACCTGTCTTTAAGGGACTCAGACTTTGAAAATTCACTGGATATTTGATGCTGTGATTACCCTTTAAAATATGGCCTTAAGTATCTTGGCTTATGTCAACAAAAGAGTACACAAAATAAAATGGAGCTGAACCTACACGATTCAAATACTAAGCACATGTCCTAATGTCTGAAGTATTTTCTGTGAAAAAGACACTGCCCTATCCTGTCCTGTTCTTTCTTACTCTTTCTAAGGCATATGTTCTGACCACCAGCCCCACACGATCTGAACCTGCCTGCTCTGGCAGTCAAGCTTGGGTACCTTCCAGTTGATGTCTCGTCTTTGGCAGAAAAGATTTTGTAAATTGATGAAAGACTTAATTTAAACTTCTGCAGCCTATTGTCTTCCAATTACGTTCTCCTGATACACATGCAGCCTCGCTGCTTTTCAGTGCAACTGACCAGAACTCAGCAACCAGTTGTTGCCAATGCACAAAACAGACTAAAATTCCTCATTCACCACATTTTGCTTACGTTGGTTCTGCTTTGCTAGGAAGGTGTTGAGGCAAGTAGCTGCTTATTATTGTCGTCAGGCTGAGTAAGCCTGACTGACAAAAAGCAGAGCTGCAGCACGAGATGGTGCCGCTTTCAAACCGACACGATTTCAGGGAAGATGGTGGGGTGGCTGAGAGAGAGGAGTTTCAAAGGTAATTGTGTGACATCTCACTTTGCTTCCAGCGCGAGAGCAAAAATTCCCGCTGCCAGTGGTGCAGATGCAGAGGTCCCAGTGTGAGTCTCTGTACATTCATTGTGAAGATCGGCGCTTGTCTGACAAAAAAAACCAAAAAAGACAAAAAAAAACCCAGATTGAGTGAATAAACAGTTGTAAATACAGTCATATCCACACTCACAAACATAACCACGGATCCTTTACTTGGTGCGTATTAATACATTCCTCACCAGCAGAAAAAGTGATGGATGTTTAAATCCGTTCATATTTCAATCCACTCTTTTTACTTCAACTATAATTTTTGTATCAAAACGCTTTGTGTTGGAACAAAATACTCCCACACTGAATATCTTATTTTATTCTAAGGTTTCACAATAAGTGTTTCAGGCTTACTGGTGAATCATAAAAACAGATCATTGTGTTGGGCCTAGAACATTTAAAATTACTGCTTGCTAGAAAATTACTCATAGGATTAGTATTGGTGTTCTGCTCCCTCTTCAGCAGAAGAACTATAATTTGCAATGAAACACATGCTTTATTTGGAAATTAAACACCAAACTCATCTGCTCATGGATCTATATCTCGGCTACAAAGAGAAGCCTCTTAGGAAGGACTATCTCCTGGCTAACTTGGAGGGACATTGTTTTAATCCCCATCAATGTAGTTTATTGTAAAATTAGCACCCACCAGTGCTGAACAGAAATCACAGGTACTTCAATGTTATTTTATCACAGCAATTTTCTTCAGCAGAAGATATCGTTGCACAGTTAATGAAGTCACATGGGCTACTCTGCCTGCTTTCTGAATACCTTTTGTAGGTTTGGAAGCACAACCATTGTCATAAGTGGGAACTTGGGGGCTGACAATCCTACAGCAGGCAATGGCAAGGTATATCAGAGGCACTGACTCATGGTGTACTAACTTCACAAGTTCTTTTTCATTTTACTCTAAATGTCTCATCATCTGCCCTCTCTGAAGAATGGGACCATACCAAACTTCATGCAGAGACCTCCATTGTAAACAAACACCAGACAAACTCAGCATCCATATTTAGCTGCACCGACACAATTTTGTTTGGCTATTGTCTTACAGTAGAAGACGTTCCAGGAATACAGTCACTTTTTGGATTACAAATCCCTCAACATTTCAAGGCAAAAGCACTAAACATACAACACATAACCTAAGTCAGGCACCTGAAACCAAGCACGTAAGAGCTCTCATTTGTTATTTGCATATATAGTACATTTCTATGTTAGTAAAAACAACCTACAATTCTTTGGTCAGTATAATCCCCACTGCTGTATGCTGTGGCCAGAGTTGAGGAGCACTTCTCTGCATACCAGGGAGAAAGGCCTTGCTGAGAAGCACTGCTGATGGAGATAGTGTAGATACTATCAGTGTAACCATCGCAGTCACAGTTGTCACCCTGGCGGCCTCCGTTCCCAGAAGCCCAGACGAAAATGGACCCTTTTCCATTTCGGCCCTAGAGAAAACAGACACAAGAGGTTATGAAAAAGATTTCAGTCTCTGTAATGTATTCTAAACAACTCCTCCCCTCCAAAAAGCCTAATATATCAAACATTTTCAGGTAGAAAAGGACAATTTTCCATAAGCACTGTAGAAGACAGAGACAGAAGAAACCAGCTCCTTTAGGTATTGCACTTCACACAGCACATCACATTGGCTGGTCTAGGTTTACTGTTCCAGGCACCACAACTTCCCTCAGAATAGGTTTTTAAGTTAAAAATACAGTCTGTGCTCAGCAGGTGGTGTTTTGGTCACAAATATTTCTAAAAAAACACCCTTTTTTTTTTTAAGAAATCAGGGTTTATTTCACTTGCCTTTCCTGTAATGACTGAGGCACAGCTAACCAGCATGAATGATGCACATGATTTGACTTTCCCACCAATTTACTTTTTGTAAGGAACCCATCACGGTCAGCACGCACCTGCTGAAACAAACCAGCAAGCACATCTCACTGAAACCCTCGCTTCTCCTACAGATCTGTGGGCCAGCACCACCAGTCTCCAGACACAACTGCATTCATGCCCTGCTCTGGTGTCCAGTAACGAGAGCAGCAGCCAACAACTAACCCATCACAGCTGCCACCGAGGAAACACGTAGGGCCCTGTCCAGTCTTAAGCTGTGCTAGTCCTTGAGAGGAAAAAAAATATCCATTTTGTGGGAAGAGCAAAAGTTCATCTGTTGTTCATTATTAATATATGCACATTCACTGGAAACAGTGGTTGAAATCCAGATTTTTATCATCCCACTCAGACAAGATTTGAAGTTACTCATGCAAGTGCTAAGACATTTGCAGCACTTAAAATATTAAAAATAAAGAAAAGTAAGCTGTAGTCTTTATGATACAACTATTAAAACGGGAAGGACAAGCCATGTCAATTACAGAAAATGGGATAGTATTTTCCTTTGAGAATAAAGGCTGCAGGTCAGAAAAGCGCTGGTAAATGTAAATACCTGCTAGGATTTCACTTAGGGTGGTACTAATGCCTCCGAGATGCTTAAGGCTAAGCATATGCTTAAGTGCTTTACTGGACCAGCAATGGAGACAGGGATGAAAGTCATCAGAAACCCAGCCCTGGCTGACGTAAAGCAGGTGGAGACCAGGTCATCGCAAAGAGAACCCTTACAAATGAACGGGCAAACCTGCTCCCTTTGAGAAATAAAACAAGCTGTGAAAAAGAGAGACATCTTCACCAAAGAACCTGCTTTTCCTGAGTAAGACTGCTGAAGGCTGGTTCCCTAATTACTGCCCGTGATTCTCCTCTTCTCTTGCTGCCTACCTACGGACTGAGCTCTCTGTTCATCACCGCATGCTCATCTCAGTCTCCACTTCTCCCTCAGTCTGTTTCTCAGCTGTCAGACTTGTCTTTCTTCTTCTCTCCTTCTGTCTGCTAATGCTAACTGCATTTTCCCCCAAATCCTTTCTCTTTGCTTCTGTCCTTCGAGCTTTCTTCCATTTCTGTCCTCTCCCATCTCCGATTCAGTCTTCTTCTCTATATTAGTATTGTCCATCTTTAGATATCTCTTCACCTCACTGGCAAGAGCAAGAGTAGTCAATTAATACATCTCTGGTAGCTCTCAGTTTGCAATCCTATCTGTCATCCAACCACATCTAAACAGCATAGCATAAAAAAGAACTGAAAAAAACACTTTTTCCAATGCTCTCCATCATTCATTTTTACCATTTTCATTTTAATTGGATCATGATATGCAACAATTTACAAACTAATGCAATTAACACAATACAAGCCCATCCACAGTGTGCTAAAATGTATCACTATTTCACAGAGCAAAATATTCATAAAGCAGAAATTTTGTATTAAATCTTATAGCCTTTCAGTGCAGAAATCCAATTACTGCTCAGTGCAAAGCAACCAGCAAAGGGTGGGGGTAGGGCAAGACAAAGGCAGCAAAAGGACGGAAAAAGAGAACAGCAGCCTAAAAGCAGCTTAGAAATCTCTAATGGTGCTTTTTTAAAAGTGCTGGTTTGGTTGGTAATTTCTCTGACCTATGCTATTAGAATCTGTCTCCTCCTTTGCAAATATATTTGAGCAAAAAGATCACAAACCACCTTCATTTCTTCCCTGATAACAACCATTTTAAAATTCTGTTCTCTGCCACATTTTATTGTATCTTTCTCGTGCCGTACCTCTGTTATCCCGTACTCGAAAGCCTTCTGTGCCAGTCTCCCAGGTCCCTCCACGGTTTTACCATCATCATTAGGGCCCCAGCTTGCACTGTAAATATCTACGTGGTCTGGGTTGAAACCGATTGAACTGGCTTCAATAGCATCGGTGACTATTCCATCCAGCATCCGTATACCTTAACAGGAAAAAATAACAAGCAGACTGGATTTCCTTCACACCCCTCTTCTTCGTTTTTGTTAACTGTTTGTAATGCTTCTAGCAAAATTAATCTATAACTATTACAAGCACAGTCTGCTGCTGATCCCGTAAGTACTAATCAGGGCAGTTTGCATCAGTGTCACAGTCCGTTTACAGAGCTCAATGTTCTCTATGAATATTTTTTTAAACTCTCTTAAAATCTTGGATTGCCTCTTACTTAGTTCTTTCTTTCTACAGAGTCAAGAAGACAATGTTTTGCTAATCATTCCTGCTTTTCCTTATTGCATTGAGCTCTTTCTTGACTCTGCCTGTTCAATCTGTAACACAGATTTCTTGAACTGCTGGCATGTCACTGAAATTAAATAGGTTTTATCAACACTACTGTCGTCTTAAAGACTTCTATGAGTTTTAGCTCAAAGAGGTAGTTCTGAATGATCTGACCAAAGCACGTTGTTTGGCTGTCTTCCTGATGGTATGATTTCACCAGCTCTTCAATCCTCACCACAGAAAACTCTCACTGCTTTTTCACCATCGCATTTTTTCTACTGCGTGCAATCCAGAGATGCTGGAGATGGCTAGCCATTAACATTTTATTAGGAACTGCATGATCTCATCTTCTTCAGAGCAAGTCTGATCTCAGCGGTACTTAAAATTCAGTGGCAGACAGCGGTTCATCTGCGCTGATCTGCACATCCCAGCTCTGCAGCAGGACTGTGACCACCGACCAGTGCGGGAGGAGCACAGAAATACCAGAAATCTGGCAAAATTCCCACGGCAGCTCTCCCAGCAACGGCAGCGATATCAGAGACATGGCAGCCAGGCTTCAGCCTGTGTTTTCAAGCAATAAAAATGTCTGGGTTGTCTTGAACTTGGCGAGTTAGTACTACAGCAGCTGCACCATTACTGGCAGTTGGTGAATTATGAGTAGTCATTTTATTGTATTTTCCACAAAATAAGGATTTTTCCAAAGCACAGCAGGCAAAATGTGGTCGTTCTATAACAAAAAAAAACCCAACAACCTTGCCCTTGCAGCTCAGGGTCTTGTTCTTTTTTTATATATTATCAAGCAGGAAAAAAACAGACTGTAGGCATATTCTTTTCACAAATGGCTGGCCTCTAAGACTCATAATACTTCCAAGATAAAGCTGGGCTTTATTATTTCGTATTAATTAGTGGCATAACAAGACAAAGGAGTTAATCCGCTCAACCGCTGCTACTCCACTATCACTCACAACATTGGGAAAAGAATCAAGGAATATGCGGTGTCTCACATACTAAAAACACCACTTACTCTGGATAGGCATAAACTTGTAATATTTTGAATATTCATTTTTCACTTGGCTCCAAATTGAGAGATTCTCTCATACCAGCCAAGATCTGCCTGTGTGGAATGACTGCAAGCTCCAGGTGTGAGCTTGCAACACATTGTGAGACACTGGGAACGAAGACAGGAGTGTGCAGATAATTTTCACAGAAGACAAAGCCAACACTGCAGATAAAAAATGTCATAAGGAAGAAAACAGGAACACTGACAACACTGTCCTGCCTTTGTGATCCCCAAAAATCCTGTTCATGTAAGTCAACTGGGGAACTTGATGACTGCAGTGATTCTTCCTTAAGCAGAGTCCAATTACCTCCCCAGTATAAACTTTGCCCTGTTCTTGCACACGCTTTCTGCCACCATCAGTCCCACAAAATCAGAAGCCCAAGGTAATTTCAGACACATCCATGTATCTGCCTGGCAGAATGCTATTTTTAGCCACACATTGCTGTGCGGGAACTCTCAGCCCAGGCCTTTGTAAAATGGAGCTTCTTAATCACTTGATTTCCATGGCAGCACCAGGGAAATACCATTGCGCAGTGCTATGGCTAGGTATGCGCGAAAATATATACAAGCTGCTTTACGCCGAAGGTGGTGGATACGCACACGTTTCTGAGCTATGCACGGAACAGGAGGCGAATGATAAAGGACACTGAAAGGTGTCACTTGGAGAACTGGCATTAACAAATATTTTTTTTCACACGGTGCACAGAAAAGCTGATGGGATTCACAGCCACAAAGTACTGAGGAGACTGATCGAGGTTTCAGGACAGGGCCAGACATTGATGCGACTGGTGAGAGCACTCAGGATGATTAAAGTCAGCATTTTCATGGAGCACAACAAAATTTTGAATGGAATGTTTTGTTTTGTCCCTCAAGGCAAAGTTAAACCAAACTCTGATGCTGATGGTTAGAAAACAAGTATTCCAAATGTCAGGGGTTCTTTCCCTGAAGCAGCTGTTGTGGTTGTGGACCTCAGGATTTATCCAGTGTGGCAACTGCTACAAGCAAACAGCCACTTAAAGAAGTCATCCTGAACTAATGTCAAATAGAAGTGTGTAATGCGCCATTTCATGGATTTAAAAAAAAAAAAGAAAAAAAAAAAAAAAAAAAAAAAAAAAAAAAAAAAAAAAAAAAAAAAAAAAAAAAAAAAAAGAAGAAGAAGAAAAAAAGCCTGTGAAGAAATGAATCCTGTATAGCTTGGAACATCAAAAAAGTCTTCCCATGTTTAGCCACTCCAAATTTATCTGAATCTTTTGAAGACTTCTCCTGTCCTCCATTGCTCTTTGAACCTATTTTATTATGTCCCTTTCTCAATCAGGCTTTTCACATATAACAGCTTACAATTTCTTTCAGCTTCTCCATTCTTTCTGTTACCCCACCCAGGTATAAGCAGCTTTCTGGGTAAAGTGGATTGCTGGCTGCTTTTCCTCCTGTTATTTTCCTTTTCTAGACAAATCACCCCGCAGATTTGTCGTTTGCATTTGTAAATAAACACAGAGCATATGCAAATAACTGTGGAATAATCTTCTCTGTAGATACAAGTGCCTCGAAATATGGGCACAGCAGGAGTCCAGACATCTTTGCAGCTTCATCCATTTTGCCCTGCTTTGAAAATTTGGTATCTTCGTCTTGTGAGTGAGATATTTTATTTAAACAGAGCATGACAGCATAATGCATTATGGCAAAGGCAGAGTGCAAAGCTGGCATCTGTGACAGCTCAGCAGAGTAAATGGGAACCTAGAAACACAATACTGAAATGGTGGGAACGGCAGTTATGGGTGTCAATTGCCACTCATCGTCCCTTTGTTTAAAAGGAAAAAAGGGAGTAATGGAAAAACCAGGATTGTACAAGTATCTTCCTCTGAGCTAAATAACCATTTGCAACCAATACTTCAGTCATAACTATTTCATAAACCTCTAATGGATTAAACTTATAGTTATGGCTTAAAAAAATAAGGCAATATTAACTGATGGGAAAGCAAGACGCTACTTATTTTTAAAATTAACTTATGATGATAGTAGAGAAGTAAGTAAGCCTCTGAAACAAATACCACAGCAGTTTGAATATCCTGAATGACATGACTTCTTGAATGTAATTGTGTAGATGGAAACAATATGCTGCAAGAAATGATGGGTATAAATTTGTATATTCTACTCAGGCTCTCTCCTCCCCCATGACATCTCCTTCCAGGACAATCAATTATAAGAAGTGATTCCATCATTCCTTAAATGATACGGTCTTATCTCTGGGTACAATATAGGTTGTTGCTATTATTATTATCACCATCATCACCACCTCCTCTATTGTTGTTGCTGTTGTTATATATTCTACCTATATTCAGCTGATAACCAAATTCCAGAGAGTATATTAACATTCAAGAAATGCAGTCATACAGATGTAACACTCTGTGCTACGGCCAGATGGGATTTTGTAGCCTAATACTGCAAGATTGCTGTCTTCTCAGAAGGACCAATAATTCACATTTCAGATTAATGGCAGGTGAAAACACTCAGCACTTCACAGGATCTGTCTAGTTTCCATTCATATTAGACACCTTAGTATTTTTATTTTCTTACCTCCCACTTTGGAATTGTAGGCTACTCCAACTCCACATTTTCTGTTGTTGGCTTGCATGGCAATTTCTCCTGCACACCGTGTCCCATGCCTGAATAAATATAGCAAGGATAAACAACACCTCACAACATCTTTGTGTAATGTACACAAAGATTCATCAATGACCTTCTTGATTTGGTGGAAGTCTTCATTTAAATGAATGCAAAGCAGCTGTTGAATAGCTTTAGAGTTGTATACACGATACAAAAATATTTGTTTCTCTTAGGCTTCAAGCAATATAATTTTACCTACTTAATGCTCAAAGGATCATCATGATGGGATGATAAATACCTAACCTAAGTCACACCAAAGGCCACAAACCTCGTAGATACCAGTATTTTAGTAGAGCGCAAAAGTAGCGTAAAATTATGGGGCTACAAAGCTGCTAAATTTCTTCAGGCAGAAATATAAGTCTTTTTTAATCCCAGATTTAGATACTCTTTTTTTTTCATTGTTGCGTTTATTTAGGATTACAGAAAGTAAGCTGTTAGAGTATCCTCACACTTGCTAATTTTTTCTTGTAACCAGCTGTTTTCAAAACAATTATTTTCTTTTGCCACAGTTGATTCTTATTCCATGATACAGAAAACCTTCACATAAGTGTAATTGTAAAAGAGTTGTATTATTTAATATACAGATTGTCATTCAATGAAGTGTTCAAATGCTTCTGGGCTGAATTCCATTTACTTATTAATAAAGATTAGAGGTAATATAGGTAGATTTAAGAGATAATGTCATGAGAACAAGAGTATAATGGCTTCTTGCTCTTAAACAACACTGTAACAAAGTAGAAATGACATTTTTCAAATGTCTTATTCATGGGACATTTATCATTTGATTGATTATTTTTTTCCCGTACACCGATCTATGTTGTGGATGCTACTGTACTATCTGATAGACAAGAGGGAGCAGGTGCATCAGTTTCTTCCTGTATCTTTATTGAGTAGCAGCGCCCTAATTGGTTTAAGATATTGAGTTCTGTGTACCAGCTTTTAAAGAGGGACATTCTCTTCTCTTTGTGATGGACAAAATCCCTCTGTGAGCCACCACGAATGTTCCTGGGTGTGGCAGACCCACCAAGATGTTCCACAGAGTAACAGGAGGCAGCTCTAGAGAGGCCATCAGAGGAAATTCCTCTCTCCTTCCAAGATACACAAGTCTGCTAAGTGAACTGGCTGGTTGTCTCGTGTTAAGGCCCTTTGAAACTTCCTGTGTTACTACCTTGAGGACATTTAGGCCAAATCTGGTCTAAACAACATTTCCATATGCCTCAGAAGATGGATTTTCCTGGGAGTGAGTGTAAGGTCCTGCAGCACCTGACTCCATGTCATACCCACACAGTGAGGAGCATGACTTCAGCTCCAGTCACCTGCGCTGGGCTGGAAGCTGTTCTATTGATCCAGCCAGTGCTGCAAAAACTGGAAAACACCTACAAGAGCTGACCTGAAGGGACAGGTTTCTTAATAGATTCCTCTAAGACACAGGGTCTTCCAAAGCCCTTCTCAGGAGACTTATTTTTTTTTAAATTCTCAGTGTAAAGCAGAGATCTGAAGTCAACACTTGTCCAGAGAGGTATCATTCGAGGAACACACATGGTGACATGAACAAATTGTTCCCCTCAGCTTACAGAAATGTATCAGGGTCTTACATATACAAAGTTACGAATAAATTCAGGACATTAGAGGGCGATTACAATTATGCAGGTCTTCAAGTAGGAGCTGAATTTAATTTCCTTGGTTACCAACATTTGTGACAATGTTATATGCAAATGTTTGTGCAAACTGACATATGGGAGGCTCCCTCTGAACATCAGGGAACACTTTTTCGCAGTGAGAGTGACCAAGCCCTGGCGCAGGTTGCCCAGGGAGGTGGTGAAGTCGCCATCCTTGGAGACATTCAACAACCCCTGGACCTGGTCCTGGGCAACCAGCTCTAGGTGGCCCTGCTTGAGCAAGGAGATCGGACCAGGCAACCGTCCAACCTCAACCATTCTGTGATGCTGCCATACAAATATTACCTTGTATTATATAATTGCCATAGGAGACACACATAGAAATTTCTGCATTTGCCATATTCTAAAACACAAATGAATAATGCACTGTTTTGTTCTCTTCACACAACTGGGAGGCTACTCACTTGTTTTCGTTTGTCGGGTCATATCTAGGAAAGGGATCGTGATCATTATCGTTGAAATCATAACTTGCCTGTGGATCCTACATTTAATAAAAAAATAGAAATAATTCAGACAACTAAAAACCATATTTTTAAATGTGTAACAAAATGGGTTCTAGAGTCTGTATTTATTTGGTGTGGATCATGTCAACAGCAATCAAGTTGGTAGAATTTAATGGGCATTAACAATTCCATAAATTTTTCATGGAGCTTTAATAATTCAGCATTAAACCACTGTATACAAACATGCCTGGGAACTAAATCCACTGAGAAAAAAAAAAAAAAGAAAAAACATCCCACTATCATTGCTAAGTAACGTTCAGCTTCCTGTGACACAGACCAGGTTCCAAATTATGCCTGAGGCAAATATTTCAGTCTCTGTTCTGTAGGAGCTGACTTACAGAACAGAGTGCAAGCTGGAGAACAGTGCCTGTATATCAAATTTACAATTGATTAATTTATCTCATCACATTCTAATGCCCAGACTTACGTAGTTGGTGTAGATGTCAGTGTGATTCCACTCCAAGCCATCATCTAGGACTGTGATGACAACACCCTTGCCTGTAATCCCTTTTTGCCACACAGGAATAACATGGAGATCCAGTTTGGGTAGGGATGGAGTCATTCTTGTATCTTGCTGGGGGGACATAAAGGATTAAAATACGTCAGCATTTTAATTCATTTATACTACACAAGTCTCAAGCCGTATTTTAAAGGTGCCCTAAGCCACCCCAGCCTGAACTTGTACACTTCACTCAAATTTTCCAAAGATAAAACAAAAATTAGTTTCTTAAAATACTCACAGCACTGAAAGATTTACCTCATTACCTGAAGATTCCTGACAACCACCTCTGAACAAAGAGAATCTAGTATTTACTGGAGGTAGGCAGCAGAAACATGGGAATGGTTGGGATGCACCAACAGAACTTGGAGCACTGAGTTAATAATCAGACCTGCTAATATTTGTTCTTTTTACTTGATGAGAAGCCAAGTAAGCACAGTAAGCTGCATTTTCTCCAAATGTGTTTTCTCCTTTGACGTTCAAGTTAGCCAGAGCAAAATAATTAATGGATAAAACAATTAAGGTAGTCGTTTGGTTAGGAACAACTGTGCTGAATCACAACTTTCTGTTTACTACCCTCATTACTGTTCCTGCGGTAAATCAACTGGAAGCATGAATCATCTATAGCCTTCTTTTCCACAGCAAGTTCTTCGAAGAGTAGCTCCTAAATGGGTCATTTTTCCTCTCTAATATTAAATGTGCAGCACCCACATCTAATTTAGAAAACTTGCTGACAACCCTCATAAAAACAGAGATGTAAAAAAAAAAGCACTTTCATTCTGTTTCTCTGTGCATAATTACATTAGCTGATGGCAGGTTTTTCATTTCTTTGTTTCCAAAGGAATGTTGCATAAAATATGAGACTTAAAAAAGAAATCTCTTATGGGAACGACCTTTCTTTCATTTATGACTTCCTTTCTGACTGCTGCCATTCAGGGAATTATTTCAGATTTCAAGTTTTGTTCACTAAAATTCATCAGATAATAGTTTTTTTGCTGATGTGTGAAAGCACACTGAATAGAGCTAAAAACTGTTGGTATCAAATCATAATAACAAGGTAATAGTAAGTTATTTACTACAAGGCAAGGAACATATTTTGGAAGAAAATATTTAACACATTTATGCATCTAATCAGAAAAAATTTAATGTGCACTACAAACAAGGGTAAGCATCATGTTTCTGTTTTTCATGTGGGAAAACTACACGGAAAATAAGTGAAAACCATAGAAAAGTGGAAAAAATAACTATGTCTCCTGGAAAGCTGGACATGTTTTTTTTTTTTTCAAAAAACTGCTTTTTTGAACTCTGTGCATGTTCGTGTATTTGTCCAATACAGTCATCTCAGAAATTTCCGGCTTCCTATCGGAAACAGGCAAAGTAGCAAACAGATATCTAGCCTAAAAGAGAAGTTACATTCTTAAAGAGAATAATTTTATATGTTGAAAAGAATTGTGCAGTAATCTTCATGGAAATATTTTGTGCTATGCTGTTTACAATTTATTTTTCCCAGCTCTAGCAAAAGAGAGATCAAAGCATTATACAAAGAGCCTAGAGCCTGGTCTATTTTCTCTAAGCTGAACTGAAGAAGAGAAAGGTATTTCCAGCCACTTGGGCCACATTTGTGCTTGACCCTTCTTCATCATTTGTTGTACCCACCTTTAATCCTATCCCTGTTCCATGTTGAAAGCAATAAAGCCTAGACTAAAGGTACAGCTAGATGTCTAGTGGAAATACTGACTCTCAAAAGAAACCATATAAAACATAAATGATCAACTGTATTTCTGAGTTGCCACATGCAGACAGAAACTGCAGAGCTCAGGAAATTTATTTTCCTTGAGGTTTTGAACATGTGAGCTGTCGAGACCCTCTTCAGTTTAAATCCTAGTCCCAGAGGCTCAAGGTGCTTGTCACATGCACGCACACGCTTCTGTTCTCATCTGGAGCGTGCACTCTGCACTAATTATTTTAATAAAGAAATACATGGCAAGCTTTCAGACATGGTAGGGGACTTATCATATGCCAACAGGAAATATTTTTAAAATATCATAAAGGTAGCTTGTAAGTGTTACACTTTCTAATACGAACCCCTATCCTAAGCAGCAGCCTAAATTGGCTTTTAGAACCTTTATACAAATGACTTCAAAGAACACAGAAGGTTGCCTGGAAATATTATGCACAGAGATCTCTCATTTTTATAGTGTATGCTAATGAGGGACTCTTCATTTACTCCCTTCAATGCAATTGCTCTGATACTAGTAAAATAATGCGGCCAATAGCACAACCGAAATTCACCATCCCCAGTTCCAGAATGAAGCAAATTCTTACCAGATACCACTGCTGATTCCACATAGGATCATTAAAAAGATTCTCTGCTGAGTCTCTCACCGTGGCACGCTTAGTTCGCTTTTTTTCATACTGCTGCTCTGCCCATGACACCTACAATTATTTGTATAAATAAGACAAGTAAGCTTCTGTAGGTTAGGACTCTTAGCCCAGAGGACAAGGGATTTACTCACACAGCAAAATTTTGATGTCTAAAGCAAAACGAACACCATTTGATGCAGAGAGGATTATTTATACTGTAGTACAATGTACTCTGGGGAAGAGGACTTGGTGAAATCACAGAACTATACAATCAATTCAAAGAAAATTGTGAAGCACAAGTTAAGAGTAGAACTCCTGCGACTGCCACACAATGCAGGCTTTTATATCAAATGTGCAGTGTGGTTAGAAGATTATCTAAGCAGTGGTGGTTACCAAAACAAGCAAAACCACAGCCTGCTTCTTTCTCCTATGTACATTTTAATCCCCATCTATTTCTACTGGGAGTGAAAAGGGAAGGAGAAAGATTATCTCTGGCTTTAGTCTAGCAACCATAATGATGCTGTTACTCATAGCCCAGCTGGACCTTCAAGTCTCCTTCCCAGTGGTGTTTTGAAGTGTGATCAATTAGTAAGCCATGAATATTGGACTAACTTCATCACTGGCATAATTCCACTTCAGGCAACCAGAAGCCAAAATGCTTCAGTGTGTTTCGCTAAAGCATCAACACAATGAGTTGCACAGTGTTTGTGCACAGACACGGCAACCTCTAAATCACCAGGTTGCATTTTAAAAGCATATCCCACTTAGCTCCCTTGAATATATCACTAAACCCAGTCCAAATCAAATCCTGATTCTGAGATATCTCTCTGTGCCATGCGCTTCTGTTGGAAATGGGAATAAAATGTTATTCATTGCTAGTACATGGGCAGTCACCCTGGCACAGATCAAACTGGTGCTTTTCATCCCAATTTCCAAACGAGCAAAGCAAACTCAGGTTCAGTAGATGGCCAAGATCTGCTACAAAGCCTCAAGTGGAGGATGCCTTGGATCTAACCTCCTGCTTTAAATGTCTGAATAGATTTCATTATTTTTCTCTACTGTGATCCAATGGCTTTATGGTCCTTACATCTATCACCTTATGTGAAACAATAGTAAGAGTGACTCAGAAATTATAGTGACTAAAGAAAGTACTTATTTGATTAAAATACAGTTTCCCAGTGAGAGTCTAATGAAAGTTCGCTACAAGAATAAAAACCTTTAAAGATGGAAGCTACAGCAGCCATGTTTACTGCAAGCTCTCTATTACTGTTCTCTTTGCCATATATTCAGTGCTAAAACCCCTACGAACCACGGTTAGTCACAGGAGATTAATATACCCATGCAAGCACAAGTCTTTTAAACTACCCTATTGATATCCAGAGCCACACATACTCGTGCACGGGTTAGAGCAATTACCTTTACCTCTCTCCCCTGCCCACAGCAAAGCTTGGCCTCTTCATCACCCAAGACTAATTAACAATTGATAGCTCCCATGCTTGGGTTTTTTTTTTTCTGATGTGGACTGAGGGAAATGAGCTGAAACTACCGAGCACATATGTCAGACAAACAAGCCAAATATTTGTCACTCAGCAGCTGGGTGAGGTTCCAATCATCCATCTACGGCAACAGCTGAAGGCCCTGTGCCCAATCTCCAGTCACTGATACATAAAGGAGTGAAAATAATCTTGATTTAAAATCTCTTGCAATAAAGTAGATTTGGAGACTAGTGAAAATACTGAAGGAAGTTAAGGAACCAGATAATTATATCCCTTCAATATATTGGGGGGTTTTAATCTATTTTACAACAAACAAGGGGACACCTATAGGAAGCAGATATATATTCAGATTAGAGCCAAGTTTTACCCCAGCTTTCACACTTAACATACCGTAAAATTCATGAAAGTGTTATACAAACAAAAGCAGGATTCCCTTTTCCCTCCCTTTTCAATTTAAATGATTTTAAATAGGCTGCTGCTGAGCAAGCGTAGCTCTTTGGAGCAGAGGTCCATGTATAACTACACGGTGTTACATGATTGCTTTGTGTTTATACATTTTCATAATGACATAATTACATCTCATTCATTCACATAGTCAATTTGCATACTAGATGGTAAATAAAAGGGAAATTGGAGTAAATTTAGCAAATCACCTGCAGCACTTTGAAGCTCTGCTTTTGGATCTTAGTATGTGAGTCTGCAACAACGTTTGGCAGCAATGTGTGTAACACAATTGCTTCCATTCTGCTTATGACACTAGAATTTGGGATATTAAACAGACTCATGCTTCCCTGTCTAAGAGATGCATTTGATGTAATAAGTCTAAAAATGAGAGGAACTGCAACCAAAACTCTGTTCCTGAACATTGTACTATGAAGGTGTGGAACATCTGATCATAGGTATGGGTATACATTGGAACACTAATTTACACTAAAGCTGTGGTTTTGAACATCCCCAGTTTAGAATAATTTCACCTAGAAGACTTAGACTGTTAAACCAATGTTTGCAAGGAGATTGGAATGTACAGTTTTGAAACAGAACAGGCAAAAAAATACTCTGTCTCACCCCCTCCTTTAATTATTCTAGCTACATATAGAATATTTCCTCCGAGATTACATTTGCACCTAAAACCTACAGATAACCAATTACTCATCCTCAAACTAAAAATTGCTAGTTTTCACAACCAGGTTACTCTATGTTTTGGAGGGCTCATATTTTTACAATAATTGCAGCAATAATGCTGATTTGAAATTCAAATCTCATTGTTCTGAAATTTGCCAGAAATTAGTTTTAAGAGAGGCTGACAGGATTGCAGTCTGTTCCTTAAATTCACCACCCACCCCAGTTTTTCAGTGTGTTTACAAACAGACATGCTTCTCTCTTAAATAAAGTCAAATAAACGGGGAGTCTGCTTTACCAGTGGATCGTACTGTGGATCCCTGGCCCTCCAGTGTGTCCATTCTCTGACTGCTGTGGGATCCCAGTGTACCAAAAGACGACAAGTCTAGAACATGTGATGGATCCTTCGAGAAGGTGTTTTAGCTTGTCATAGAAGCGAATCCAGCAAAACCTCAGCCCTTTTCCCCTTTTTAATTTTTTTAATATTCAGTCACTTTAAATCAAACCAAATTCCCGTGGTAATTGCACAGATGTGGCCTGATTAAACTCACCGCATCTATGCATTTTTACTTTGAAGCAAGCCCTGAGGTTCCTCGTCCATATTTTCATAAGCGACACATCAACATCTCAAATTCCAAGCATCTGCAATGCTGCATACCTTAAATCTTAATTTGGAAAGCACTTGCAAAAAATATGGTGAGAGAGGGTCAGATTCTGCCTGTTAATGACAGAATAATAAAGTATTGTTGAGCATGAGTATGGATGGCTGAATATATTAGACTTGCAAAACGAGGAAAGCCTGTCTGTGACCTCATTACAAAGGCAGCAATGAGGAGACAGAATAAACAGCGAGCAAGAAAAAGAATAAATGTAACACTCACCCGCTCATCATCAGAAAGTCTTTTAGTGATATGAATGGCACTTCTTCGAGACCGTCTTGGATGGCTTTTATGTCTGAATAGGTAGTGATTTTTCAGTGATCCAATCTGTAAGACAGAGGCGTACTCTAACTATCGAGAGATATTTCCCCACTGCAAACGAGTATCAACAATCCCAACCTGACAAAAATTCATGCTGCCTAAAAACGTAAGAGCAAGGAACTAGCCTTTACATATTTTAATCTAAACAAAAAACCACCTTTCAACTAACAAGTGCTTATCACAGCCTGTGTACGCTAGGAGAAATTGGGGAAATAATTCCATTTAAGCTAGTGAAGTAGCAGTCATTACTACTACAGTACTCACTAATGTAGTACATGTAGCAGATACTCATGGACGTGCCTCAACACGGTCACGTTTCAAAGGGCAGGTTTTACATATGGTCACATGCCAGCTTGATTTGCTCTTCCTGGGGTTCAGCGGACAGGTGTAAAAAGCTTTGTGCGGCTCCAGAAACCGACTGTGGGGTTTGTTTGCACACACACCCACTGACGTGGCATTTTCACTTGTGCTGGGAGAGCTGGGTGCACCCCATCACCTCTAAATTATGATCTTGAAGGTCTCTTCCAACAGAAAGGATTATATTATTCTATGAAATGACCCTCTTCTCTATGCCGGGGCTGTTTGAAATCAGTGGGGTTGAATCCACTGACTCCAAGGGCAGAAAGACCAAACCTTGACTTACAGAGGTGGGATCAGGCCTGGGTTTGAGAGTCTGATATCACGACGGTGCCCGGGACACAGGGCACATGGGCTGGCACAGCCCGGGCCCACCCGCGGCTCCCGGCGGGAGCACCGGCGGGAAGCAGCTCCGTGGCGGGGGCGCGGGGTCCCCAGGCACCGCCTGGCACAGGACCCTGGCCCGGAGGTGGGACGAGGCTGTTACCTCACGGCGGTTACTCATCCCTGACAACGCTGACGTCACGGCATCCCAAAAAAAGCGCCCGAAGGGGCTGCTGGAGAGGAGCCCGCGATGGATGGCGGGGGCGAGCGGGGCCGGAGCCAGGGCTGCCCGCGCCCGCCTCCTGCCCGGTCCCCTCGGGGAGAGCGAGGCGACCTGCCCGGTCCCCTCAGGGAGACCGGGGTGTCCTGTCCGACCCTGGCCGGTCCCTTCGGGGAGAAATGGGGCACCCAGTTCCCTCAGGGAAAGGCAGGGCGCCCTGCTCCGTCCCTCATGGAGAGACAGGGTGTCCTGCCCGGTCCCCACCTGCTCCCCTCAGGGAGAACCAGGGCGCCGAGTTCCCCCAGGAAGCGCGGGGTGCCCTGACCGACCCTGCCCGGTCTCCTCAGGGTGAGAGGGTCTTCCCTGCCTGGTCCCTGCCCAGTCCCCTCAAGCAGAGCCCGGGAGCCTGTCCGGTCCCCTCACGGTGCTGGGGTGCCCTTGCCTAGTTGCTGCCGGGTCCCCTCAGAGAGAACCGTGTGGCGCTGCCCGACCCTGCCCGGCCCCCTCATGGGGGTCCCGGGTGTCCTGCCCGACCCTGCCCGGTCCCCCAGGCAGAGCTGTCCCGGCCGGGCGCTGCGGTCGCGGGGCTCCCGCCAGATGTGGAGCCGCTGAGGGGCGCGGGGAGAAGGCGCGTCAAACTCCGCGGAGCCCCGCGAGCGGCGGACGGGCACAAGTTTCGGGGGCAGCCGTGAGGGGGAAAGGCGGGGCGAGGAGCCCCGGGCTGCCCGGCGCTGCCGCCCGGCCGTACCTGCCCCACGAGGTCGTAGTCCAGCTCCTCCGCGATGGCTCTGGCGGCGTCGATGCCCGCCGGGATCTCCGCCGCCCACTCGTTGAGGAACTGCCGCTCGGCGCCGCCGCCGCGGGCCAGGCAGCAGCACACGGTCAGCAGGGCCAGGGCCGCGCACCGGCCGGGCCAGCGCCGCCCGTCCATGGCC
>VWYH01010732.1:5473-57733 GCA_013399365.1 Pampusana beccarii
CCGCGGCGCCGTTGCCAGGCGGGATGACGTCACAGCGCGTTCCCCGCCCCGCGGGGCCGCGTCCTGGCGCGCGCAGGGCGCCGTGCGGCGGCGGGGGGAACGGGGGGAGCGGGAGGAACGGGGGGCCCCGGAGGAACGGGCGGCCCCGGGGCTGCTTCGGTTCCCGCTCTGTTTCCCTCTGCCCCAGGCGGGTGTTCGGCCGTGTCCGCCTCGCAGTCGTAGGGTCACAGAGCTTCAGAGCAGTCCGGGTTGGAACAGACCCTCGAGATCATCAAGTCCAACCGCTAACCTCACACTGGCACTAAACCGTGTCCCTAAGAACCTCGTCTATGCGCCTTTTAAACCCCTCCAGGGATGGTGACTCCACCGCTTCCCTGGGCAGCCAATGCCCAACAGCCCTTTCCAGGAATAAGTTTTTTCCTAATATCCAAAGTAAACCTTCCCTGGTGTAACTTGAGGCTGTTTCCGCTCGTCCTCATGCTTGTTACGTGGGAGCACAGACCAACCCCCTCCATGCTACACCCTCCTTTCAGGCAGTTGCAGACAGTGATAAGGTCTCCCCTCAGCCTCCTTGTCTCCAGGCTGAACCCCCCAGTTCCCTCAGCTGCTCCCGATCACACTTGTGCTCCAGACCCTGGTCGTTTCTCCTCGGGCCCTCCTGAGGAGACGAACCCCACACCTCACACAGGCCGTGCCGCCTTCCCCGTCCCTCACCGGCTCAGCTGGGAAGGAGCTGCCTCAGGGCTCCACAGCCCCTCAGCAAAACCCTTGGGGTGCCCCCAGCACCCCGGGGCTTCCCGACCTCCTCCCCCAGCAGCCATTACCCCAAAACTCCCACCCTAGCACCAGTTTGGGAAAGCCCCTTTTTAGCAAATCTTGAGATTTGAGGTCAGTTCTGGCTGTGTTGTCCCAAAAATCAGGATTCTGGGCCTTTTCCCTCCTGGCTCAAGGAAGGTGATGTGTGTGTTTAGGGAGACCAGGGAGGGAAAACTGGACTGTCCCCTCAGTGCCCTGTGCATGTTTGTGGGTCTGTGCGGTACTTTTGGAGAGTTTATAGGGTAGAGGTATTTGTTGGTTTTATTTTGTTTTGTTTTACTTAAAAAAAAAAAAGATGAGAGTGTTCAAAGCTATATCAGGCTGCCACTGTTTAGGTTTTTGTGGGAAACTCAGGAATGAGTGAAAATGGCTACTTAGAACTAAACCAATTTAAAGAAAAAACAGTGTCCCCGAGGCCAAAAGGACAAGTAAAAAGTAAACATGGTCTGGTTTTGATGAAAATCAAGGAATATAACACAGCAGGGCTCTCCGAAATGAAAATATTCTGTCTTCCCTGCTGCAGACATCCTTTTATGAGTGGTTTAAAATGAGGCATCTCAGCCAAGCTCAGGACAAAATTAGCCTAAGAAGAATGTCAAGTATTTCCAGGAGTCAGCTTTTGCTTAGCATCTTTCTCATGGAATATAAACAGAAAAATAAGTCAGATGAGTACTGAAGACAAAATGTGAAGCCTGAGGGTGTAAACAAGCACATACCATATTGTAGTATAATATTTTATCTCTTTTGCTGTACTTTGTGGCGAACTGTGCTTCTGTTTCTTCTGACAGCAGAACTAGAAACGTGCAAGTGATAGCGAGAATTTCCTTGAAGTAGATATAGCGTTTAACTCTGATTGCATGATACTCCCTTTTAGACAATAATCTGGGTTTTTTTTATAGAAATACAACCTCTCCCTGCCCCAGATTTACAATGGTTAATAGCAAGAGGAGACTTGGGACAGGAAAGAAACATCCTCCTTAGAATTTGAAGCCACTCCCAACAAAAAGTCAGAAAATAACTTCCATGAGGATGAATTATCCTCAGCTGTCTTCTCTGGAGTTTTTTTCCCCTTCCTCTGAAGAGCTACATGCTAAAAAAGGAAGATGGATTAGAAGAATTATACATTTGATCTGATGTAGCAATTTTTTTTTCCTTTTTAAGCCCTGCCACAAGGTTAAGTATGCACATGCAAGAGGTGAGAAATCAAATACTCATAGTGTGTGCTTTTACAGAGCGTTCAAGGAGCTCCATGTAACCTTCTTTCAGGAAGCAGCTCTGAACTAGGGCAAAAGCTCGATCCAGTTTATTTAAGCATCATTGCTACCTTTGGTTCAGCCCTGGGTGGATACTCCTGCTGACATGAAGCGAAGATGCAAACTGCGAGAGTCCACTCATGTGTAACTCAAAGCAGCACAGGGACCCGTATTTAGCATTCTGGTATGAATTGTCAATTAAAATACAAATAAGGAAAAGACATCTGTGCTAGGCTATTAACTATTATGGCTCAACCGTTAAGCCATTTGACTATTTCATTTCCTTTCTATGTGCTCGATGTCTGGTATAAATGCTTATTTACCAATAATTACCTTCTAAACCACCTACAATGAGTTGCTTCCTCACTTCCCACTGTAACAAAAGCTGGAAACATTTAATTAGCTGTTTTCACTTGGATATTACGCAATGATTGGTGTTTATGCAGTCCTTTGAAAATATGGCCTTGCTGTTATATTGACAGATATACAGGGAGCAATGGATCTTGCTTTTTATTCAATCATTTTTTTTCAGTTCAAGCAGAATGTAGAGCACAAATATCCTGATAAAAGTGCATATTTGTTGCAGAGTGTTTTCAAATCCCCAAAATAGCTGTGATTATTTTCTCCCAAGGTGTAATTTGTTCAACAAAACTTTTAAAAATGAAAGACTAGCTTTTAATGGTTGAGCTTAATGGAATATCTGAATTTGTTGCTTGCTTTTGAGAGAGGAAGTTGTGACATGTCCACAGATCAAGAAAATATTCACTGTTAACATCAGTAACTGCTATAATTTTATTTTACGAGAGAGATCATTGTATAGAGCCTGGTGTGTAGGTTTATAACCTAAAATAAAAATGATACTGTTTGTCACCACTGGAGATGCTTTTTTTCTCTCACAAAAAAAACATATGAATAATGACAGACTCTTTTCCTAGTAGCACTACAGTGAACATTTAACTTGAACTTTTTTGCCACTGTGGTAATCTTAAAATTACTCCATTACTTCCAAATAAAGAAACCTAAATGTGGAACTTGCAAAACTTCTCCCTAGAGCGAAAAAAATAAAGGAACTGTCTTTTTTTTTAAACAAAAATCCTATGTCAGCTGTTACCACGTTATGGTTTGACGCAGATTTGAGTAGCACATGTAATGCAATAATTCTACATTCCCCTTTAAGCAAATATTATGCTCCTAAACATTCCAGCTGACTTAATTTTTCATGCTTTTAATACACTTTTGCATTTCTCGTGACAGCAATTTCTTGCACAATAATACTCATAAAAATTGACTGGAACCATACAGTCTCTAGCACTGAGGAGTTAAACAGCCTTAATTGTAAAATTTCACCTCTTATTTTCAGTAGCACTTCCTACTAGGTAACGTAACATTACTGAAGAAAAAGAGATAGGTTTGTGTTTCAGAAGTTAAAAAATTATTTAGATGAGAAAACTCCCTCTGCTGGTTTGAAGATGCAGCAGATATATTTCAATTAAAAAATACAAACTGTGGGAAAATATTCGTTCAACATGCACAGTATTTTTCCCTTCACTGTGTACTCAGTGGAGGATGAATCTACATATTCCACAGAATGAGTCCGGAATCTTAAAAACAAACAAACAAACAAACAGACAAACCCACACCACAGAGCAGTTGTTTTGTAAATAAAAATTGTACTAAGATGTAGATTTTCAGGGAGGGGACAAATGAAGCTTTCGCACTAACGTTTAATCTTATTATTTTTTTTAACTGTTCAGGGGGTGCATTATTTTAAGAAGCCAATTTTTTCCTTTCTTTTCCTCCTACCCCCTTACAGACGCTCCAGGTGTGAAATACTGTGACATTAAGAAATTTGGGGTGCCAGTTTTCAGGCTATCAAAAGAATCATGAGCTAGTGCCATATTTTTCAAACTATTGACTATGGATCAGTGGTGATCTATGAGAACTCAGGAGCTGGTCTGCAAAATAATGCAAAATGGCTTTGTAAACCATCTACACTTGCATTCTCACACCCCGAACAAGCAAGCAACCAAAATGAATTAAATAACATGGACACTGAAAGTTTATCTTAATTTTATTTATGTTTAACCGGAAATTGCTGTGGCAACATCGCACAAATGGTTTGTTGTTTGTTGGCTAAGTTCTCAGTTGAAAAGGTTGAGGAACATCAGTCAGCGGAAACAAATTCCTCTGTCTTTTGTTCCAAATTTAACCACTCTTGACCTCTCTCCTCCATTATTATCAACTTCTTCGGTCAATCCCATTCTCTTCTCCATAACCAGTTCTGGCCTTGACTAGCACGTATATTTTTTTTTCCTCTCATTCCTTTGCTTCATGGCAAAATCTCTTATGCTTTACTCCATTTTCCTTGGCTGAGCCCGAGACAGGGAACCAGAATAAGTTTCAGTTTTGTGGCCTCGTTTTATTGTATAAAAATATTTTGCTCAAATAGGATCCAGTGTTGATTAAAACATTCTTGTAGATGTCCTTGTAGCTTGTACTAAATATTTTTAAATCCTGAATTAAGTCTTGGAAATGTCGTTAATGCTGCACAAGTGTGAAATAAAGGACTTGTAACTGTTGAATCTTGAAATAAAATAATTGGAGGACAGAGAGTTGTATGGTATCTAAAATTCAGGCTAAGTATAGGAAGCAATTAATCATATTTCTGCCATGTGGCCATTATAAGAGCAATCTGAAAGAGCAGTTATCCTGATGGCAGCTATTAGGTTTTTTGTTTGACATCACTTCTGAGGATACAATTCATTTATTCTGGGCTATTACAACTAATTAAAACAAAGCTGCAAACAGCAGGGAGTTTGTGGAGAAGCTCTGTCTGCATCATGCTGATAAAATCCATTTTGTGTGGACGTCTAGTCATTAACGGTACAGCCATATGTGTAACCATACGTGTAGTTTCAAAGATACTCTGATTAAATACAGAAGAGTTTTCATCTCGCAGTTTGGTTGTAGCACATCACTCTGTACTTGTAACGAGAAAAGGCAGAAAGAAAGCAAACTGCTTTTCACTGGCAAATTTACTTTTTCTCTAATAAGCAACCACCTTCCTCCTTCCCTTTTAGGTACGTTTGGCATTTTGCATCTGTATTAAGGCCCTTTGGCAGCCACTGACTGGGATTTCCTTATATTAACATCTAGCACAAAGAAATCTCATCTTCAGGGTCCAGTGGGCTAATGGTTTCCTTTGGCATCTGAATAAATCAACAGCTGTGGCTTTAAGCCTTTTTTTGTCTTACCAAAATAAAAGTAACTGAAAAAATGCTTGTTTTTTGTAACAGCTCTTGCTCGTGCTCCAAGTAGGGGAATAAGAAGCCTTTTCTCTGCAGAGACAACTTCACAGAAAATGTACGTTATTAGCTATGTAATTTTTCCCTCGCTCCATCAGTAACAGCAGTGTAGTCCTAATTGCGTTGATCTAAAGATATACAGTTTGCTCAAAAAGTAGCAAGTTTTATTAAAACATTTGTTACCCGTCATGAATATGTTTAATGCCTGCAGGTTTCTGCCATGAGGACAGGCTGAGAGAGTTGGGGTTGTTCAGCCTGGAGAAGAAAAGGCTCTGGGGAGACCTTATTGCGGCCTTTCCGTACTTAAAGGGGGCCTGTAAGAAAGATGGGGACAGACTTGTTAGAAGGGCGTGTTATGGCAGAACAAGGGGTGATGGCTTTAAACTAAAAGAGGGGAGATTTGGGCCAGACATGAGGGAGAAATTTTCTACAGTGAGTGTGGTGAAACGCTGGCCCAGGTTGGCCAGGGAGGTGGTGGATGCCCCATCCCTGGAGACATCCCAGGCCAGGCTGGATGGGGCTCTGAGCAACCTGAGCTGGTGAAGATGTCCCTGCTCATGGCAGGGGTGGCACTGGGTGAGCTTTGAAGGTCCCTTACAACCCAAACCATTCTGATACTTTAGGATGCATTTCTATGCCACAGGTAAGACGATGGTGTCAACTGGGAGTGCTCTTATGGCCGTAATTGACATCTGAACTGTCCCTTTGTGCTCTCAGTGTGGTGCCAACAGCAGCTGAGTCACCGCAGCCGTCATTGGAAAGTGTCACCCTGACACCCAGCTTCTGTTTCTGTGTCTCCACTCTTGTGTTAGTTCTGCTACTCATCTGGTGGTTTTGCTCAGTGAGTTCAGCTTCCAAACCCAGCAGGAAACTTTCAAAGCGAGGAATTGTTAACTCATCAGAGCAGTTTGGACTTGCAGTTAAACTATGTTCAACTGTAATTTTAAAAATTCCAAATCAAACCAGTTTATCACCAAAAAGACTTTTCCAGTGCAGAAACTCTGCACATATAACTTGCACCGAGGGAAGTATTTTGAGGTTTATTGTCTTGGGGATTTTTTGTGGCTTTGTTTTGTGTGTGTATTTTTGGTTTTTTAATGGTAGTACAGCAAAGCCACACTCTGCAAGCTCCAGACCATGAAGACATAATATTCTGTATAGTGATCTGCTATAGGGGACTCTCTGGAGCCTTTTCGAGAAAGGGATGTGGTGTTATCTGTGTGTTTGCACACCTGTGTGTTTGCATTTTCCTATACTGTTTTTTCTAAGCTGACAAGGCAAAAGTAGTGGATTTTCATCAACACCACAGTCTTCGATAGAGAGATCGAGACAAAGGAGTACAAACATACGTGTCTATCGTATCTATCTTCGTGCTTTAAGCTTAACACAATGCCTCTTCTCTCTTCATTCTCAAACAATGGAAGATTGTCGTTAATTTGCTTGGAAGTGGCAGCCTTTTTGTGAGTGCTGTTCAGCTGCATCTCGGTTTATAAATAGCATTCCCAAGGGGCAGTCTGTGCATCTGTGGAATCACCAGAGTTGACCAAATACCCACTGCTTAGAAAATTCTGTAATAAAATACTATTCCCCTGACAATTAGACACCTTCACCTTCAGTTATACTAACTGAACCAGAAGATGTGTTGCTACAGTCAGTAGGTGTTTCTGTAAGGGGTATAACTGTTTCCAGCAAGCTACTTAAATTCTACAAAAAAAAGTTGGTTACCTGCTTTTGCGGTTGTGAAAGTTGTCAAGTAAATTACAACTGACAAAACCATTAGGCATTTCTGCAGAGAAAACATTGCCCAGATCAAGACAGGAGACTTGTTTCTGCCTTCCCATCCCCCAGACAAACCAAACTCTATCAATTTTGTTTGTTAAAAAAAATCAGAATTGTGATTGGATCTAATAAATATATTCGATTAGAAGGGTTAGCTCTCCTCTTACTAAGACACTAAGGGCCCCTTGCCAGAGCTCTGGAGACTTTCACTGATTATTTTTGTTGTTGTCGTGCAGAGTAAGAACTCAGATATTTATCTACATTCCTGCAGGCTTGTATATCCCCTCCCTCGGGGCATTGATGCCTGCAGCCAACAAAGCACATCAGGTTTTCCAGAGACAAGCTCAGCCTAACAACAGACCGAGCTCTTCAGAAGCACCTGATTGCTTTATATTTTCCCTCCTAAGAAGTTAAAGTGCTGGGGATTATTCATATTCCCACAAAACCAGCAGAAGATGAGTTTTCTGTTTCACTCACTGGCTACAAGTGGAAATTTTGACTCTGTATTTCCACTGTAACATCTCAACCTGAAGGAGGAAAAGCAGCTCCTGTTCTCCTTTCAGAGACAACGGAGTTAAAGAGACAAACAGAAGGTTGGATTTATATCTCAACAAGTAAAATGTGGTTTTCAGTTCCCATTTTAGGTGGGACAGTGAACTGAGGTCATTTCTGCTTTTCCCGATTAAGGTGCAAAGAATTGTCGCCTTTTTGTGTGCAGTCGGAGAAAAACACCACAAAGAAATGGATTATATGGAATAGTTTGTTGCATTGTTTGGACTTGCATTTGCCCACCGTAAGTGCAGAGGGGGATGTGTGACAGAAAAGGGGAGTGTGCTCCAGCAACGGTATCTGCGTCACCAAAAGCATATAACAAAATATACTCACAAAACTGAGTGTTTTTCTAAGGAAGCAACATCTAACTAACTGATCAGCTGATATGTGAGCTGATTAACCACAGATATGAGCATGTATAATTCATACTTTTCCTACCAAAAGTTGAGTCCTTTAGCTGACACCCTCCCAAAAACACCCACTGAGAGACCAGTTTGCAGACACGATGTTTTCTATTCTTTTTCACTTCTCCATCCGTTTTACTTCCAGCCCAGGCTACTTGAAAGTCAACATCTTGAATCTAATTAATCCTTACGACTTGGCCCTTCACATCAAATTCCTTCCTTTATAGAAATTCCAGTTTATAATTGTTCCAGAGCTCCTGCTGTACTCAGGAACTCCCAGTGTCTCTTCAGGACGTTTTGTCACAAACAAGAGTGAAAACAATAGTTTTTTTTAAACACACCGGTCTGCTAAATGACCATATTTTTCTCAGAGTGAGCTCTTAGAAAACAGGATCGGTTTGATATAAGGACAGATGGTAAAATAGGATTGGTCAGAGGTCATTTCCAATCTCAGCCATTTTCTACACCAATTAATCAGAGCTCTCTAGTGGGAAATGAGGATTCCCAAGCTCATTCTTTTTCCAATTTAAAATTACAGCAATTCGTGCAATAAACATTCTGGAAAGCACTTGTTTCTGAAAAAAAAAAAAGTTTCCAAAATCCTATGTTTTTCTTTCAGTGTTTGTATTTATCTCATGACATGTTGGTCATGAATGGATTTAGGGAGTTTAGTCCCTTTAAGCAGTTCTCTGACACCCCAGCTGATGGCTCCACGATCCATTTTCTTCTCAGTGCGTGCAAAATCAAAGTGCCAAAGCCTCAGCGCCTTCCATTCTTGCTGATGAGCCCCACTCCTGTGTTATACTGGGACATTTAGTTGCTCTAGAGCTCATGGTCAAAAGGGACACAGGAGCACCCATGTATGAAATCTACCTTTGTTATAACGTTCAGAAAAGTGCTAATGTCCACCTGTAGTTTTTAGAGAACGGCAGCATGGTGTACTTCAGGTACCCAGCCATTTCAGTCACTGACTGGAATATTCTTTTGAATTTTAACATGAACGATGAAGAGAGGGTCATTTCACCTGTTTTTAACTGCACGCTTCAGCTGCTCTGCTGGTGCGGATTCATTTGGCAATCCGTGGAAAGGAAGAAGCAGACACTGATAGGACAAAATAAGTGCCTAAGACATGGGTGATACAAACCCTGGAGAGGTGCCAGCATCCTTCTGGTGGTTGTAGAGGGAAACCACACAACTAAGACTTCGATCACTGAAGTCTGATAAAGCGAACACCATAATTACAGTAGATGGATACATACTCCCCTTGCAGCATCTCTATTCTTTTTGCCTTTACATTCTGCTATTAAAATGTTTTCCTTGCAAACAAAATCGACAGTGCATTTTGGACAATCCAGACTTAGATTTAGTTCGTGTTGCTGGAAATTGCTTCATATACCCGAAAGGGCGACAAGACCTAGACAAGGCTGCTTAAGGAGGAAGTCTTGAAGTGGAAAGTAAGAAAATACTGGCCTAATCCACTAAATGCTCCCTCTATTTTTAAGCCTCTTGGTGTGGAAGATGGGAGTTCAAAGTACAAGTCCTGCACTGGTCCTGTGGTTAAGCTAATGGTGAGAAGTTACTTGTATGAAAGGCTAAATGTTGAGAAGAAAAATCAGAGTAGTAATCGGCTGTACCCACTAACATGTTGCAGCCACAAAAAATGATGGCCATGGTTCTTCAGTTTATCAAGAGAGGTGTTTCCATTATATAGGGAAATGTTGATGCCATCATTTGACTAGTAAGACCTACAAATGAAAAATGAATGCAAAGACCACATTCAAGAATACTAAATTCAGCTTGGAATAGGTAGAGAAAAGGGTCTTTTGAACTATGTTGGTGTGAGCAGTCTAAAAGAGGTTGTTTAGTCTCACAAAGCAAAGACTAAGAAGGCAGGGATTCTCTCTCTGTGAATACATCCGTGGTCAGATCTGAAGGAGAAGAACTGACTAAAGTTTACGAGCAGCACTACTCAGAATCAGTGGACACAGTATGGTGGTGGATGTGCTTAGACTAGAAATTAGAAAGGAAGTACTACTGTAGAGCACAGCCATGATATTCTGGAACAACATTCACACTGGAGTTTGGAGAGAAGCGACATTACAGAATCACAGAATCATAGCATGGTTGGGGTTGGAAGGGACCTCTGGAGATCACCCAGTCCAACCCAGCTGCTAAAGCAGGTTCACCAGAGCAGATCACACAGGAAGGTGTCCAGGGGGGTTTGAATGTCTGCAGAGAAGGAGACTCCACAACCTCTCTGGGCAGCCTGGGCCAGGCTCTGGCACCTCAAAGGAAAGAAGTTTCTCCTCATATTCAGATGGATCCTGCTGTGTTTCAATCTATGCCCATTGCCCCTCATCCTGTCATTGGGCACCACTGAACAGAGTCTGGTCCATCCTCTGACACCCACCCTGAGATATTTATAAACATTGATGAGATGCCCTCTCAGCTTCTCTTCTCCAGGCTGAACAGCCCCAGCTCTCTGTCTCAGTTCTCAGGATGAATCTTGCTCATTTTATGTAAGGGATTATTATTATTATGTGGTTTGCTTTACTAACAGGAAAAAGGACTGCATTATGTTATTTCCCAGGTGCATGTATACACACACACACACATGTATAATGTATGTTTGTGTGTATGCATGCATGTGCTGTATGTATATACAGATATGTTTATTTTTGAGAAGTTCTATGCACAAGGGTCAAGTTCATACCATGCCATGAGAAGCAGAGGGCATAGGCAGTTATGTACATTTATAGACTGATACAATATTTGTACGGCATGGACTTCACTTTTACCATTTTGCCTTTGACATCCAAATATTCAGGAGTGGTTGCAGCATAGCACACAGATGCCAGTGCAAGCTTAGCATCAAAAAACCTGAGTACTGGTGACAGTCGTCAGTATAAAGATCATAACAAGTGGAGTTGAACTGGTTTCCCAGAGAGGTGGTGGATGCCCCATCCCTGGAGACATCCCAGGCCAGGCTGGACGGGGCTCTGAGCAACCTGAGCTGGTGAAGATGTCCCAACCGGATGATCTTTGAAGGTCCCTTCCAACCCAAACTGTTCTGTGATTTTATGGTAAGTAGCTCTGCTGTTTCCAATGAGTTATCATGGTCCCACATGGTCCCCGTTTCTCTCATTTTCAGGAAGGACAGTCCTCAGACTATCGTAAGGGCAACTCTAAAGGGGCAGGTAGAGGCACAGACCTGCAGTAATAAGGAATACAACTCCCTCTCTTTCCCTAAGAGAAAAAAAAAAAAGAAAAGAAAAAGACTGAAATAAAGAACTAAAATCTTGTCTCAGCTTTGGCTGTGCTCCCATGGCATTAACCAGGTGAGTTACCACCTCGGCCCAGAAGAATTGTTTGAACAGTGCTATTTGACAGCTGCTGATTGACCTGTGGGGTCTCACAGCAAAGCGATAGGTGCCACACAGAAGCCAGATGCTTGAATTATCACTACTTGTGCAAGCTGGGGGCCTGGAGTATCTGTTTCTGTGGGGCCACCAATCCAGCAACTGTCACTAGCATCTAGTTCATAGTGAGGAAACAAAGGGAGGTCCCAGTGCCACATCTTGCAGCTGCAATCAAAGAAGTGTCATAGGAGAACAACAGAATGCTTCTTCTGCGGTGAAAGAGTGGGTATTATTACAAAGCACATAAAATATGCACAGGGTTGAATTTCACCTTTGCCAAAGACAGCAAACAGATGTGGAGTGTGTCTAATTGAAGGAAGCTCTGGAGTTCTGCTCTACAAGGTCCTTGAAGAAGGCTGTAGTAGGATAAGTGCCATAGCTCTATGTGATAACAGCGTTGTAACTTCCATTAGAAATGATGATGCATATGATGGGGTAACCTCACTCTGCTGTGCTCCCAGGCTGTGTTTGCAGGGAGTGAGACAGAAAAAAACAAGAGCCAAGGTGTCATTTTTACATGGTAACTTCTTGGTTTAGAACAGAAGACCCTTCTTCCTTCAATTTACTTATTTTTGTAAGCACAACAGCACTGCCCTATGCAGCCCCCCATCTCCTGTTCCTCTAATTTGTCTCTTTTCATGTGTATTTGTTTTTTTTTGAAAATGTTCATTATTCTTCCTTGGCCCATAACACTTTTTCTCCTCCTCCTCACCTCCACATATGCTATTTTTGTTTAAACTGTGTATCTATTTCATTAAATTAGGTAAAACCATTTGTAAAAGAGATGATGTTTAATCCACAGCTTTGTTCTGTGTATCTTGCATATTTGTAGGGGATGCTGATAATCTTCTTTGTAGGTAGGCTTTAAATAATACTTGTTTTTGGAGCACTAACTATATACCTGTTGCCTTAAAAATTCACTCATTTCCTAAAGAGGTTATAACAGTCACAAATATATTTTAGTTGTTTCTATTTTTGGCTGGTTATTTTATAAATCACCTGTTTTTCATATGCTAATTTCCATAGCTGATTTCAGATAGTCCAGACATTGGGACCCAATTTGATCAAAGCAGCAGAACGGCACCAGAGCGGAAGAATAGAAACTCCATGGCCTGGGAAGGCAAAGGAGCTCTGGGTACAGAGGTGAACCTGAGACAAGATGAAAATTCCAGAACCTGAGGTCAGAGGGAGGAGAAGGCTGATAAGGAGTTGTAGCTAATACAGCAAACACAGGCCAGGCAAATAAATGTCTTTTCCAGGAAATGAGCACAACTGTTCAAGAGGAAACTTACCTCAGACATAGGCTTTGTAGCAGATAGACCTGACCTAAGGCTCCGAGTCTCAAGCCTGATGGTTGAGGTCTAAAGGAGAAGGATAACCCCATCCAGAAAACTCCGAAACGATGGAACCTGGAAGGAGGGAACCAACAGCTGGAGTCTGGTAGCAGGGAAGGGATCTAGGGAAATGGATTAACAGGCATGTTTGAGGCAGGCATCTGAAAGATGCTGGATTTTCATGTAAGTTTTTCATATTTACAGCATATCTGATTAACAAACAAACAACAAGCAAAGAAAAACAAAACAAATACACAAAACGGGCATGAAAAAGCGGAGGAAATTGCACAGTTACTGTAACACAAAAAAACCTGAGCTAATCAGCCAAGCCAAAAGGGGCCTGGAGTGACTGGTCTGTCTGATCTTTCACACAGATTGTAGCTTTAGGGTATGAAAGTACTAAAAGGATCCTTTGGGGAAAGTTGGTCTTGCGGTAGAAGTCACTGAAGAAGAGGAAGAATAATGGTCAAAAAGGGACGGACAGCTTTCTAGTGGATCCAAAGGGAGAAGCAGCTCAGGTTTGCTGGAGAGCAGTTCTGACTTCAGGCGTCAGCTCTTTTTATCCTGGGAGGAGAGATGGGGCTCATAGGTGGCCAGTGGGGTGTTAGTACTGGAGACACAAACCAGTCTGCAGTTTGCTTGCAATGAAATTATAGAGGAAGACTTCAAATTGTTTTACTTTGTTTATTGTTTGACTCATTACAAGTTATTCTGTTTATCTTTTCTTCCCCACCTTAAATAAACTACTATCATTTTAAACACTGTGATTCATTGTTGTGATGGGAAAGGAAATTTTCCCAGGTGTCTGGGCTGGGGCTCAAACCAACCTTCACAACAGACCTTCAGAGATAATTAAAGCCAGGCCTTATGTCTGCCAACCAGAGCTTGCCAGAAGTATTGCAGAAAGGCTGATAGAACTTCTATGATCTACTTGGCTGTTGGAAAAAGGCTGCAGCTGCAATAAGCACTGTGAAAGCAACACCTGTCCCCAAAAACCTTCGAGTCCAAATTGTGGGAAATTACATTGGGCCACAATTCTGCCCAGAACCAAACTTTATTCCAAGAAGTACAAAAAAACAGTGCTAGTTCAGTCCAGGTAGAGAACCGACAGGATTTAATGAAACAAGGGATCCCAACCACAGGCAGGTTTTGGAAAAGCAGAGGGGTTTAGCTCAGTAAGGTCTGGAGGCTGTAGGTTCCTCCTTCAAAATAAGACCAACAGCCTCAGTGTAGTTCTTGCAAAGTCCAGTAACACTATTTCCCTATGACAGGGTGTATCGTTGTTATTCTGACAAAGCTTCCTCTGTGTCCCTGTGTTTTTCTACAACAGATATTTATAGAAATCGCAGTCACCAAGCTGCCAAAAGCGCTTCCTGTAAATTACATAATGCGTCTGTCTCCCTTCCAGTGTCACAGGGACCTATTCACCAGGTTCCCATTGCTTTTCAGACCTTTCTTTTGCAAGATAGAAGAGCTCTGGCTGTTACCATATGCTATACATGTGCTCAAAGAAAACACTGCTGATAGGAGAGGGCTGGGGCAGAGAATAGCTGGAAGAGTGACTATGAGTGATTCACGTTGTCAAGGATGTTTTTGTTGTTTTTTTCCAGATCTTTAAAATGTTTTCTTGAGCAAATTTTTCTTGTGAAGATGCTTAATCGGATTTACCAGCATGTTGTGCTGTCGATTTCATAGAAACATAAAATCGTAGAAAAGTTTGTGTTGGAAGGGACCTTCAAAGCTCATCCAGTGCCCCCCCTGCCATGAGCAGGGACATCTTCACCAGCTCAGGTTGCTCAGAGCCCCATCCAGCCTGGCCTGGGATGTCTCCAGGGATGGGGCATCCACCACCTCTCTGGGAAACCTGGGCCAGTGTTTCACCACCCTCAGTGTAAACAATTTCTTCCTCATGTCTGGCCTGAATCTCCTCTCTTTTAGTTTAAAACCATCACGCCTTGTCCTATCACAACAGGCCCTGCTAAAAAGTCCATCCCTATCTTTCCTATAGGTCCCTTTTAAATACGGAAAGGCCGCAATAACGTCTCCCTGGAGCCTTCTCCAGGCTGAACAACCTCAACTCTCTCAGACACTCTGTCCCAGGGCAGAAGTGACTCCCACTGCAGCCTCTCTTCAGTATCTGTTAAAATGGTACGTGCTTCCACCTCACCCAATGTTTTCACGGTAAAGTACCTGTGCAGTTTTCCCATTTAGATCTGGGCTATGTTCACCTTCATGGATGAGAAGGCCGTGGTGTATTCCCAGCAAAATTAGGTAGTTTAGAATATGCAGCATTCTAAAGTCTAATCTGCCTGGGTTGATTTTACATCCAACCAAGCATAAAATTGTTGATTATAGTGTTCAAGGGGAAAACATGAGACTAAAGAATGGATCTAATCTGTGTTGTAGTTAGTAAGAAAACATCCACTCATTTTTGTGGGAATGGGTTTTGGCCTAAATGTTCATGTTGTTTGGAGTTCAAAGGAAAACGAGATCCAAGCAAAAGGTATAAAAAATGTGGAGAGCATGTTACGTAGTAAACAACCCCATGAACTCATGCTGGGCTCTTTCTTTGCCTGCCTTTGATGTTGCAGCTCCCATTTTATTTACACAGACTTGATCCTGCTGCCTTTGAATTTAGCTGGAACACCTCTCATTGACTTTGATTGCGCGAAAACTGGCTTTATATTGTTACACAGCTTTTTGGAGCAACGAAGCAGTTTTGTACTTTCGTTGTGTGGTGGGATCTCAAGAGTAGAGGAAGAAAACAGAACCAGGGCTGTATTTGTTGTGCTGGCTTTCTGCTCCAGGCAGGGCCAGGGGCTGGAGGGGAGCTGCATTCCCATTTTTCACCTGCTATCCTTTTTCTTCTCTTTACCAAAATGCCAAATCAGACAATGGTGCAAGAAGGGGCCAGTGGGGGTCCAAGAAGGGGAAGGAGCAAAGGAAAGATGGAGGGAAAGGGCTGTGCTGGGTTGATATAGAATCATAGAATGGTTTGGGTTGGAAGGGACCTTCAAAGCTCACCTAGTCCAACCCCTGCCATGAGCAGGGACGTCTTCACCTAGATCAGGATGCTCAAAGCCACATCCAGCCTGACTCTGAATGTCAAACACTGGTGACAGAGTGGAGGTGGCTCTAACGTCCCACACTCTGCTGGCCTGCAGCCTCCTCTGGTCCTGCATCCCCCTCAGGAGACTGGGTCACCTGCACAGGGTTAATGGAAGAGAGAGAAACCCCACACGGGCTGATGCACAAATTTAACAGGGTCACCATGTAGAGCAATAGCAGAATATTTTTGAGGGGGAAAGAGATACAACTTCACGAAATTCCAACAATATCACCCGTTGTGGATATAAGACAGCATCCTGTCACTTCTCAAAGGTGTGATATTACTTCTTGTGCAGATAGCCATGAACACGAGATGTGGGACACACTGCCTACGTTTCCTAAGTGCTAGAGAAGGAATTTGACTCCATGGTTCTCCAGGAAAGGAAGGAAAAATAACTGCAGCCTGGAAAAAAAATGGAAATAACTTACCTTGTCCAGCTTGCATGTTTCTCAGCTCTTTCATATTCAGAAAAGAACGACTTCTCTTGAATTTGACGCTGCATGTGACTCAGACTCCTGCCAGCGGCCACTTACAGTGGTGACCTCCACCAAACGAGCAATCACTGCCATAAGAGCCTGGGGCAACGGGGACAAAATTTGGAACCGGGGTGATTTCCCAACACTTTTTTTTTTTTTTTTTTTTAGCTCTTGAAACCTCTCCCTTAACTCCCCTTTTGTTAATTCATTAACAAATTAGGGTGTTTTCTCTAGCAGACGAAGCAACTTGCATTCGCAACTGCACAACACTGGTTTAAAAATAGTAACGAGAAAGTTGATAGCTCAAATACAGGGTGTCTTCTTGGAGAATAAACATGTCCCCAGTGTTAGCTCAGCTCTTAAAACAAACTAATAATTGCTTCCAGAGACAAAATATTTGCAAGCTATTATTACAGCACTGTTTCATTAAAGGGAAGGAAACACAGCTGTCTCTTTGGAGCACGCAGACGGCAATAGAAAGAGTTGTGCTCTGTAATTAGGCTTCAAGAATTGTCGGGTACCTGTACCTCTGACAGCTCAACGTTAAAACCACATCAGTGGGGCGCTCATCCGTGCTGCTGCTTCCCAAGCCACCCACAAGAGGTTGTCAATTTGTTAATTAATTTCTGAGAAACACTATTGTTCTGTCTCCGAAAGCAAATAGCCCAGGGAGATGTAAAATGTCTTGAACAGAGGACACAAGCCTGCAAGTGATTTAAGGGTTTGAATATCGTGTATTCTTCAAAAGCAGGGATGAGAGACTGTGTCTACAAGCTCCTGTCCTTAAACAGGGACATGTTTTTTCTTGAAAGTGGCTGTTTCACTTCAAAGCATCTGATCCTGGAGCTGCTAAAATTGACAAAGAGCGGAGCTGCTTTTTGACGGTGCGGGGGATTGGACTGGGGACTGTGAAGATAACAGAGGTAGCACATTGCTTTCTAGAGATTTCTTAAGGTTTACACAATATAACGTACCACTGGCTCTTGTTGACTACACACACATCCCTCATACACAGCAGCGTTTCCGATCACGGTTTTACTTCAGCTTCTCCTGTTCTCGACATAATTTGGAACAATTTTGCACTATAAATAACCCGGCAGGAAAAAATAACCAAAACAAAGAGCTCAAGCGGGTCATAAATCTACATTGTTTCCCTCGCAAGGGATAATAATATTGTGATATGGCAATAGGCCACAGCAGTAAATTGTCCCCATATCTACGCCGCACACATGCCGCATCAGAATGGCACATTACTGATCAGTGGCACAATCTAAAATTAACTACCAGGATCTTCGTTGAAATGATGATGTTTAAAAAATGAAGAGCCTCACTAGCACTGAGGAGGACATCTGAAATACACAGCCTTCTTCTGAGCTCTTAGCGTTTTCAGGGGGAACCTGGTACGTGTGAATCCCAGGATTACGCACATGTTTTACAGTAAACACTTGTCTGGATTAAACCTCTGTAGACCTAATTTTTGGCCAAGAGCTACTTAGAATTTAGAAATTAGGCAACCCTTGGCAGGGTTGATTCTCTCTGGCTGTATAACATACACTCCAGTGTCGCGTTACCCGAACGCAGCCAAAGGCAATGCCTGAATTTTGTATGCCTTAATTTTTGCTCCAAAAGATGCCTTTTTTTACATGTATAGCTGCCTGGACACTAATTTAAATTGACTTTTTAATGAACTGTAACTACGGCTTATTTTTGGAGTAGGGCTTATATTTTCAGCATCCTCAAGAATCCTGAAAAATCATGCTGAGGCTTATTTTTGGGGTAGGTCTTATTTTTGGGGAAACTGGGTAATTAACTAGATCATCTCAACAGAGACTCCTCCACCACCTCTGTTAGTGTAAGGACCTTATGTGCCCATAAACATACATGGCATGAAACCAAAAGGCTTTTTCTGAATGGAGGGTCTTTATTTGGGACTGGAGAGTCATTGGGAACTGCCTGCTGGTTTTTTATGTCAATCCATAAAGCCACTATTTGGTAAAGAGCAAGGAGAGTCCTTCAGGTAGCTGTTATCTTCATTGTGAGAGTCCTGATGGGGGTTACCATCCTGGCATGGATCTGGAAACTTCCCAAATTTCACACACAATGTGAGCATTGTGAGTTCTGCTCCTAAAGCATCAGTTCCCACCACCAGCCTTTCCAGGTCTGTCTTAGGAATGTACTGTGGAAAGCAAGCCAAGTTCTTTAGATTACCAAACTACTACTTTACGCTTATTTTTACCATCTACCTTCTTGTGCATGGGTGCAAAGAAAAGATCTTTTCCACAGATGATGGAGAACTTGTAGGAAGATATTCCTTTACTGGGAGCAATAGTACAGTGTGGTTACCCTGGTTCTGTACCACTCTTTATTATTCAGAAGGAGCCTCTGTACAGGGGAAGGAAGTTTTAAAATTATTGTCTGCAAGGAATTCCAGCAATCAGAACTCACGATCTATGGGGATTAGTCGTAGTTTATTGTGGCCCTGATCTCCTTTGTCCTCCTAAAGAGGGAGCTCAGTGACTCACTGTTTGAGGTATAACATAATGATTTTTGCCAGATCGACTTCCAACAAAAGAGAGCATTTAGTGTAAACAAATCAGTTATTGTAGAGCAGGTCTTTGACTCATCTGTAGTGAGAAAAAGGGCAGAATTTATTATACTGGATACCAGCTGGAACTGTTCAGTCACTTGGGACTTCAAAACATCAGTGCAAGTGTAATTTCTGTAATTTAAGCTGGTTATTTTATGGCCCTTCACTGTACATGGGAAGAACAGTTCTTTTCCTCTTTTCAGAAGTCTTTTTGTGTGTATAAATGTTGTTACAATCCTCTCCATCCGTTCTCTTTTCTAAAACTGTCTCGCCGTTTCTAGAAATGGATTAATTGTCTACGTCTTTACTGAAGTGTTTTTCCCAGACCGAGCACATTTATTCCATCTGCAGCCTGAGCAGGGATATCTAGACTTGAAAGATTATTTCAGCATCCTACATGTCATACACAGACTGGTCGAACAAATTGATTCTTTACAAATCTGCCTTGGCTGTTATTAATCAGATGTTTTCTGCACTTAACAAACACTAATTTTGATACTTTTTCAGAAAATGCAGTCAGACTGATTAATGCAAATTCCTACTTACCTCCCTTTCTTCTTGTTCAAAAATATTCACCATGTTTGATCTTCTCTGGTGGCCTGGAACCCCATCTGTCCTCACCACCTTCTCAAGGGTGATCACATCTCATCCTGCTTACACCAGCTACTTAAACATTTTAAATAAAATTCCTTTTTCTTAAGCGACTGCTGAAGGAAAAAAGGGTATTAAGCCTCTCACCCATTATTATTTCTCCCTTCATATTATGTGTTGGACTAAATCTTTCATATGCCATATCTTTAGGGAATGTCCTAATGTTATTCTTCATTCCATTTCCTTGTTGTGGCTTATTTTGCTCTTCATTTTTGTCCCTATGGTTATACTAGTCATAGGAATTCAACCACTACCTCCATTGTGCCAAAATCCATTTGATACAGGACTTCAGTCACATAGTGCAGCAGCTTAGCTTTTGTCTGTTAGATAACAGTAAGCAAATAGCATTTAAGCAAAATACCACAGATTTTTGCAATGATATTACTTCTATATTCTTGTTCTAGGGGGCAACTAGTCCTGTTTCCTTTGAACTCCTGGTGAAATTCCTCCTTACATCCAGGGAGGTGAAGATGTTGTCCTGAGCCTCGAATAAAATAAGACTTGAGCTTTTCTCTCTTGCAAGGTAAAATCACTGACTCTTTTCAATGTGCACAAAGTCAGCAGGACGATGCCAAGTAACAGCAGTAATAGGAGAAGGAATATTGCATCTCCTGGGATGTGGGGGCATCTTAGTTGTTGAAAGAAAAGATAAGACTCAAGGTTAATTGCCAATGTTGAAAATAGTACTTTGCTCCAGGATTATTAATAAACATATGAGAGAGGAACATTTTGACCATTTAAAGCATAATTTTACTCTATCCGAATACCTGAAACCCAACAGTATGATGAAACAGCTGTTCTGGTTAAGGTTGGATAAACCCAAACCCCAATATTTTCTGCATTTTGGCCTGTTTCCCACACTAACCAGGAAACAGCATTTTGACGGCTCTAAATTATTTCCTTAATACTATTTTCCTATGTTATTTTTCATTCATATGGTTTAAAATGTTTTTGCTCAAACAGAACTCAGAGTTTTGAAAGCAATTTTTGCAACATTTCTCCGAGCGTGACTCAAAACACAAAGTGAGCCTGTTCTAAAATATTTTTACTAATGAGCAAAAGTGTAAAAAACCCAGACGCTTGGCTACTAACGTGAACCAAGGGCAAAGTCTGGGCCCCCTGCTATTTACCCATGACCAATTTTCATGCTGCACACTTCCCATCTTCAAAATCCTCTTCAATCATTAACTGATTTCTCGCAGTTCAGCAAAGCAGGTGAATTTCTTCCTTCCTGTCTCGCAGACAATGAACCAGGACAAAGTGATACAGTGAGCTGAAGAACCACAGAGGGAGTCGCTGTCAGTGCCCCCATTCAGAACTTTATTTAATTAATCATTACATAATGGTAAAAATGGCTGCACCTTCCCTTTCACTCCCTGTGTCATCCATCTCTTTTTTTCTCATCTATATTACACATCTGTCTCGCTTTTTTACCAAAGAAGTTCTTTCTTTTTTCCATCTGCTTGGTCTCTTCTTTCCCCGTGAAAGCTCTGGCCCAAGGGAAAAGATCCTGTGTCTTGATTTTGGATAATCTTCTCATTTCTTGGCAGACAGTCGGGTAGAAAGCAAAGCAGGGAGCTTTGGCACAAGACAGAGGCTGAGTGTTTGGCTGTTTAGGAATTTTTTTAATTGTTTCTAAGGGATTTTTTTCCCCGTCTCTTCTTGGGAATGTTTCACTTTAGGCTGCCCTGTAGTCCAGGGAGAGAATAGGAACCCATTATACTAAAGGCTAAGGGTTGATGTTACAGCTATTCACAGGAAAGTGGGACTTTCCTCTTATTGTTCACAACAAACATTTTCCTTTATGAGAAGCATAATAGAAAGGCAGGTCCGAAGTCAGGGAAAATGGTGTTTTGCCCAACGTTAATCAGATACGAACTGCTCGTGAAGTTTTACAAGAAGTTTATTGTTTGAGCTAAAGAACACCAGCTGATACTTCCTTTTCTTTTTGGATGCATCATTACAAGATAAATATGAGAAAAGATAAAGTGTAAGTGTTCTAATGTTTCACTAAAAAAAAAAGGAAAAACCTCTGTTAGAAGATAACTAGTAGTAAGTTGTGATGCTGGGTCTGTGCATATGAGTATGTGGGCTCTGGGTGAGCTGGTCTGATCCCGAGTCTGTAGCACCTCCGCGTGGGCTGAGCCAAGACAAGTGGTTCCTCCCCTCTCATCACAGGATTCACAGCTACCCAGGAATCGTTTCCCGCCTGCTTGGCAGCTCCGGCATGAAACATTCTTGAGGCGTCCACTCTTTAACTGCCAGATTTCCGCCATCTGATGCAAATAAAATCCCTGTGCCGTTTGGAATCAAAACACGACCCAGAACATTCAAATTTTAGCACTTTCCAAGCCTTGAGTGCTGTTAATCACAGCCAAAGCTTGCTTACCTCATGAGTTCCCATCCATTGCCACCATGCAGCCCATCCTCACATTCACCACATAGCTGCTACCTCATCCTGACCAAGCCAGCCTTGGTTGACCCCGAAAACCTCCTGAGACAGAGAATCGGTGCGGAAGAGGCAGGAAAATCTTGGGCTTCATTCCCTCCTTTGTTCTCTAGCTCCTCTTTGCCCAGCACGGCACATGAGAGTAGCTGAGATTTATTTTCTAACTACAGCTGCTCGGTGGGGATCAGGATGATAAAGCCAACGTCTCCAGCCAGGTGCAGTCCAGTCTCAGAGTAGAGAGGTGAGATGCTCAATCGTGGCTATTTTTCTGTCTTATGGCTCGTTGGTGGTGTTCACAGTTGTATTCATGGACGTAAAAAGACTATTCAGTCACGCTAGCAATTGGTCTTACATGTACAGGTATTTAAGCACACAGAGACTAAGGGTGTTATATGGAACTGTTCCTCCTTTCTGCTAGAAGCTGATAGGAACTGGGGAGAGTGCAGAGAAGGGCAACGAAGCTGGTGAAGGGTCTGGAGCACAAGTGTGATGGGGAGCGGTTGAGGAAACTGGGACTGTTTATCCTGGAGAAAAGGAGGCTGAGGGGAGACCTGATCACTGTCTGCAACTGCCTGAAAGGAGGTTGGAGCATGGAGGGGGTTGGTCTCTTCTCCCAAGTAGCAAGCGACNGATGAGGTTCTTAGTGCCATGGTTTAGTACCAGTGTGAGGTTATGGTTGGACTTGATGATCTTGGGGGTCTCTTCCAACCAAAATGATTCTATGATTCTCAGCTGTATCCCTGCACGGTGCTCATACAGGATGCGCAACAACTGGAGTTAACGGGATAGTTGAGCTTCAGCTGACTGATGCCAAGTCCCTTGGAAACACCTCTAACCTGGATAGTCTTTAAATTCTTAACTACTCAACCACCGTTTCTGTAAAGTAGGTGTTTCCTAAATTATACAAGGTAGATGTGCTTTCTTTTCTTACATGCCCCATGTCTGTATAATACGTTAATGAAGCACAGGGCATACATTTCAGCAAATCTTGGGGTTTGCTTGCATACAAGCTTACTCTGAAATAATTACATCAGTGTTCTTACGTATTCCTCGTTACTCCAGGCAAAGTCCATGAATGAACATGTTTCTTTCACAGTAAACTGACTTGTCAGCAAACAAAAGGAATAGCTTATATTCTATAGAATATAGAGAAGGCTATATTCTATAGAATATAGGGAAGAATGCTTAGAGGAGAAAAATAAAGCTTATCTAATTGTAGCAGATACAGAAAGGTAAAATTTGGAGGGGTGAACAGCCATACTAGAGTCTACATTCCCGGAAAGCCGCCCTCTGTATTGGAGCAGAGTTCATGGAGAATTATACAATTAATGAACAAAGGATGTGCTGCAGAGGGCAGAACTAATAAAGGATGAATTGACTGTGTGTGTGCACAGGGAAAAAAAACAGTCAGTGTTCAGATTAAACCAGTTCTGAGCCATGCTCCCTTCAGCCCCCTGTGTTGTGGCAGGAGATGCTGGCAGGTGTGTATTGTGATTCATTTCAGCAGCATGGTTGAAATCACGAGTTTATTGCATAATTGCGAAAGGAGAGAAAGTAATTTCAAAAAAAAAAATACATTCTGCCAAACCTTGGCCTTGTTTTTTCCCCACTAAATGCCAAAGTGAAATTTCATGGGTTTCATTATTCATTTGGAATTTTTAGCAAAATATCTGTGTCATATTTTGGAAGGAGTCTGCCTAGATTGTTCTACAGCCATATATTCAATATTCCTGCCACAAGAGATAACAGACTAATCAAATCTCTGGTTTAGTGATTAAATGATATGAAAAATAAACTTCTATCATTCACACCATCTACATTTGCCAGTGGTGCTGACAGCTAATGGTAAAGTTTGCATCATACATGTGTTTAGTGTAAATGCTTGCACGTACACATGCACTTCTAGAGATTCAATTTTACAAGTTCATGTCATTTTGAAATCTTCTTTCTAATATATGTGTTCTGGTATAAGTCAGTCAAGAAAATTGGAAGACTGAATCTCGAAAAAGCATGAAAAACAGTAAGGCTGTGGTGTGGGTTGGTTTTTTTTTTCATTTTAATGATCAAATATTTTTCCTTTTCAGAATGATTTAATAAACTGGTACCAAAGACTAAAGTGCACGAAGAACATCACTTGTGAAATGAAGCCTTTTTAGCTATTGTCTAACAAAAAAATAGCTAACGTTGATGTGCACAACCCTTACCTAACCACAGCATTTTTAGAGAACCTGATGTTTTCCGTGGGACATTTCTAGGAGGAATATTGAAGTTGCTGTAATATGTGAAAGATGCCGTATTAAGGAAACGCGTGAATAATTCACTTGCCAGCGTGGCTCTCTAGAGAGGCATGTTTCCCTCTGTGCATCTTTTCCTCTGTGTAAATATTGGGAAAACTCTCCAAGCAAAACTGGATACACTGAGTTATCCTTATGCCAAAATTTCTTTCCATGTGGTCACAACCCCTATTAGCAAGACACTTACCTGTTTTTGCACATCCATCACACTGAGCAGGAGGGCTGGCCCACAAAGCCCAGTCTGGTCACTGTCCAAGATGGTGTAACATTATTTCAAAAAAACACATTGAGAACTAATCCAAACTTAAGATCTCACAAGGATTCCCCTGAGGAAGGGAGCATTTGGCAAAAAATCTCCCATATTTGTTCTTGTTTTGTTGGACATGGCACTCATTCAGAAAGGATTTTAGATGGAGAAGCTGCCTGGAACAAGACCTTCGAAAAATCAAAGGAGTTGTATTTACAACACTGAAGTTCACCCTTAGTTCATACATTTTAGTGTAGCAGAAATTGATATTTCTAGGCTGCTCTAAGGTGAGCTTTCTGTGAAACATCAACTCTGCAAACCTAAGAATCAGAGCATTGGTTTGTAGTTTTAAAGAAAAGGTGCATTTTTACCCCAAAGGCTTTGGAGCACTTTGAAAATGGGAATCATACCCATTCTAAAGCCTGCTGTCCACACACAAAATAAGTTGGTGTTGGCATGGAATATATACTCAGTCTGGTTTTTTAGATTGGGTCAGGCAGAAGAAGTTCATTTCTACAGCTCTCAGAGAGCAGGCAGAGCAGTGGAGGTCCAGCCCGCTATCCCTACGAACTCTTGATGTAAAACAAAAGCACTGGGGCTTATATACGTTTAAAACAGATTAAAAACTTCCCTGAGAAGGGGCATCTGTGTGGAAAGAAGCTTGGTTGGAGCAGATGCACCCCTGCCCTCCCAGAAACTCAGGGTCCACAGCCCTGTGGCCTCAGCACATCCCTGTTCACCTCATCCCTCTCGCTCCTGATGCTGAGAATTGTAGAATCATAGAATAGTTTGGGTGGGAAGGGACCCTCAAAGCTCATCCAGTGCCACCCCTGCCATGAGCAGGGACATCTTCACCAGATCAGGTTGCTCAGAGCCCCGTCCAGCCTGGCCTGGGATGTCTGCAGGGATGGGGCATCCACCACCTCTCTGGGCAACCTGGGACAGGGTTTCACCACCCTCAGCGTAAAACATCTCTTCCTCACGTCTTATCTGAATCTCCCCTCTTTTAGTTTAAAGCCACCACCCCTTGTCCTGTCATAACATGGCTTTCTAGAAAGTCTGACCCCGTCTTTCTTATGGGCCCCTTTTAAGCACTGAAAGGCCGCACAAAGGTCTCCCTCGAGCCTTCTCTTCTCCACAATGAACAACCCCAACTCTCTCAGCCTGCTGTGTTTTCATGCTGTTGTGTCCTTGACCAATTCACAGGCCTGCATCCACATTATGTATTATTTTACAGTATTGTGACTTTCAAGCAGAGCTCCTGTTTGGGGAGGGAAAGGTCTGTCTCCTAACTTCCAAGGATACATCACAATAACTTTCATTTCTCCCTTCTTTGTCTTGCACTACAGATCCATATCTGAAGATGAGGCAACAGTTCAACATTTCTTCGAATCATAGAATAGCTGGGTTGGAAGGGACCTTAAAATGTCATCTAGTCCAACTCCCCCTGCAATGATCAGGGGCAAAGGACGTTTCTTATTGAGAAGAGCACATATCAGACTGGCAGAGTAAAATAATTCCTGTGTTGAGTTGTGTGCAGCAGCCAGGCTATACCGGCCGTACTGCCCACGGGGTGTGCTTCAAGAAACCTCTCAACTGCATGGACAAAGTTGAAAAAAAACCTAAACATTAGCAGAAAAAAAAATAATTCCATGTCCTGCATCCCTCTGTCAGTAGATGGCTCTGCAAGCCTTAGTGTTGCCTGGTTAACCATTGTGATGTGGAGACAGCTGGGGCTGAAGATGGATGAGAGCCTGGTTGTGTGTCCTTCTGCGGTTCTTTGCTTTCTGCCTGGGGAAATTTGAGGTGCCCTAAAACCTGGGGGCAAAACCCCAGGTTTTGTCTAAATCTTGTTCTTTCTGACACCTTTGCCACCCTGACGTTGTTCTTTCCTGATGGACATCCACCCCATCCTGACCTCTCTGGAGACCCCACCTGCAGTTCTGTGTCCAGCTCTGGTTCCTCAGCACAGGACACACATGGACCTGTTGGAGAGGGCCAGAGGAGCCCAGAAATGATCCGAGGCTGGAACAGCTCTGCTGGGAGGACAGGCTGAGAGAGCTGGGGTGTTCAGCTGGAGAAGAGGAGGCTCCGGGGAGACCTTTGTGCAGCCTTTCAGTGCTTCAAAGGGGCCGATAAGAAAAATGGGGACAGACTTTTACCAGGGCCTGTTAAAATACAAGAAAGGAGATGGTTTTACAGTAAAGAAAGGGAGATTCAGGCCAGACATGAGGAAGAAAACCCTGGCCCAGGTTCCCAGAGAGGTGGTGGACGCCCCATCCCTGGAGACATCCCAGGCCAGGCTGGACGGGGCTCTGAGCAACCTGAGCTGGTGAAGATGTCCCTGCTCATGGCAGGGGTGGCACTGGATGAGCTTTGAAGGTCCCTTCCAACCCAAACCTTTCTCTGATTCTATGATCTAGATCACAATGAGCACACAGTTGTCTGATCACACCCCATTTCAGCTGCGCTCTCACGTCTGTAGCTGAACGCCGATGACATCAGCTGGGTGAGGACATCAGCACAACATCTCCTGCAGCCCCAGAGCTGCATCCCTGCCCTCCTGCCCGCAGCATCCGAACCGCCTCACGTACATCGACACATGCTGCATCACATCTCTGCCTGCCGTGGAGATGCAGCTGTTGGCTGTGCTGTACTGTCAGGCACTGAACGGGTTAAGGCAGCAGCTACCATCTAATATACTGCAGAAAATACAACTCAGAACAGAGTGTTTTATCGTCTCTTTTCCACGCCTGATGCTGGAAGCCTCTAGAGGTCCAATCTGCTTGACTTTTTTTTTTTTTCCTATGTGGCAACTCGATTTTACTGGCATTTCTCTCCTGTGACTGTGCAGTCACAAATTGCATTTTATAGATAATATGTTCAGGTTGGGGATGCAAGCCAATTTAAAATGCACTCTTATGGAAATTTGAACAGCACAGGCTTGAAACAGCCAGGGAAAAAGTGCATCCTTTCCAGCTAGAGCCCTTTGCAGCAGATTGCTATGGAGATATCAAGAAGATTTGTCATGGGTGGCAAGCCTGGGGAGTTTAAATCATGTAAACAGATCATTACGTAGGCAGTAACATCCAGGCTGGGCAAAAGGGGCTGCAGCTTTACCCTGTATCTAAAAAGATAGGCTTGTTCTCTAAAATTCTTGTACTGCGTCTGTAACGGTGTTTTGTGTCCCCTCCCTTACCACGCAGGGTGTGATTAAAAAAGGCCTCTGAACTTGCTGAGGCAGTGGATGGCACCACTTCTACTCTGTCATGTGCTGAAGAGGCACTGAGGTTTTTGTTTCTCAGGGGCTTGAAACACGTAGAACTGACTTGAAGGAGGTTACGTCTGAATGGGGAACATGGTCATGTCATCAGATCTGGGCTGAAAAGACCACATGTCCCACACTGAGCTACTTCAAAGCCCTTCCCTTCCCAAGGGGCACATGTTGTTCTGTCTCTGTGGGGCATTTTCACAGCTGGGACCTCACCTTAAACTGATATTACATGACTGTCATCAATATTTTGCTTGTGCCTGGTACCGAAGAGGGGCACAAAGGCCACATCTGTACGAGTGCAGTGCCTGGACACCGGTGCTCAGCTGTCTGCAGGCTCATCTTGGTGGGACAGCCCAGGCACACATTTGGCCCCAGCTCTGCCTGAGTAATTCCTGAGGTGGTTCCAGGACTTAACCCGACCCAGGGACCATCCCCAGCCACAAATGGGGTGCGCCCGCCTCTTGAAAGGGTAAACGTTTAATAATATGGATGTGGCCTTATCGCACCAGGCAACCTCAGGGTCAGAGAAAAGGCAAAGAAGAGTTTTATAAGAAAAAAAAAAAATGGAAGTCATGTTTTGAAATGGAAATCAAAATGTTCTCTTGCAGCAAAGCTGAGGTTTGGCTCCCTTGACAAATTCCAGGTGAATCAAGGCAAGAGTGTGCTCATTTGGACAGACGGTGCTTTCCCGGATGAAAGCCATTGCTTCAGGGGAGTTGGCACGGCCTGCCCAGCACGCAGAATGAACCACGATTTGCTTGTTCCCACCTGCCCAACACAGCCCAGCGTTTGTCAGGGTCACCTTCTCAAACGGGGGATCTCACAGGCATGGCATGGCATAGCATAACTTGTTAAGGAAATGGAAAGAGCTTCAGCCCACACACATTTAAAGACCAGCTGCATCAATCTACAGAGTCTTTACCCTGCTTTTTATCTCAGTCCTGTGTCCTAACTGGAGGCTACAGCTCCTGCAACAGATCTGGCCATGCAGAACCCACATCCACACCTTTTAGAATCACAGAATAGTTTGGGTTGGAAGGGACCTTCAAAGCTCACCCAGTGCCACCCCTGCCATGAGCAGGGACATCTTCACCAGCTCAGGTTGCTCAGAGCCCCGTCCAGCCTGGCCTGGGATGTCTGCAGGGATGGGGCATCCACCACCTCTCTGGGAAACCTGGGCCAGGGTTTCACCACCCTCAGTGTGAAAAATTTCTTCCTCATGTCTACCTGAAACCTTGGCTTGGCTGGATTGCAGGACAGGCATCTTAGAGCCAACCCACCTTCCCAGACCAGGTTGGTGGAAACGTGAAGCTGTGACCTAGAGCAGGAAAAGCGCCTGGTGCCTTCCCTTCTGTCCCACCTGCTCTGCTTTTGCAGGAGATATGATCTCAGTGGTGTGGCACAAGAGCAGCATCAGGCACCACTGCTGAATTGGGCACAGCTTGTGTGTCACAAAAGACCAGATTGTAGGTGACATCCCGGGAGGTCCAACCGCTCAAAGCAGTCCATCATTTCAGCAAGGCACCTATATCAGCAACCACCAGGGAACCTCACGGCTGCTCAGATCTCTATGTTTTACCGCACAATTTTCAAAAGGCCCCAACATCTTTAACTTCCCTCTTGAGGAGCCCCGTAGCTCTGAAAGGGCTGCCCAAGCCCAAGCTGCTGCAGGAGCTGCACGGGGCTGTTGGCATTCTGCAGTCCTCCACCTTTTCATGCCTCACTTCTTCATCCATAAGCACAGGGAAGGAGACATCCTTGCTCAATTCAATATGGCTGTGAAAGAGGAATCATGGAAACATAGAATCATTTTGGTTGGAAGAGACCCTCAAGATCATAAAGTCCAACCGTAACCTAATTCTGGCACTAAACTATGTCTCTAAGAACCTCGTCTGTGCAGCTTTCAAACACCTCTGGGCATGGTGACTCCACCACTTCCCCAGGCAGCCTGTTCCAATGCCTGACAACCCTTTCTGTGAATAAGTTTTTCCTAATATCCAATCTAAAACTTCCTTGGCACAACTTGAGGCCATTTCCTCTCATCCTATCACTTGCTCATCGGGAGGAATAAGGCAGGGCTTGGCAACCCTGCACTTCAAACCAGGACAGCATAGGGCTGGGGCGGTGCTTGAATGGACAGGAGCCTTGGGGAAGAACAGCAATTCTTCTTTCCTGTCCATCTCAGCTGTCCCTCTGCATGCCCTCCAGTCACTCTTTTCCTCTTTCTCTGGTCCCTGTCTCCTTCTCCCTAGGCTGAGCTGCAAGCTGCTGCTCTGCCCTTGCCTTTGCAGGCTCCAAACTGGACAAAACGTGTCCTGGAGTCTTTCTCCCCAGGCTAAGTCTTGTTAATTGAAAACAAAAGCAAGCGTGAACTGGCCTGCTTTCTGGGTTTTATCATTACTTATCCAGCTTGGGCAGGATGGCACAGGAAGATGCTTGATGCCATGTAAAGGGCTAGCCTAGGAGGAGACTAAAATCTTGGGAGGATTTATTGCCTAAGGATGCCTTCACGGCTCTTGGCAACAAGAAGGAGTCTTGTTCTCAGTATTGAGGCCTGAGGGTGGCATACAAAGGCATCTCAGAAGTATCCTAGGCTGGGCTGACTTGTAAAAGACAAAGCTTCTCAGGCATCTTTGAATGGAAGGTGTGTTTGATGACTAGGTTTTGATGTGTTACTGCCTGCTTTACTCTGCTGTGCAATGGATTCCAGCATTTTAGAATTACGACCTTTATTAGCCCCCAAGAGGTGTTTCAAAGCAGCCTGAAAGGATAGCAGCCTGTATCTAAAAACCTTGACATGGTGATTTGCCTCAGGACCCTGACTGTGTTATCACTCAAGGGCTGAAATCTTCTGTAATCAAAAGGTCAACTGAGCTTCCGCTTCCCTTAAAACATGTCCCGCCCTGAGCATCGTCTTCACATCAGCCTGCTGGTTCACGGCAGCAGGGAATACGGCAGCTCCTTCATCACTGAGCAGTCCTGGCTTAGCTGCGCATGGCTGTGATTTTAAGTTCTGATGTGCAGAAGCAAAGGGCCTTTGAAAGGGCCCTGTAGGAAAGATGGGGACAGACTTTTTAGCAGGGCCTGTTGCAATAGGACGAGGGGTGATGGCTTTAAACTAAAAGAGGGGAGATTCAGGCCAGACATGAGGAAAAAAGAATTTTACACTGAGGGTGGTGAAACGCTGGCCCAGGATGCCCAGAGAGGTGGTGGATGCCCCATCCCTGCAGACATCCCAGGCCAGGCTGGACGGGGCTCTGAGCAACCTGAGCTGGTGAAGATGTCCCTGCTCATGGCAGGGGTGGGACTGGATGAGCTTTGAAGGTCCCTTCCAACCCAAACTATTCTATGAGTCTGTGAAGCTGCTTCTCTAGCAGTAAAACCCCTGTCCCTATTTAACCAGTGGTATTTATTGGTGGCGGTAGCCCCCAGCCTCAAATTAGCATCAGGATACCCTGAGCTGAGGAACAAGACACGTCTTGGAGGGACCCGCAGGAATGAGGGGAGCAATGTGGGGGGTGGATTTCTGGCTGCATGGCCATACAAACTGGCTTCCCATGAGTGCAGGAATGAAACAAAAAACCCACATCAGAAAGAAATGTTTGTTCATGCATTCAAGTCTCATTCCCAGCCTTGTCTGCCCCTATGTGCTCTGCCAGCTACACGATAATTTGAGGTGGGCCTGGGTAAGTCCCCTTGAAGGGTATGGAATTGGTTATTTCCTTTCCTGCTAGTCCTCCTTCCCATCTCAATGACCTCCTTCATTGACCTTCTTCAAAATCTGATATAATAAAACAATAAAACACAGCAGTCAGTAACAATTCTCCATGTACCTGCTGTATGCAATGGAGGCATCTGCCATGGTCTGTCCTGGCAGCTCCCCCCACCCTGAGCAGCCCTGAAATCACCAGGAATCCAGTTATGTTTATCCAAATGCTGCCAAGTATCTTGGAAGCCACATTCATCCTCAAAAATTTCTGTGTTTTCAAAACAGAACTCTGCAGGATTTTGGTTCCGTTAATGTTGTTTGAGGTTTCCTTCCAATGCAGCATGAAAATAACTTCGCAAATCTCAGTGCGATATCAAGGAAATTGGGCCTGGTGTTCTGTTCTGGCACTGTCACCCCTGTTACCTCTCCTCTGCCGTATCTCTGGTTGCTCAGACATGGAGAGACCGCCGTGACAGTTTTAGGAAACACTGTGCACATTTTCCAGAAGTGCAAGAAGCAAAGTTGGAGTAGAGGACAGCCAGGTCTTACACTAAGCCAAAGCACAAGACCTTCCATATACTTCTATGGCTTTGCTCCCAACAAATGGCTTTGGCTTCTATGGCTTTGCTTCCTTCCCTTCTTTTGTGAAATAAAAGCCAGACTCTTGTTGAGGCCTTCCCACGGCACCAGAGAAATGCTCACTGTGTTGTAGCAGCGGACACGCACCCAGTGAACCGATGATGGTCACCACTTCAGGGGGTCCCCAGGAGGGCTCTGGAGGGAGAGCTGCTAATTCCAGCACTATTCAGCTTTGCCACTAGTTTGAGAGCAAAATAAATATCATTGCTGGTAAAAGCTGCGGATTGCAGAAAAATTGGTGGGATGACCAGTAACTGCAGTGACAGAGCAGTTGGAGTGTGGTCTTCATCCCTTCCAACAGTGTAGAATGAATATCGCTCGATGCAGTGGGATATACTGGGGAACAAGGGACAGAAGCAGTGCCTATAGTATGGGGACTCAGTGTATCTTGAAAAGGATTTGAGGGATTTAGGGGGATCATCTGTACCAGATCTCAGTGCAATTTCGCAGCAAAAAGGACTGAGGCTGAAGAACAGATGGGAAATCTGTGCGTTAGTCAAACACAAGCTGTTGAACTCAACAGGAGGAGCTGGTTACATGTTATAATTCAGTGTCATACAAGAAATCAAACTAGATGTTCCACCAGAATGTAAGTTTATGATTTGCCAAGGGTCACACAAGATGTTTATCGTAAAGAAGAAAACTGAAGACATGTCTTTGAAGCCCCGTGGCCAATGTCCATCCTCTGGATCTCTCTCCATTATACAAGAAATATCAAACAGTTTTAATTCCCTTTCCCTTCCTTCTCCTGCTCTCCGATAAGGAGCATGCTGGCTGGGAAAGCTGCAGTTGTGTAAGACTGCACCCGGTGCTGTTAGCTGCTTTTGAGCAGCAATTCTGATTACAGCACAACCTTTTTGTCCCGCTGCACCTCATGCTCAAGCCTACCTGGATCCCACAGCACCAATCTCTGCAGACCCCACTGCTGTAGGCACCCAGATGTGAAACACGGATCCAAGAACCTGCTCCAAATGTTCTCCTGGTCTCTACTATAATTGTCCTGGGTCTCACACAGTTTGCTCTACCTCACTGCTCTACAGGAATGGTGGGTCACCAGCTCAGAGGGGCTCAGACCCAGGATTTGGTTTGGAAAAACATCCAAAAGGGTGAACGCTCCCGGCGTGCTGGCAGCTCTTGTTAACTTGATGTCAGAGCTGCTACCCCGGAGACGTGGGAAGTGACATGTGGTTCATCTGGGAGGCTTGGCAGTACTTTCACTGCAAACGGCTCAGCTGTGCTCCTCAGGGAGAGAGTGGGAAGTGTCCTCATTTCCCTGGGAGCACGAGGCACCGTGTACTTTCAGCATGTGTGCATGAGAACCATACCTTCACCTGGGCACTGGGACCAAAGGACATTTCCTTCCCTCTCACAGAACTGCATCACAAGGGAGCTGTAGTGGTAATACACAAGAGATCAAAGATGGTTTTCGCAAGAGAACTGGGAAGAGAAGGGTTATAAGGTCCTTTCCCGTCCAAGCCTTTGGGAAATCTGCTGGAATTGCAGAGAGAGCCTTTGTGTCCCAGCTGTCCAAGAGCTGGGAGGGACAGGAGGAGCTCCATGGAGAAGAGCTCTGGACAGGGTTGCTAACTGGTTTCCTGTGGTGTGAGATCATAGCATCATAGAATAATTTCAGGTGGAAGAGACCCTCAGGATCATCAAGTCCAGTCATAACCTAACCTAACTCTGGCATTAAACCATGTCCCTAAGAACCTCATCTAAATGACTTTTAAACACCTTCAGGGCTGGTGACTCCACTATTTCCCTGGGCAGCCTGTTCCAATGCCTGACAATGTTTTCCAGGAATAAGTTTTTCCTAATACCCAATCTAAACCTCCCCTTGTGCAACTTGAGGCCATTTTGTCTCATCCTATCACTTTTTACTTGGGAGAAGAGACCAACCCCCTCCATGCTCCAACCTCCTTTCAGGCAGTTGCAGACAGTGATAAGGTCTCCCCTCAGCCTCCTTTTCTCCAGGCTGAACACCCCAGCTCCCTCATTTGCACCTCATCACACTTGTGCTCCAGAGCCTTCACCAGCTTCATCACCTCGTCTTCCTTGTGATGAGGGGCCCAAAACTGAACGCAGGATTCAAGGTGGGGCACCACCGGTGCTGAGTGCAGTGGCACGATCAGATCACTGCCCTGGTCCTGCTGGCCACACTATTCCTGATACAAGCCAGGGTGTTGTTGGCCTTTTTGGCCACCTGGGCACACTGCTGGCTCATGTTGAGCCGTCTATCAATCAACAGCACGAAGAGCAGCGAGGAAACCGTGTGAGTCAGTGGGTTTGCCTCCTCAGCCACGGCTGCATTCAGCCTCTCAGCTGTAGGAAACACCCTCCTTTCTATGTCTTTTCACACCCAGCTCACAAACACAACAAAAGCCCAGAGGGCTGCAGCTCCCTGTGGTGAGATCTCCACCCTGACCTGCTCTGGTAGACAAGGAAGGTGCATCCTCCTGGTTTGGACCAAGGATGATATTTGGTCTTAGGAGAAGCCAGAGGAGAAATGAGACAGGCTTCATGGAGCTGTTCCTTGTATGGGACCTGCTGACTGCTCAGTAATTTTGTTACAGACCCTGTATAAGAAAATCTGCTTGTTGAACCTGATAGGCAGAGGCTTGCGTTCCCGTTTCAAGGTGGGAGAGACTGTAAGGCTGTGAGTGTGAAGCAGAATCAGATGTCAGGAGAAGCTACAATGGGCAGCATTTGAGGGGCAGCGGGTGAGGAGTAGCCAGGGTGATAAGGCATATCCCATACTCTGCTGGTTTCCATCAGAAGTTCCTAGGCACAAAGACACAGTCATCACAAAACAGCTGACCAGGTGCCGGTCATCTCTTCCTGAGGGAAACCCAGGCCACGGACTGCGGGTGAGTCCTCTGGGACCAGCTGAAGGACCAGCGCTCCAGGTAACCTGACAAAGGCCTCCTTCACACTCAGTCCCTTGGGGCTGGTGCAGACCCAAGGCCAAGCTCAGATCTGCAATGATGGCGACACAGAAGTCACCTGACCTTCTCCTCTACCATCTCCAATTAAGCGCGTTGTGAATCTGCCCCATTGCTCCCGTCTGACCGTGTCCTCCTGGGCACGGCAGAGGCTCAGCCTCAGGACAGGAGCCCTGCAGGCTGGGGAAGCCTGGAGGTGTGAGACTGGGCAGTGGTGGGGAGGGAAGCATGAGATGTTTGCTGGACCACCCATTTCTCAGGGGAAGGGAGAGGGGAGGTGTCTTCAGCCAAACAAGTCCCAGGGCTGGGACGAGGGGATGATGAGGGGACAGTGGCACTGGCACACCTCCTGCTTGCCAGTCCCCAGAAGGATCATGAGAGATTTCCTCTGCTCTGTGTGCCAAGGAAAGGTGGGACAAGCCAGTTGGGCCACTGGTCCCTGAAGGACACTGTGCCAGGGCCAGGGCTACAGCCAGGCCCCATGGCTGGGCACTAGAAAACCTTTTGCTCTGTCTGGGCCAGCTCTCTGGTCCCTGAGCATTTTGTCCTCCGATATCATCTTTCTCTCCCTCTCTATCGCACACATTTTTAGCATTGCTGATGCTCATTCATTTTAACACTGAATACGCTTTTCCTGCTCAAAGCCTTTCATAAACACCCGCTAATGAAGCCTCTGCGCTCCCCTCGGAGACTGGCATCAGGCATGATTATCCCCGTGGCAAGGATTTGCCCAAGAGCATGAAAAAGGTCATCTCCAGAGCTGGACTTGAGCCTGAAGCCAGAGAGCCCTGGGGCTGTGTTTGGGCCAAACGTGTGGTTCTGGAGCATCTCACTCCTTCCTCTAGGAAGGGCAAACACAAGCGGTGGGTGAGGCCTCGAGCCAGGCTTAGGGTACAAAATGCCACGTACACTTTTGGGCTGATGTCCCCTACGGGCTGAGCTTCACACCCAAACTGCCGTCACAGGTCTAGAGCATTACGCAGATTAGGGGATAAGAAGGGCTGTCCTGTCTCTACCGAGATTGTCAGCTACAACTGCAGAGGTGTTTGGTTCCCACCCGAGACCACCAGTCACCCAGTTTAAGGCTATAAACAGCAGCCCCTCAGTGAAGGATGTGCGATAGTAACCCCAAAGCCTCTGTGTCTGAAGAGTAAACTCATTAACCAGCCTGTCCGGGTTCTCGTTGCCCTGGTGTGCCTGGCCCTGGGAGCTTCCCAGAACCAGGAGCTGTCTGCATCCCAGCACTAACTGCCTTCAGTATTATTGTTATTATTATTATTGTTTTTATTATTGTTGTTATTATTATTGTTATTATTATTATTGTTTTTATTATTGTTGTTATTATTACTATTAATTGATATTTTATTATTATTATTTATTATTATCGTGGTCTCCTTTATGTCTGCCTGCAGTTTCCTAGAAATGGCAAGCCACTAAAGCACTAGGGGAACAGTGCGCAGAGCAAGCAGAGCCGGAGGGGGTGTGGGAGCACCTCCGTGCAAAAACGTTTCCTACTTTCCAGAGCTCAGCTTTGCTCGCAAGTGGCAGCCGGCTCAAACTGAAGGGCAGGAGCCTCCGTGATCTGCAGTGCAGAGCAGCTGCATCTCAGCACCACAGCCCAGAGGTTGCTGGGGACGGCTGGGCACAGAGGGACGCCTGTGCCCGCAGGCTGCCTTGTGCATTCACAGCCAGCCCCTCGCTCTTTAGGTTGAGCTATATGCGTTTTCTTTCCAAGGTGGCATTTTGGGGAATATGGAAATGCCACCGGTGTATTAGATGAAAGACAGGATGAAATCCAGTGAAAGGTCGCTAAAAATGAAATGTGTGTATGCATCACCCTTTCTCTTTCTACTCACATTTTTCCTTCTTTGCATCTGAAGCAAAACAGCTACAGTAAGAGGAAAAAAAACAGCAAGGAAGGAACTGGGCGGGGAGCAGGCTGGGAACAGGACATGTCATTTGCCTAAGCCCCAAAAGCCCGTGAGTTAGAGTGGCAAAACGCTTATTTTTCATTATCATCAGCAGACCCAAACAGCTCTCTCCCCTTCGGGGCAGGGTGTCCAGGGGCACTTGCAAGTGCCTTGGGTCACACAATTTATTTGGAGCATCAATGAGAAGAAATAATACACATGGGGCCTTATTTGATGAGGCTGTTTTGGGGGAATAAATAGGCCTGGCATTACCGGGAGATGCTGTAATGGAGCAGTGCAGACCCACAGCCTTAGCTGGCTGTTTTTAAAAAACAAATGCACAGGCAGAAAGGTGCATCAGAAAATTTAGTGTTTAGCTGATGCATAATGGTGCAGATTTTTATGTGCACCTGGGGAGGTCAGAGGGGGATCTGTAGCATCGCTTTCCTAGGACATATGTTACCCCAGATTTGCCAGAGAAACACAGCAGCATGCAAGAATGGACACGATTGGAAGACAAACATTTGTGCCTGAAGACCTTGTCTCACCCCGCAGGATTATGACCGATAATCCCAGGGTAGTAATGGGAGTGATTTTTGCTTCATCATCTTCTTTGCTCCAGCCTTGCCCGGAGGGGAGCAGTTGTGTTCCATCCCAACCTCAGCAAAGCAGGAACGCTTCTGTTCTCAGCCACAGCCACGGAAACGTTTTTCCTTTTTTTTTTTTTTAATTTTATTTTCATCTCTCCGGCCTGAGGTTGCCGTTACTGCAACGAGTCACTGAGTGCATATACGAGAGATAATAATTGGCTAAATGCACAGAGGAGCACAAAGAAACATTGAAATGTGCTAGAAATCAATGAATTTATACCAGTTTTTACTCCTGGTGATTTCAGCCTGTTCACCAAGCCAAAATTGAGTTTCTCCAATTTGTATATGAGCATCTATAAAATCAACATGTACAACCTACAAGCAAGTATACGCGAGAATATTCCTGTGTCTCCACAATTTACCGCCTTCCTGAAATTGTCCCTCTGTGGGTACAGAACAGATGTCGACATTATACTTCTAATAAATCCATTGACCATCCTGTTTTGTATGCAGACGTGCTCGCAATTTTTTAAAAATGGGGCAGAATACAAAAAGATGAAAGAATTAGTTATCAACAACACCCTCTGAAATGGGAGAATGCATGGAAAGCCAGAAGGCAAAGCCGAGATAGGAATCTGGTGCCTTGGGAAGTCTGCAAGCAGTTTTACGTGTGAGTCATGTTTTACTGTCTTGTCCACTGTGACATGAATCTCCCCCCACATCTGCATGTAAAAATGCCACTGCCAAATTATTAGCTATTAATTATATGCTGGATTCAAGTGAGAATTACCATAATGTGCCATAGCATCCATAAATATGAGATCCAACAGGGGCAGAATGGCCTTTTGTTTCCCTCTGCAGAATTATACGCATGACCCAGTTTTTTCTAATACTGCAGTGGCAGGAGAGACATAGCATTGTTTGTTCAACACAAAATGGGGAAGGATGAAGGGCTCTATTTTGCAATGTACAGTAAATAAACTCTCAAACTGCAGAATAAAATCAGAGGAAGGGTGCTCGAATCTCTTGCTCCAGCCAGCAATATCAGCAGCAGCATCTCACAGCTGATTATAACATTTTCTTCAACTGCTCAGGGCCAATCTCAGAACCCAATTTTCATTTTAAATGCCCCTCTTCTACATCCTGGGTCTCCTGTTTGTGATGCAGGTTGGCTTGACCTGCTGGTTTGGGTGGAAAATGAAATCTGTGAGCACCAGCCCCTGGTGCCTATGGGGTTCAGAGGGGTTCAGGGCTTCCCAGGTGGCCATAAAAACAAAGAGGGCTCAGTGCTTAGGCTTGGATGTAAGTAGGACATCAAAACTGGGAGATGCATGGTCGTCACGCCAACCAAAGAAAACTCGACCATCATTGGGATGAGCGGTGTGAGACATGTCAGCAAGCCCTAGCTTTGGATTAAGATTTTGGTGGCTGAATTTTCACAGCTGAGAACCCCCTGCCGTGGGCAGGGGTACATAAATATGGGAGATGGGACGATCCAGTTTTCTTGGAGAAATTCCAGTGCTGAGATAAGAGTGACCTGATGAAGGGAAAAGGGCAACACAGTGATTATCTACTATGTCTATGCAACCTCCCCCAAGAATCTAGGAAATAAATAAGTATAACATGAATTCTTAAGGCACAGCCGCGATGATGACATTGTAAACAGCCAACACACAGCACCGGAACCTACTGATGTCCTTAGGGAGGAAATATGGGAAGAGAGGAGGAAAGGAAGGCAGTGCTGGGAGGGAGGCAGCTGAGCCTGGGATGTGTCCATGGCAGGAGACGTGAGGAGGAGGTTGAAGAGATTTTTCCAGTTATCAAGAACAACCAAAGCGAAGGATGTCATTTTAATTACCCACAACTGGAAATGAGTCAGGCAGGGACAGAGTCCACCACGTCCCCGTGATGTTGGTGATAAAGTTCCAGCTCACGTGGACAAACAGCCATGTAGGTTAGACTGTGACTATGAGGACCCATCTGGGAACCGGTGGGAAGAGTGATTTGGGGGAGAGCAATCACTAAGTGGCAGAATTCATTTTTTGCACAAACAGGGAGATGCGAGGGCAAGGGGGGATGCTGGACCCAAATCAGCTGATTTCAAGACAGATGGGGAAGCCATGGGGAAGCTCCTGGGGAAGCAGGACAACCAACACGGTGCAGGGAAAAGTTTGTAAAGGCACTGTGTGCTTTATCCTGCTGGGAGAAAGGCAGAAAACACGACCACCAACCCTGACCCCTGTGGTCCTGCTGCAAACCCAGGGTCAGCAACACAGGGCGGAGGGAGGTGGGAACCGTGAGAGCTCGTTACCCATTTGCAGCCAAAACCACCCCATTGCGAAACCGCATGGGAAGGGATGAAAGAGTTTCAGCTAACAAGGGTGGGAAGGCAACGAGAGGATCTATAAATACGTCAGAAGGAAAAGAAAGAGGAAAAGAGAGAAACCAAAGGATGACTCAGAAAAGGCCAGTGCTGCATTCACAGAAAAGGTTCCTTGTTGCCAGCTGATTCACTTTAATTACAGGTTAATCAAAAACCAAGGAGTGGGGCAGAAAGAAACCAGCTGGAGACAGTTTAGGTGGGATGGAGAAGGCAGAATCAGCACAGGTGGAGGAAGCAATCACGATGGTCTTCCCAGCCACCCCAGGCTACGAAAGGTCCCACAGGGCAGAAACCAGCAGGCACAATATCTGTCTTTAAAAAGAGGTGAATTACACATAAAGAGCCTAATTTTGAGCCCTGGAAAGCTCCCAGAGCAAGTTATTAAACAAACAGTTGATACAAAGCCAGAGGAGAATATGGGGGTAATAAGAGAAGGTGAATTTTGTCAAGAACAAATTGCCTAAACCAGAGTAATGCTCAGCTCGGGCTCCCTCTTGGTTAGCCAAAACGCGCCTCGATTTAGGTAAAGCTTTTGAAACAGTCCTGTCTGACATTTCACAAATTCTCTCAAATTAAGGAAATATGGGAAAGTTAATTTTGGAACAATTGAATAAAATATACTTGGAGTCACTAAAATGGTTTTCTACCGTATAAGGAGGAGACTTTGAGTGTGGATCAGGCATAAAGGTGCTCCTATTCAATATTTTAATTTACTAACTTGAACGCTGGCCCAGGGTACACACTTCTAAAGTATGCAGGTCATGCTGAATCACAAGCACCAGGAGGACCAGATCAGAATTCAAACTGATCTTTAAAAATCGGAGAAAAAGCCTGACAGGAACAAGATGAAACCAAATAAAAACCAGGACAAACTGCTGCGATAGCAAATGCTTGATGTCCACCAGGGAGCTCTTACTAGGTGGTGGTGTGGCAGAAACAGGGGAGGTACAGCAAGTCACAAAGGATGGGGATGAGAAATCTGCTGTTGGGAAAACACCAGCAGAGGAAGTAAATCTCTTTCCAGGATGCAATAACAAGACTGTTGTGTGTAAGCCAGAGGAGGTAATTATTCAGCTTTCCTCTGTGCTGATGAGGTTGCAGTTGGACCAAGTCTCCTGTTTAGGGTACACTTTGAAAAAGATGTTAATTAACTAAAGAAGATTAAGATATGAAAAAGTAGAAAGGTTGAAGGATTTAACTTTGTTTTGCCAGGAAGGAGAAGCTGTGATAAAAGCTCCAGGATACAGCCAGCTGTTATGAAGAGCAGATATTCCAGTGTTGCAAGAGAAAATCACATTAAATGCCAACACAGCAGCTGCTCCATCCCCATTAACCACCTAATTGCCTTTTTCTGGCCTTTCTTCCCCTGAGATACCAGCTTTGGGGTGCGGAGACCACAGCAGCACACGGTGCTGACCATGTGGGTGCACCGAGGTTGGAGACAGCAGCAGAGTGGTACTTGCTGCCCCATTCTCCATCTCCTCCTCGGTCCCCTCTCCTGCCTGGGGTTCCCGGCTACAGCAGGGACATCTCAGCTGGACTGACCCAACCAGGCGAGACATGAGGAAGACATTTTTTACAACGAGGGTGGTGAAACCCTGTCCCAGGTTGCCCAGAGAGGTGGTGGATGCCCCATCCCTGCAGACATCCCAGGCCAGGCTGGACGGGGCTCTGAGCAACCTGAGCTGGTGAAGATGTCCCTGCTCATGGCAGGGGTGGCACTGGATGAGCTTTGAAGGTCCCTTCAAACCCAAACTATTCTATGATTCTATGAATGAGCAGCACAGGTTTTAGCATTGCTGAGCACAGGAGCAGGGACAACCAGCCACGTCTCCTGCAGTGAACGAAGCAAGATTGGGGGATGGCACTGGATAGTCCAATTTAAGCATCAGCTCATGGGCGTGTGGCCACCCTTGGAGTGGGTCTTCTAGCCCTCCGCCTCAGCCCTTTGGACTCTAATTGGGTTGAAGCCGTTGGATACGCGTCATTTGAAAATAAACCCAGCAATAATTAAAACACTGTGTAATGCCTTTCTGCTTAGTGGGGGCAAAGAAAAAAAAAAAAAGGAATACATTTGTATTTTTGGCCTGGTTTTCCTCATTTTTTGCCACAGAAAACAATTCTCCTTAATGATGACTGTTCCATGTACCCGCTCATGTTCCTTGCTTTTGTTAATGGGAAGATTTAAGAGCACCGTTTAATTCTGACATGGGCCAATGAACTCATGGTTACGCTCGCACTCCCAGCCTGCAAAGAGGATACACGATTCTCTGACAGGCAATTTAAAAGCCTATTATAAGATTGTGGAATAAGTAGTAGATGATGTATTAAAACAAGGAGCATGTTTAATTTATAACTCCAAGTTATTGCATGCTGTGAAGGGATAGGGAGAGAAATGAATAAAGAAAGGACTTTGTAGTGTTGCTGGCTATTAACTATTATAAACAGCAATGTATGTCTGGCTGTCACAGCCTCCCGGCAGTTTTGCATCTCAGGCAGCCCTGGTAACTCCCTCCCTGCCCCCACAGGGCAACTTATTTCCTGTATTTCCAAATCCAATAAGAACTTTTGTTGAATTAGCCAAAAAAAAAAAGCCCTAACCTCATCATTAGGGACTCTTTGATGCTAAAGACCTGGCCTTGGGGCCAGGATGTGAAGTGGAATTACGCAGTTTCTCTATTAAAATTCAGCCCTAGTAATTAAAACTTAATATTAATGGTAAAAACCAGCTCAGCACCCAGACGTTGCAGGGATGAGTTCCTTGGTCATGCTTCTGTCCCATGCACGCCTGGTGTGGTGGCCCGAGGCACCGCTCTCTTGGCAGCCAGGAGAAGGTGGGTTGCAGTGGGGGCCCTGCTCCCCATTTAATTTTCAGAGGGAAAAGGAGAGACATGTCATGCAAAACACACAAATAATTGCATGGATGGCAACTGCGTGGATGGCTCCGTTCTTCCGAGAAGGACTGATGAAGCCGGGTGCAGCACTGGTGTGAAAACCCCTCCAAGGAGGTTTGTGAGGCCACAGTGAGGTCCTAGAGAAGTGCCTGACCCCAGCTCTCCCTCCGGATGGGAAGGCTGAGGCTTTTCCATGGAGCCACGCTCCACACACGTGTTGTAGTGGTAAGTCATCCTCTGAAGAGCGATGCCTCCTGCCACAGCAGCTCTGGTGACACGGATGCTACGAGCAACGCTAACATGGGATGGCTGAAGCCCAGCAGCTTGCTGAAAGAGGTCAGAGGAAATCCCAGAGAGGAGAAGTCAGGGCGAGAGATAACGCAAGGGCAAGACATCTCCGACCTGCTGGGAGAGGAAATGGTCCATTAGCAGCTCTGGTCTGGGGGAATCAAAGAGCCATTGTGCGTTGGTCTCTGTGTCCAGCTTTCTCAGCATGTTTCCACCTCCCTGGGGACAATGCTCCAGCCTCTCACCTACTTCTTACGTCAATGCCTTTCCCAGCAGATTTCCCCATCTGTTTATCATCTCTGGTGGTGAAGGATCTCACGGGGAGCTCTGCCTGCTCTGCATCTGCTCTTGTGACAGGCTCCGTTCTGTCTGCGAGAGATGAATGAGCCGCCCTGGGGCAGGGAAGTCCTGGGAATAAATACTCTGGTCTGGGGAAAGGACCTTTCTATGGTGAGGGTGAGACGGGGCACTGCTGCTGTGGTAAGCTGGGGAAGAATGGGACCTCCTTGTGAAAGCAGCCAGGGGGGTCTTTGTCTTCATCCACAGAAAAGAAAGGATATTTTCCTACATGTTTCACTTCATACGGCCTTTAAAGATACTGTCACTCCTTGGCTAATTAGTGAAGAAGAACTTTATTCTGCCTTCCCTCTACCAAATATGATGACCATCTCCCAACAGACTTGTGGGCCAAAGGACTTGCACATAGCAAAGGAAGAAAGAGAACGAAGGAAGAAAGAGAAGGAAGGAAGGAAGGAGGGAAGGAGGGAAGGAAAGAGAGAGTCCAGGCTGTGGGTAGACCTTATTGAGGCCTTTCCATACTTAAAAGGGGCCTATAAGAAATATGGGGACAGACTTTTTAGCAGGGCCTGTTACGATAGGAGTGATGATTTTAAGGGTGATGGTTTTAAACTAAAAGAGGAGAGATTCAGGCTAGATGTAACGAAGAAATTTTTTTACAATGAGGGTGGCAAAACACTGGCCCAGGTTGCCCAGAGAGGTGGTGGATGAACCATCCCTGCAGACATCCCAGGCCAGGCTGGACGGGGCTCTGAGCAACCTGAGCTGGTGAAGATGTCCCTGCTCATGGCAGGGGTGGCACTGGATGAGCTTTGAAGGTCCCTTCCAATTCAAACTATTCTATGATTCTATAACTCTAAGATGACTAACAAATCCTGAGCCAAACACACCTCACACAAGCAAAGGGCCACCAAGGTGCTCAGGGCACTGCAGCACATGGCGTGGGAGCAGAGGCTGAGGGTGCAGGGTCGGAGAAAAGACAGCTTTGGTGGAGAACTGATAGCAAGGTGGATATGAAGATGATGAAGGCAGGCTCTACACAGTGGTGCGAGGTGGGAGGACAGCAGACATCAGGCATAAGCTGAAACAAGAGAGGTTCAGACTGGGTATGAGGAAAAATGGCCCCACAACGAGGACAGTCCAGCACTGATACAGCATGCCCAGAGAAGCTGTGCTGCCTCCAACCTTGGAGGTTTCCAAGACTCGGCTGGGTAAAGCTCTGGGCAACCTGGTCTGACCCCAGAGCTGGCTGGTTGGACTCGAGACCTCCTGCGGTCCCTTCCCACATGAGCTGTCCTGTGACCCTACAGTGCCCAAGGGCATCCTGTGCCCAAGTCACATCTGTGGCTGAGTCAGTGCCAAACGCTGGCCTCCCTGTCTAGGAACAGCACTGGTGACTGCTGCTTCTCCCTTGCTGTGGGACCTCCACCAAACCCACAGCTACCAGATGGCCAAAAGCTGCCTCCCCCACCAGCACTAGCAGAGAGAGGGGGAGCGGAGAGCCTCCCGGCGCTCTCCCAGGCATCCCTAACCACAACACATTGTTCTGGGCATCGCACAATAACCCCAGACGGAGCAGGACATTGCGGGGGGTGGGATCCGCAGTCACGTCTGGGATGCTGCACGTCACCCCTAGGAACAAAGCCTCGGGGGAGAGGACAGGGGGCTGTGCCCGCTCCCCCTCCCTGCCTAACGTGGGGTGCAGGAGGGATGCGGACTGCAGTCCTCCTTCCTCTGTCACAATCAGCATTTGATTATCCAAAACCAGCCATCGTAAAAGTCTCCCATTCATCTGGTAACAATAATGAGCAGGGGAACAGCTCCTCGCTTGCCTGGCACCATCACTCATCAGGCATTGCGGACAGAAATGCATCTCCCCATGCTCCTGCTCCGAGTGTCTCCTCCTCCACTCCTGCTTGAGCACAAGGTGAACCCAGAGGTGGGAACTGGAGGTCCACGAGCACTCCTGCTCCTCGGTCAAATTCGTAGAATCATAGAATCAGTTTGGTTGGAAGAGACCCTTAAGAGCATCAAGTCCAAACAGAACCTAAATCTAGCACCAAACCACGTCCCTACAAGCTTCATCTACACATCTTTTAAACACCTCCAGGGATGGTGACTCCACCACTTCCCTGGAGGTGAAAAAATGTTTCCTCTTGTCCCATCGCTCGTTGCTTGGGAGAAGAGACCAACCCCCTCCATGCTACAACCTCCTTTCAGGTAGCTGTAGAGAGTAAATTCCTTTCAGTCGAGGACCTCAGAACCTTAGCTCAAGAAATCCACCATCAGAAATGCTGCATAGAAAATGGGCTGCCCTTGGGTTTGACTTCATATAGGAAACCTTCTGAGAGAGGGCAATATGGGATTCCTGTTAAGGGCATCACTGAATAGCTAATGATGAGTTGTGGCTAACGGGGGTGGCTGGCTGGATGGCTGGAGAGATGGATGGATGGATGGATAGATGGATGGATGGATGGATGGATGGATGGATGGATGGATGGGGAGATGGATGGATGGATGGATGGATGGATGGATGGATGGATGGAGAGATGGATGGATGGATGGGTGGGTGGATGGATGGATGGATGGATGGACAGATGGATGGATGGATGGATGGATGGATGGATGGACAGACGGCTGGCTGGCTGGATATCTGCTGCCTGGGAGAAATGCACAGCCTGAGGCTTGAGAGCAGTGAACTGAGCACAGCGGGAGGCTGCGGGACGGAGGCAGTAGCCAGCTTTCCTGGGAGGCCCTGGAAAAGCAAAGAGAAAGGGAGAGTTGAGCAGCTCTCTGTGTACTTTGGACGGGGTGGTTGTTTATTGTTATATTATCTGCTTTCCTGTTTCCCTGGCCTCTCTTCCTTTCGGAGAAGCGTTGTTTTCTTAAGTTTCTTGGTTCACAAGTGGGGAAGGATAGCTGGGAAGGGAAGCAGGGGAAGGATGGCTGGGGCATGGCAGTGGGGGAAGGAGAGCAGAGGCAGGATGGTGGGGAAAGGCCTGCAGGGCAGGGCAGTCCCTTGATTACCCAGGCTGGTTTGATTAAATTTTCCCAGGTTTCTGGCTGGAGATTAGTGATGTGTTTGTAAGGATCCTTAGAAATCAAGGGTTCCTTAATTGCCTTCTTGCGGCCAGAAAGGTTGCATTGTAGCCCCAAAATGACCCATCTCTGCTTCTCCTCTGATCCCATATCACCTGGGAACAGGCTCTGATGGCATTTACCTCCATAGTGAGCAACCCCCACAAACATACTGCCTGAGACCATCCTCCACCTCCCCACCCCCCAGTCAGTCTCCCTTGCATCAGCTTTGGTGTTGCACAGCCTCCACACACCCAGACAGGTAATCTGGCACAAAATAACTGAGCAAGAGAACAGGTTTCTGCTGAGTCAGCACTGAATCAGCCAGTGTGAGGGCTAAGACAGAGGGGAGGATGGGCTGGCGGCCTGGAGCCGCAGGAGAAAAGACAGGAATGAGATCTCTGTGTTTGGCAGTGGCAAGCTATTAGGTCATAGACTCAGAATCATAGAACAGTTTGGGTTGGAAGGGACCTTCAAAGCTCATCCAGTGCCACCCCTGCCATGAGCAGGGACATCTTCACCAGCTCAGGTTGCTCAGAGCCCCGTCCAGCCTGGCCTGGGATGTCTCCAGGGATGGTTCATCCACCACCTCTCTGGGCAACCTGCGCCAGGCTCTCACCATCCTCAACGTAAAAAAATTTCCTCCTCATGTCTGGCCTGACTCTCCCCTCCTTTAGTTTAAAACCATCACCCCTTGTCCTATCAGACAGGCCCTGCTAAAAAGTCTGCCCCATCTTCCTTATAGGCCCCTTTCAAGGTCAATTCAAGCTGAGCCATCACTGAAGGTGATTTTTGCTCGGGGAGTGGGACTTATCCTCCTGTCTCCTCCTCATCCAGGCCAAGCATAACTGCAGTGGCAAGCAGGACCAGAAACCATCCCAGGAGAGGGTCTGAAAAGCTGACAAGGGAACAAACAAAAACTGCCCTGTTCCTAGAAAGGACCTGGCGGATGGTGAGATGGGAGGGACGTGTCCTTCATGTGAGCTTCCCTGTGACCTCTGCGCTGCTTTACACACCAAGCTTTATTCTCTCCAGCAACAACCTGCGCTAACCATGCTCTCTTCCAGAGTTATTTAGCACCAGGGCTAATACTTAATTTCCTGGAGGAGGATTTGCACACAGTAAAAATGTGTGAAGGCAGGAGAGTGCCAGGCTGCAGGGAGTTTCCTACATGCTCTTCTTGCCTCTTAAACTAGTGCTTAAAGCAAGGTTTGAGCTCCCTTGTGCTGGAGGTCTTGCTCCCTGGGTCTTTCCATTAAAAGTTTCCATGGCACAACCAACTCCTTATACAACCCACCAAGATACTCTAACCAACATTCAGTATATAAATTAGTCTTTAAGCCATGTCTGCTTATGTGATGATTAAATAACCTGAACTGATTTAAATCAGTCAAACCTGGGCAAGGCTTTTAAGTAGTTGTGCTGGCCTGTGGAAGCCCATGAAAGAAAGATGCAAACATCTCACTGCCTCCAAGCCACTTTGCCCAACTGCCCACGGTGCCGGGGACATGTAGCTTGGACCCCAGGTAGCCGCCTACACTCACAGCAGGCTGCCTGGGACGTGTTTTCCACCATCAGCTGCTCCAGGGAAAAGCAGCACTCAGACGAAGTGGCGGGGAACACCCGGGACTGAGGTTGCACAAATCCTGGTGATTCAGAGACCTGGCACGTTTCCAGTTCACATCACCTACGTATGCTGTGAGTGGTATGCTACTAATTCCCCCATTGGCTTTCTCTGTATCATCCGTGAGCTCAGCGTCATGTTCCCCGTGCTACCGTGCCTGCCGAGCCCTCCCCATCCAGGGGCTCCTCCACATCCATCATCATCCTCACGGATGCAGGGGAAGCTGTTTGCTTTCCTCGCCTGACGCTGTGCTGAGACCTGATGTTCGGGGGAGTCTCCAAAAGGCTCTGGGATCCCATTCCTGGGTGGCAGTAGCCCGTGTGGAGGGAGTCCTTGTCCCTTTTCAAGCACAATGACTTTACACGTGCTTGTATTGCCTCGTCTGGTGTTATTTTAAGCTCTTTGCAGTCACCCTTAGTGACCACCCTGGATAACTCTGTATCCTGCACAAATATCATGTGCAGTGCAGTGTCAGCAGAGTCCCTGTGAATTACTCTCGCACCGACCACCCTCCCCCCATGAGCACCCTTATCTAGTGGACGTAGCCCCCTTGGCACAGCCCCGTGTACCCTCAGCCCTGTGGCGGCAGAGCCGTGAGGTCCCCCTGAAATTAGCGGGTGGGAGGAGACCTTAATCTGTGACTAAGATTATCCATGATCACTCAGCAATGAAGTCCGCCCCGCTGGGTGCAGCTGGGGTGGCCGAGCAAGGTCACTCGGGAAATGACGTTCTCCTGGGGCTCCAAAAAAAACCCCCAAGGCTGTACAGCTGGCTTTGAGCTCTAGCTTGAGCAAAAATAAGCGTTGTGCCGAGCCGAGCGAAATGGAGCCTGCTGGGTTAGAGGTGGTGGGAGTTATTTGCTGGTCCATCTCCGTACCAGGAGGATTTAAGCTGGATTAGGCAGTGGCTGCCTGTGCCACTCTGACGGTCCTGCAGGCGACGCGAAGCATGAAGCCGGCAGCATCACGTGCGGCGGGTAATCTGACACGAAAGGGATCTTGCGTCCACAGCTGACATGAGCCACAGATTTGCAGGGGGAGGTTGATCGCTGTATTTTCATGATGTTGAACCTACAAAAGCGCACAAGCCTCCCAAAGAAGCACTTGGCTTTGGGAAGCTCATGCTGAGTTTTGCAGTGCTCTCCGAAAGCTCTGCAAACCACCCATCACTCTTGCCACCTCCACATCCCGCCCGAGCTGTGCTGGGCTCAAAGGAGAAAGACAACACGTGGTCTTCTGCATCACGCGAAGCTCCCAGCTTTGCTGCCAACTCTCTGAGCATGGATATACTGCTTAATTCACTGCTTTGATTTCTCCAGTGTAAGCTTAGGGACATAAGCTTAGCATACTGTGATACTGTGATACATTGCAAGGCTTTCAGATATATGCATAAAAATTATCTTCATCATTTTTCACTTACAGCTTCATGACCACCAGGATGCCCCAGCTGAGAGCAAGGCTCCGCTTTGTTAGGCACTGTTCACGCCTCAGTCCTGGAGCACTTGCACCCAAAGAGAAGAAAAAAGGTGAACAAGGGCACTACATGATGTGCCCAGGGTCATCGTGATTTTTGGTGAGGTTGAGATGAGCCTTCAGGCTTCATGTGGGCCTCGTTCCCCGTCTGAGCCAAATGACCTCCTGCAAAACAAGACTCTGTATAACCAAAAGAATAAAACCCCAAAAAAGAAGCCTTAAATTTACACGCGTTCATTATTTTTCCCTTGAAATGTATAGACCTGACTGCTGGGCTTGTTCCACCTGCACGGAACCCGGTGTACAGGCAAGTACAGGCCTCTGAGAGGGAGATAAACTGTTCTGCTTTGCAGCACTGGCATTATGTGCTGCTCTGGGGCAGAAAGGAGACTTCTTTACAGCAGGTCACTGGCCTGGAAGGGATTTACCATGCCATGTGCCCCAGTCCCCTTTCTTGCCACAGATGAAGATGCAACACTAGCTGTGCATCATGTGCAGCCCCATCTCCCCACCCTATCTGCTGGTTATCCCACAGGTGTTACTCTGGGCGCAGGGTTAAAGTTGCGTTTATGTATTTAACCCTGTCATCAGCTGCTGAGCTTCTCCTTTCTTAAAGTCCTTTGGGAAAACGTGCTTTTCAGACATGCATCAACCTTTTCCTGTGAAGGGTCTGGAGCACAAGTGTGATGAGGAGCAGCTGAGGGAACTGGGGCTGTTCAGCCTGGAGAAAAGGAGGCTGAGGGGAGACCTTATCACTGTCTGCAACTGCCTGAAAGGAGGGTGTAACATGGAGGGGGTTGGTCTCTTCTCCCAAGTAGCAAGCAACAGAACAAGGGGAAATGGCCTTAAGTTGTGCCAGGGGAGGTTTGAGAAAAATTTCTTCATGGAAAGGGTTGCAAGGCATTGGAACAGGCTGCCCAGGGACGTGGTGGAGTCGCCATCCCTGGAGGGGTTTAAAATATGTTCAGATGATGTTCTTAGGAACATGGCTTAGTGCTAGTATTAGGTTAACGGTTGGACTCTATGATCTTGAGGGTCTCTTCCATCCAAAATGATTCTTTGGTTCCAGAAGACAGATGAGCTCACAAGTGATGGCCACCCAACCTGCATTGACCAGAGCTGGATTTCATTTCCCATTTGCCACCCCTGCCACCCCTTGGGTACCTAGGCAGGAGATCCATCAGTGATAACACACCTGCATTGAGGAAATCTCTCTCCTTCAAGATACTTCTCAGTCAGCGGAATCAAAATAATATATAAAAGCAACTTGCTGCTGGCAAAAAGTTTAAGGCAGGAGCTGGATTCTCCATAGGGAGACTCAGACTCATCTTAGCTCTGCAACAGGGAACATGATTTTGTTTTCCCACAGCATAAGGTGAGCAAAGTTCGTTTAATAAGGAGACGGCAGAAGTGCACTCTGTCCCAGTCCGGACAAACAGCCACGGGGGAGCTGCTCTGTCCACTGATCTGGAGGACATTCTCATGCTCTTTTTAGGTTACCATCTCATGCTGGAAGACCAACCTCATCTCACCTCACGCACCCAAAAGACCTTCCTGCATTTGCCATGGATCCTGCTAGAAATCACTGTGTTTATATATATATGTGTGCGTGCATATATATATGTTCCTGCTGGGAACATCTGCTTTTGGTAGATGTTTCCTTTCCCAACTTCCTGGAGATCATAAGGAGGGCCAGAAGGGTGAGAACGCCCACCCAAACTCTCCTTTCCCTCACCCAGGGAAGTCAACAGGCTATGTTGGTTCAACTTCCCAATTTATGTCAATGCAAATGAGAACTGTGGTTTCTATATGAATTGGAGCTACTTTCCCATAACAGCAACAGAACACAGAAGTGGTGTGTTTCTACAAGAGATGTGGAAGCGACGGTCCATGTACAGAAAGTGAGAAAGCCTGAAAGCAAATTACATTTGCCCTGTTAGCCTGGCTTCTTTTATTGCTTATTAGTGATGAGAAATTGCTTCCCAGAAGATGTCTGTTTTCCACAGGATGAAGTGGTTCTGCAGCACGTTCTTTAACATTTCCCAAGAAAATTTCTCTTGGCGAAACTCCTATTTCATTAATGTGCTTTAAACAGCCTCAGATGACTAAGCAGGACCACTGGCTTTTTCTCGCAAGAGAGCTCGCTGTTGAAGAGAAGATGGTTTCTGATGGCAAACGAGGTCAGTGGATGTTCCTCCATCGCTCGCTTGGCCTCCCGCCACCATCACAGAATCACAGAATGTCAGGGATCGAAAGGGACCTCAAAAGCTCATCCAGTCCAATCCCCNCTATCGCTCGTTGTCACTGAGAAGAGCCTGGCTCCATCCTCCTGACACTCACCCTTTCCATATTTACAAACATTAATGAGGTCGCCCCTCAGTCTCAGTCTTAGCAAAGACCCAGGGGTCTCTGGTCAACATAAGCAGTGAGGTTCACTAACTCTGATTAAAAACATGTTCTTTCTTTTTTTTTTTTTTTTTTTTTT
>VWYH01010732.1:62243-103157 GCA_013399365.1 Pampusana beccarii
CTGCGCGGCGGCCCCGGCCCCGGCTCCGGCCGCCACCATGGGGGCCGCCGCGGCGTGCCGGAGCGCCGCCGGGCTGGCCGGCTTCCTCACGGTGAGTGCTGAGTGTTGAGTGTGTGCGGAGCGGGGGGGGGTGTCGGTCCGTGCCTGCGGCGCCGCCCGCGCAAGATCCGCGGTGTGGGGGGTGGGGATGTGCTGCAGTGCGGGGCTGCCCGCCCGCGCGTGGGCTGCGTGCTGCTCGGCTGCTTTGGGGCGGGTGGGCAGGGCTGTGTTTTGGGGGGGATATGTGTGTATTTGAGTATCCTGCTGCCCCCCTGCTGTCCGTGGTGCCGTGAGGTGTGCGGTGCTCCCCAGTGCCCACCGCGGCGGTGCTGCCTGCCCCAGCCCCCGCACCCCCAACCCTGCCAGCGGGCACTGGCTGGATCTGACATCCCCGGCTCCATCCTCTCCGTCCCCCGGCTCCGTCCTCTCCGTCCCCCGGCTCCATCCTCTCCGTCCCTGCTTTACTACAGGCAGCAAAGGGCGGCATTCTCCCCAGAGGCTTCATCCAGGGCTGTGCCGCACCTCGAGGTCTGAGCGGATCCTTGCTTCACCCCCCTGCCCTGCTCCCAAAGCTCAGCCCTGGTCTGGAGCCTGTCCATCCATCCATCTATTCCTCCCAGCTGCTTTTCTTGCCACCCTTTGGACAGGCAGCAAAACTCACCACCGCCACTAATTGCAGGCAGCCGCCCTGGCTTAACACAGAAATGTTTTTCCGCTGGGTTCACCCTCAGGTTTACCTTTCCAAATAGAGCCCTTCCCAGTCAGCACTTCAGGGCTACATCCTGTCTTTTTGGCGAGAGACGGTAATTTGGTGTGTCAGGCACACGCCGCAGCTGCTGCGGCTGGGTTGTGTAACCGAGGAGTGCACTTGCTCTTGAACTCAAGGTGGATCTTAGCAAGCTGGCGCTGGCTCGGCAGGAATCCGAGTAAACGAAAAATAATCTAAAGCTGAGAGAGCATTAGCTGGGGAACAGCCTCGTTGCTTTGGAGGCGAGGGGTGGCTTCGCGCAGCAGCGAAGCAGCACGGTGCTGGCCGGGTGCTCTCGAGCGCTGGTTTCCCACTGGGAGAGGCGAGCACTGCTGCGCATCTGGAAGATGAGATGCTGATGGGAAGCTTGAGATATGGGATCCTGGGATCTGGGATCCTGGAGGTCAGTTGGGAATGGGGGGTGTAGGAGAGGGAGGAGGGGGAAAAAAGAGTGATATAAGGCAGGGGTGTCAAACTCATTTTCACCGGGGGCAGCATCAGCCTCGCGGTTGCCTTCAGAGAGCCAAATGTAATTTTAAGGCTGTAAAAATGTAGGGGTAGTTACATTGGTACAGTCCTAAAATTGCGTTTGGCCCTTGGAAGGCAACCGCGAGGCTGATGTGGCCCCTGGTGAACGTGAGTTTGACACCGCTGATATAAACGTAGAGGGAAATCCAACAACAATTTTGCAAAACGAAGCCGAGACTGAGCAAACGTGCATTGCTTGTGCATGCGTGGTGCTCAGACTTTGTGTGTGCTGATCATATGAGCAAAAGAGCTCTAAGACAAAATTCCCGTTGGCTCGTGGGCTGGCGGGATGCTCCCTTGGCCACCGGCCAGGGTGTCTTCATTTGGCATCTTCATCTTCAACATTTTGGGCAACTCCTTTTAGCGCCATGAAGAGTTAATGTTTTTCGAGCCCGAGGGAAGTAACTTCGAATCGATATTTGGTGGGTCTCTTAGTGGAGCAGCAAACCCAAATCTGCCTGGCTGGTTTTCGAGCGATAGCCGCTCGGCAGCGGTTGCGTAAGGCTGGTGTTGGTTGTGGTTTCCCTTGCTTGGCGTGGGCTTTGCGTGTCCACCAGCAGCTGCGAGATAGTTGCCAGTATCTCCCCTGATACCCAGCACGATGTCACCTCGCTTTGACTCGGAGGTTTGGGGACCCTGGGCATTTCATCTGCTTGGAGCAAAAACGTGGCCGCCGGGGATGCTTGTGAGCTCTGCTTGGCTCTGGCTGCGGGAACAGCGGCTGGGTTTTCCTTCATGGGGACCAGATGTGCCGGTGCTGCCGTTTTGGCACGCTTTTGGCACGCTTTTGGCACACTCAGCTGCCTGCGTTTTGCTCTCGAGATGTAATAAAGGGACTGCTGAGCAGGGTGAGCCCCAGACTCTTGGTTTCACAAACCCCACACCAGCTGAAATAGCTGGATGCTTTGCAAGAAGCAGAAAATTGCTTTGTTCCTCGGTACTCTCCTCACAAGCAACTTTTTGTCAGAGTGAGTAACTTGATCCTTTTTACAGTGAGCGGGGCAGGAGATGGGCTCTTCCCGGCTGCAAAGTTACCGTAAAACTTCCAGACTTGTTTGTCTTTCTGGGTTTGTTTTATTATTATTATTTTTTTCCTTCTTAAATGTCGCAAGAGATTTCCCGGTGCTGGTCGGCGGAGGGTGCAGCTGACCTTTGGGAAGGGCTGTGCAGCCCATCCCCGACCTGTGCCAAGGCATTGCCATGGAGCCAGCTGCCATTTCTGCTAAATTCTGCTGATTTTGCTCAGAAATGGTTCCCCAGAGTATCAATTTAGCACTGTTGGTCTCTGCTCTCTTACAGCTCTCAGGTCCTGCTGTTCTCTACCAGGGTCAAGTGTCCTGCGTTGAGCTGTCTTTTCTCCTTTTTTAATGTATTTTTCAGGTTTATCGCTGCCTCCCTGCAGGGCTGGCAGCAGGGTGACACTGTACACAGCCTGAGATTGTGACTGCCTGGAGGTGTCACCCTGTTTCAGGACACAAATGCCTGTCGATCTACCAACTTTCTCCCAGTGTTGTGCCTCACTGGGCCACCAAGTGGGTTTGGGTCCCAAATGCGTTGTTGTATTCCCAGCCACGTCCCGCATGCATGTGCCCAGGAAGCTTGTGACCCCTAAAAGCCATTAACTGTGCAAATTACCCATTTGCAGCATGCAATTAATTAAGAGGGTGATGGAGGCACGGCTTAGATGCAACCATTGGGATGGAGCCATCAAGCTGGGGGTGGTAAGGTGGGTCATGCCCATGTCAGCTGTGGCTCGAGGGTTTGTTGGCAGCCGAGCATGAAGGTCCCCTTGTCTGAGCTGTTTCCCCGATGTGGGAGGTGGAAATGAGAGTATTCCCCAGCCTGATCTGCTTTCTCCATACCATAAAACCTCCACATGTTGGAACGGGTGAGAGTGGCTGTGAAGCATCTTTGCCTGAGTGATGCAAGTGGTGTCAATGCTGAGCTGGGGATGCTCTTTGGGATCGTGGTCACCTCGTCCTTCTTGACTCTTTTGGCTTCATTGTCGGGAGCTGCTCCTGTGTTGGGCGTGGGGAACAGCACCGAAACGTCTTGAAACCAAATCTACTCTTTAGTGTTGTATTGCACTGATTCCTGTTGTCTGTGGTGGTTTGGTGTTTGTCTCTTCTCCCAAGTGACAAGCGATAGGATGAGAGCAAATGGCCTCAAGTTGTACCAGGGGAGGTTTAGACTGGATATCAGGGATAAGTTTTTCATGAAAAGGGTTGTCAGGCATTGGGACAGGCTGCCCAGGGAAGTGGTGGAGTCACCATCACTGGAGGGGTTTAAAAGACACAGAGATGTGGTTCTTAGGGGCATGGTTTAGTGCCAGAGTTAGGTTATGGTTGGACTTGATGGCCTTGAGGGTCTCCTCCAACCAAAATGATTCTATGATAAGTAGCAGATGCTCAACTCTGCTTAGCCTTCCCCCGCTGGGACTTGCTGTTGTCCATAAGAAGCTTGGAAGCACATGTGCAGCTGAACATCTGGAGATGTTCAAAAGCACCAGTGCCTCTTTGCTTGAGATAGGTTTGAAAAGAAACCTCAAACCCAACCGAAAAACAAACCCGGTCCCGTTACAGTAGTGCAGATCCCACGGGCTTTGGTTACCCAGACGAGTGATGGAAAGATGCTGGAGATGAGCAGAAAAGGGAGAGCAGGATGGGACCCGTGGCGTGTACTTTTGTAACAGGGTTGTCGGTGGGTTTCCCAGGGTATGGCTTGGTGCAGAGAGAGAAATCAGGATCAGAGCTGGTGGCAACGCAGCTCATCCATGGCAGGAGAACCAGGGCTTTTCGAGTCTCCTGACACACCGTCCTGCTCAGTGCTGGCATGAGGAGGAGGATGAATAACACCGGTGACCCCCCCGGGATCCTGCTGCATCTGGTTTGCTAATTCGGGGTTGCGTCATGAGGATTATGTGCGGCAGGTTTCCTTAGAGCCAGCTAAGCACTTCGTTAAATCGTGTCTTAAGGAGGGGAAAAATAGAGTGCATCCTGTAAGCCTTTGCCTCCTGCCAAGGCGGCCTCGCTTTTTGTTTTTAATTTGACGCGCTGTAATTAGCCCGGCCGCTGCAGGATCCTCATCAGCTCCTGCGGGCTTGCCTGCTTCTGCCTGCTCTCTAATTGCTGCTTCAGGAGGGAAAAAAAAAATTTTAAAAAAAGTAGTGTTTTGTACAAATCCCAAGCTGTAAATTATTTAGCAGGTGAGACAGGAATGTGCTGTGTGTTTCCAGGAAGCAAGAGACTGCACCAAAAATGATGCGGCGCAGCTTGCGGCTCTGCTGCGATGTGCCTTCTGCAGAGTCATCTTGTTGGGAGGCTTTTTTTTTTTCCTTCCCCCCTTATGAATGTGTTCTTGCTGGCTGACAGCCCAGAATAGGTAGCAGAGCAAAAATAAGGGCTTGTATAACATAGCCAAGTGATTTATGTGCCTGGCTGTGCCGTTAAAAAGCGTTAGGGTCTCTGGACTTTTTACCTTCAGCGTAGGAAGGCGTCTTTGGAAATTCAAAGTAACGTTGGCTCGTTCCTCTCTCTTCCTCCTAACCCAGCCTGCGGCTGTTTGAAAATGTTTTTTCTATTGCTTTGTATGTTGTATGAGGTTGCGTCAGCCTTTCTTTTGAGATGCCTTTTGTTCTTGGTGTCTTATCTCCGCTGGCATAACTGATGTTGAATCCGTGGCCTTCTGGAGGCAGCAGAAGTCCTGCTCGGTAGATGAGGCATCTCTTGGAGGTGGAGCAGCCTCAATGCAAAGGAATTAAGGGAATAAAGCCCTGGGATTTGAAATAGGTGAACAGATTTGTAGCCATCATCTAGCCAAGCCCAGCTGGGGGCAGTTCAGTGTCTCAAAACCTTTTACCTGTGTGTGATGCAATGAGGAACTGAGTTACAGCAGAGCTCCTGAAAACGGCTTAAAAATAGCGCCGGGTTTTCTTTCCTGTTGCTAACACATCTGGTTTGAAGATGGTTCAGATGCGGTTGGATGCTCGAAGAAGAACATCCCCTGCGGTCTCACCAAACCCTAGGCTTGCATGGGGTTGTATAAATTATGGAAGGGCAGAGAAATAATCCGGTAACACCCGCTAGCCCAGATTTCAGCCAGATGTGCGTTATTTGGAGAGGTAACTATTTGAACAAGTGCAGATTAACAAATACAGAAGACGAAAGCTTTACAGGTCAGAGCTGCCAGCTGCGTGTGGGTTTCTTTTTTTGTCTTCTTGGCTTATGCTGGAACCTCTCAGCCTTGAAACGCAAAGCTGCTCTGAATTCTGCAGGGGTGGCCAGGTAGCACGTACCGCTGAAACACAATTAGCAGTATTTACCGCCCTGGCAGGGTTGCAGTGTAAATGATGCTTAGTCTCGCTGAGAAGCGCGGTGTCAAATTTAAGGAATCATAGTGGTAGGTGGCGGTGTGTCAGGGAGAGCGCGCCGCCATCCGCACCCGTTCTTTTCCACCCCGACCTCGCTGAGGTCCCTCCCCTTGGGTGTGGAAACGTCTTCGTTGTCCCACAGCTCCGGGATGCGCTTTGTGATCCCACGAGGGATCGCTGGCCGAAAGGGCTCCGGTCGTGTGCTGTTGTTGATTAACACCCTGCTGTCCGTCTTCCAGCTGTTTGTGCTCCTGGGCGCTGCTGACGGTCAGTCGAAGCTGAGCTCCGAGCAGAACGCCATCAGCCTCCCCCCCGGCAAGTACCGCCACCTCGACCGTGCCACCAACAAAGAGCTGATCTGCGACAAATGCCCCGCGGGAACCTACGTGTCTAAACACTGTACGAAGAGTACCTTAAGAGAGTGCAGCCCTTGTCCGGATGGGACTTTTACGAAGCATGAGAACGGCATAGAGCGGTGCCACTCTTGTAGAAAACCCTGCGAACTGCCAATGATCGAGAAAACGCGTTGTACTGCCTTGACCGACCGCGAGTGCACTTGCCTGTCGGGTACGTTTCAGACGAACGATACCTGTGTCCCTTACACGGTGTGCCCGGTCGGCTGGGGCGTCCGCAAGAAAGGAACGGAGACGGAAGACGTGAGGTGCAAGCCGTGCCCTCGTGGTACCTTTTCTGATGTGCCTTCTAGTGTGATGAAGTGCAAAACATACACGGACTGCTTTGCGAAAAACATGGTGGTCATCAAGCCGGGGACAAAGGAGAGTGACAATGTGTGTGGTTCTCCAGCGTCTCTTCCCAACACGTCTTTGACTTCGTCAAGCACCGAAGCAGATGAAGAGCCCTATGAAGTTCCACCAACCTCTCAGCTTCCCAAAGGTAATGTTTTTAGTCATGGGGTTGTGTTCCCACCTCAGTCAAGGTTGGGTTTAGTCTGTTAGAGGGCAGCCTGGCCTAAAGCATGGATGATGCTTTTGCTTTGTGGCCACAAGGCAGCTCCAGAGTGCATCAGGTTGCCTTCAGTGGTGTTAAACCACGCTTAATACCATTTTCACTGGGGCTGCGGTTGTGATTTGACTCCTGCCTGTTCTGCTGTTTGAGTTGAAAGGACGTCAGGTTCCTCAGCCGCTTTTCCCATCTGTATGTTGTGCTGGCACAAGTCTTTGTGTGTTTGTGGCGAACCTGAGCAGCGTGCAGCCGGAAAACCCCAGCAGGAGCGGAGCTTTGCTCCATCAGGCTGTTTCCCTGAGGGATTCTCTGCTTTCCTGCCCATGCTTTCCCTGCTCGATTTCGCCCTGTGGTGTGCCAGCATATCAGTTTGAATGGGAACCATTGCCAAAGCAGCACTCCCAGGAGCTTGGGCTGTGCTGTACATTTTTTTCTTTAAGCTGTGAGATTTCCATTAGTTATCACCAGTGGGGAGTACCAGACTGATTTTCTCATTCTCTCGTTTAATTGGAAACGATCGTCATCGTAGTCTTTATGGAGACGCTTTAGCCATGGCTGGTGGCAGTGGTGCTGTGGGACCCCGTTTGAGGTGGTGCTCGGCACTTCCTGAGAAGCTGCCTCCTTACAGTGTCTCAAATGGGGCGTTTTAATAAAAAAATGCAACTTTTGTTGGCCTTTACACCTGAGTTGATAAATACAATAGCAGGGAAGTGTTGACAGTGATAGACACCCAGTGCTTCTCCTTTATTAGGTCTCAATGCTTGATGTGACGTTTGTGTGTCGTTGGGAGAGGACGGGAGGGCGTTCCCTGACCTTTGAAATCAACTGTAGACAATTAGGTAAAAGTTAAAGCATTTTACCTGTTCGTATTCTAGTCAGAGTGTTTTGGGTAACCAAGGCAGAAGCAAAATCAGGTTACAGATGGTAACACTCGCTCTCTGGCTCAACCGGGATGAGATATGATCTTCAAAAGCCAAGTTTCCAAAGTAAGCTCTAGTTCTTTTCACAACAGCCCTTCCTCTTGTCACCAGGCTTTGGTCGTGCAACTGGCTGGGACCGGAGAGCTGTTGGTTGATAAGAAAACTCAATAAAGATGGAAAGTAGATCTTAGGAGGAAGTTGGGTTTTTTTCTGTTGCTTCAGAAGCCGGTTTCGTAGTTGATGCATCTGCAGCTGCTTGCGGTGCTGATAAAAATGTTTGTGTTTCCTTGACAAAACCCACTAGGGAGATACAAAGCCTTCAAATTGTTACTTATTTCTAGCCCAAATACTAGATTCCACAACTGGAGTAAAACTAACGTTCATAAACTTAAAAAAGAAAACTCAACTCACTCAAAGTTGTTGGTTTTCCAAGAGATGCTGAATGTGGGACAGACACAGATTGACAACATGCCTTTAATAACTCATTTTTTTTAAAGAGCTGCCGCCAGCCTTAAGCAACAAGGGCCAGTTTTACCTTGAACCTACCTCTGTAACTGTACCCATCTGTTCCCAGAGCCAAACCTCAACTTCACCTCTTCCCTTTCTCGCTGTCTGGCATTGGGTTTCTGTCTGCTGGCCGAGCAGATGCTCAGACAAGTCTCGGACCGTGACATGATGCCGTATCGCGTCTCCGGTGCCGTGACACTGAACTCTCCTCTCCTCTTGCAGGTCTGAACTCTTCAGTTCCCGACTTTGTCCCCTCTCCCGTGCCGCACACATCCAGCGGCACGGCGGAGCCAACGGGCTACGACAACGAAACCTCTGCCAACGAGACGGACGGTGCCGGCAGGACCCTCGCTGGTTCTGGCGTCACCAGCCAGGCACAGAGCTACCGGCACAAGCAAACCAGCCGAGCGCTGGAGAAGCAGTCAGCGCTGGAGATGTCGGGGGGTGAGAAGTCCAGCATGCCATACAGGCCCCCCCGGCGAGGTCAGCAGAACGTCCACCAGCACTTTGACATCAACGAACACTTGCCGTGGATGATCGTCCTCTTCCTGCTGCTGGTGCTGGTGGTTATCGTCGTCTGCAGCGTCAGGAAGAGCTCACGGACTCTGAAGAAGGGACCCAGGCAAGACCCCAGTGCCATTGTGGAGAAAGCTATTATGAAAAAGTCCACCACTCCCACGCAGAACAGGGAGAAGTGGATCTATTACTGCAACGGGCACGGTGAGTGGTAGTGACCGGGGGTGTGGGCGTTAGCATCTTCTCCAACGTCCCACGCAATGCTTTGGAAAGGCTGCTCCCGTGTCCAGTGGCTGGTTGCTCTTCTGACTTGCTGGGTCTTGTAGCAATGACAAAAGCCACACACTGATTCCTCAGATGTTTCTTCATCCTCGGCTTTTCCCCGTCCCTGTTCCCATGGTGTGTCTCTGCTCCCAAAGGAGGGGTTAATGGAGGGAATGTCACCTGCTTGCCCCAGCTCCTCTCCTTTTCTTTCCCACCCATCCTTGGCAGAAGGATCTTGAGCGAAGGCTGCTTTTTCTTTTTCCTCCCCTTTCCACTTTTCTTCTGTTTCACTCTGCTTGTTTTCTTGGTGACTCAGGCATGGGTCTGTTTGTCTTTCATGTCGTCCTTTTTCCCTCACCCCATCTGTTCCTGGAAGGCTGAGTCATCCCCCACCTCTTGGCAGCACCTCAATTTCAGGTTCTTAGCCCTAAATCCCAACCGCTGGTTTCTGTTTCCAAGACCTTTGTCCATGCTGGAGCCTGGAAGGTTGTCCTTAAAGACCACGTCATAGAGGCGTACGGCTCCGTCAGTGTCGTGAGGTCTTTCTGGAGGCTCCGCTTTGTATTGTTTTCTGTTCTTTTGGTGGATGTCTTGCTGGCAGCTTTTTGATGAGGCTGTAAAGATAACCCATTTTGGTTATTATATTGAAATTTGTAAAAATCAGTGATGAATTAATGGTGGCATGAACCACCAAACTGCCACGATCTCCCTAGTAGGATGTGTGGTTCCTCCCCTGCAGAGCTGCGGTTGCAATTCTGACCCCTCTTATCCTATGCAGACAGCCCTGACAAAGCCTTATTTCAGGTTGAGGTTGCTCGACCTTAAACTTAGCTTCACACTTAACCTTTAGAAAAGCACATTTAACAAGGCAGGGGCATACAAAGAATGGATTGAATAAAGATTGGAAGGTTTAAGAGAGATCAGTGCTTCATGCAAGTCATCCTTGAGCGCTTAAGTACAAAGCAAAGGCAGCTTTGAGTAGGGCGTCTTCTGTCGTGTACTCTCTTCTTCTTCCTGCTGATTAATAAACCTATACTTTGTTTGCCTTCATTTAATGCATTTATAGAACCAGTAAGATCTTGTTGGAATTAGTTTTGTGCCTTCTCTTATGTTTGTTCTACTTATTGGTTTCCTTTTAACTCTTTTGAATTCTTGGGGTGTGGTTTCTTGTGCTTTTTTTTCCCTTTGCACTAACTTTTTCCAGTAGCCACTGCACTCCATTGTCCCTAAAATCTGTGGTACCCAAAGTGTGGTCCTTGGGGCAGCAGTGAGTGATCTACAACAGGGTTGCAGAACCTTATTAAACCTCCTTATTTGTGGGTGCTGCCAGAAATACTGCATGGCTTTGGCCATGGCTCATTGGCCAAAAGCAACTGGTTGTTACTAACTTGTAGTAACTTTTTTCCATGTGACCTTAACTACCAGTTGGTTGAATTTCTCACTTTCTTATTTCTTGGAGCACCAAATGTTGTTAGAGCAGAGGCTGAATTTGAACAGGTTGGGGAGTGCTCAAGTGCAGGGACCAGACCAAGCTGCTTTGGTTTATAACCTGGCGTTTCAGACCCTGTGCTGCAAGGCCCAGCTGGCCCTTCTTCTGGAGGCCTTTGTGAGAGCTGCCTTTGTGGGCAGTGCTGTGTGTTTGGTCACCAGGAACGATTCAGGCTAAAGAAACTGCAGGTAAGAATGGGTGATACATGGTGAGCAATGGGGCTATGCTAACCCACTTATGTATAACCGCACCTCCCAGATATTGTCATTCTCTGGAGTCAGCATTGTTCGTGGGTCATGTTGTGCTTCCCAAGATGAGCTCTTCCAGTCTTCTCTGTCATCCTTTAACAGATGAATTCAGCTAGTGCATCAGATTCGTGAGATATTGGCCAAGTTTTCCCTTCGTCTTGGGAAGTAAGCTGGATGTAACAGCAAAACCACATTTGGCTGATAAACTGGCCCAGTATCTCATCAAGCCCCTCAGGTCTGGAGACGAATTAGAATTGTAGAATCAGAACAGTTTGGGTTGGAAGGGACCCTCAAAAGTTGTCCAGTGCCACCCCTGCCATGAGCAGGGACATCTTCACCAGCTCAGGTTGCTCAGAGCCCCGTCCAGCCTGGCCTGGGATGTCTGCAGGGATGGGGCATCCACGACCTCTCTGGGCAACCTGGGACAGGGTTTCACCACCCTCATTGTAAAAAAAATTCCTTCCTCATGTCTGGCCTGAATCTCCCCTCTTTTAGTTTAAAAACCATCATCCCTTGTCTTATTGTAACTGGCCCTTCCAAAAACTCTGTCCCTATCTTTTCTTATTGGCCCCTTTTGAGTACTGAAAGGCCGCAATAAGGTCTCCCTGGAGCCCTCTCCAAGCTGAACACCCTGAACTCTCTCAGCCCTGTTCCTCAGGGCTCCTGGCTGGGTGGTTCGGCACATCCCTCCCAGTCATTCTCGCAGTGGTCACGCTGGTTCCGTGTTGGCCTGGGTGGCTCTATGACTTCCTCCTGCCTCTGAATATCCTCAGCTGAACTTTGTGCAATGAAGGCAGACAGACGAGCGCAAACCAATTAATGCTTTGTCTTGCTTTTACTGCAGCACTGGTGTTGCGTAAGTTGCGTTGGGTTTAGCTGGAAGGGCATGACTCATTAGTTCTTTCCCGGTGATGGTACTCTGCTGTGTCAGATATGGAAATTGTTCTCCTCTGTGGTGGTGTGGAAATCCCTCTTTCATTTTCCTATTGAAGAATCTGACTCTTAAGACTCCGTTTACTTGAAACGATATAAGATGTAGTGACTTTGTTTTTTTAATAACTGTCTGTTCTGCTGAGACAGGGGTGTCCACCTCTTTTTCACCGGGGGCTACATCAGCTTCACAGTTGCCTTCAAAGAGCAAATTGTAATTTTACCACTGTATAAATGTAACTACTCCTACATTTATACAGTCCTAAAATTACGTTCGACCCTTTGAAGGCAACAGTGAGGCTGATGCGGCCCCTGGTGAATGTGAGTTTGACACCCCTGCGCTAAGGTGTGCTGCAGAGCTGCAGTGTCATGGCTCAGCCTTCTGCTGCTCCAGCAGTGTTTGTACCCAAATCAGGCTTCATCCTGAGGCAGCATTTCAGATAAGAGTGAAAGCAGCCAGGAGCAAACTTCAGGCTGTCACAGAGAGGAAATCTTGCCCCTCCCATGCAGATCCCTTCATGGTAAGCAGCCAGAGCAAAGCCTCCTTAGATGTGAGGACCACGGCTTCTCCCGGGTCTTCAGGCGCCAGCCTGGTTTGTGGTTGCGTTAGGGGTGTGGAGGGCAAGAAATCATCTTCTGGGGCTGAAGTCCTGGGGTCTGGTGCTGACCATGTGCCGACATCCGTATAACCTCCCCACCTATACGTTGGCCGTCACGCCAACAAGGGGTTGGGGTGTGTTTATTGCTGGGGCGAAGCCTGTGTACGTGGCTGTTGCGCACAGTCTCCCCCCGTTTCCTCCTAGTTTACTATCTCCTCCCTCCTAATCCTTTCAGTAAACAGCTTTAACCTTTGAAAGGGAAGACCGGGTCTGACATAGGTGCTGCAGCCTCTGCTCCAAGGAGCTGTACATGGGCGGCTGCACCTTTGCTCCTGCACCTTTTACACCTCACATTGTGCTGGACGGGCACCCAAGGCTTTGCCTGTTTGGAGGATTTTATTAGTGATTGCTTCAAGGCCATCAGTCCTGGGTGACACGTGGTCAGGGTGACATAAGTGCTGTAGCAAAGACATCTCATTCTGGTGGGCTACACCCAAAAAGAGGAGGATTTTAGAGTGGAAAAAGCTGTTCATACTCTTGGCCAGTTCCTGGTGGTACTTGATATACTGAATTGCTTAAATAGTTGAGATATGTGTGCAGTCTTGGGCAGCATTTGTTGTCATGGGGTGTTTTCACAGAATCACAGAATGTCAGGGATCGGAAGGGACCTCAAAAGCTCATCCAGTCCGATCCCCCTGCCGGAGCAGGAACACCCAGATGAGGTTACACAGGAAGGGGTCCAGGCGGGTTTGAATGTCTGCAGAGAAGGAGACTCCACAACCTCCCTGGGCAGCCTGGTCCAGTGTTCTGTTACCCTCACTGAGAAGAAGTTTCTTCTCATATTTAAGTGGAACCTCTTGTGTTCCAGTTTGGACCCATTGCCCCTTGTCTTACCGTTTGTTGTCACCGAGAAGAGCCTGGCTCCATCCTCCTGACACTCACCCTTTATATATTTATAAACATTAATGAGGTCACCCCTCAGTCTCCTCTTTTCCAAGCTGAAGAGCCCCAGCTCCCTCAGCCTTTCCTCACATGGGAGATGCTCTACTCCATCGTCTTCGTTGCCCTACACTGGACTCTCTCCAGCAGTTCCCTATCCTTTTGGTTGTCCTCATCTTCCCATGAGCTGGTGTCTCTGCCTTGTGCTCCCTCTGGTCATAATACATGCCTTAAATAACAGCCCAAACCTAAAAATAGCAGTAGCTTGGGAGGCCGGTGTTAAAACAAGACCCATGTGCTTAATGTGGACCGTGTTCCAGCCAAGGCGGCAAATGTCGATGATTCTCCCAAGATTAAATGGTTCAGAGGTCTGGGAAGAGCTTCTGATGACTAATGGTCTGAGTTAGCAGCCAGCCTGCCTCCATGTCTGTCCTCGTGTCCATCCCAATAACAGGGGCTCTCCCAAGGAAGAGCCCCAAGGTCTCACCTACATGGGATCAAGAAGGTGGAGCAAACACCAGTGGTGCAGTTATGGTTGGAGAAGATGGACCTCTTGCTGCTTCAGCTGGCTCTTACATGGTAGCCCTGCAGATGGGAATCCAAAGGGGAAAAGTGGTTTGCCAAAGATTTCCAGAGAAAAAATAATCAGTGTGGTGCCTGAATGATGTGGGTACTAGGCCGATAGAGCCCTGTGGTTTTAACCTTGTGTGACGGCTTTCTTTAGAAGATCAAGAACGGCCTACACACTGGAAGCACTTTCTTCTAAACAATCCCTTCATTTTAGCAAATACCCAATTCCTTTCTTCATCTGTTGCCAAAGGCAAAGAATTGAGCTTTTAATAAAAATGGAGAATTGAAGCCTCTCTCCTGAATGTCTTGGGAATGCTAAATTTGACATCAGTCTATGCCAAAGGTGAAGATGGGCTTGAAATAATCTTGCAGACATTGCTGGTAGTGTTGCCTTTGACTTTCACCCATTGAGTAGCGGAAGGCGAAAGGCAAAGACTGTAAAATGTTATGGTTTTAGGTAAAACCTTCTGTGTATAGAAGAAACTGCCTGAAGTGATGTGCTAAGAGGCAAGAAGAGAGTTTGGTGATTTTTTTTTTGGAGTTAAAAGACTGAAGAACAGATCTTGGCAGCGCTGGCCTGGCATGAGATGCCACTTCTCTTTTATTTTTCTTCAAGTCTGGTAATTGCACATTATTGCGGTGGGTGGTGAGAGCGAAGCCAGGAAGCCTCTGGTTAAATAATCAGAGAAATAAACCTGTTCTTTGCAGCCACGATGGAGCTGAGGCTTGAATGCAGGTAGCCGAGCATGTACTGAAAATGGCTCAGGATTGAAAGCAGAGTGGGGAGTTGAGAGATGAGGCTGAAAAGATGCGGGGAGTGTTGGGGTCTTGGTTGCTCAGCTTTTGGGATGCTCAGTTGTCGTCACACTGGGAGCCGGGATCAGCTTTGTTGGTGATTTGTAGGGAGTAGCTCAGTTGCTGTAGAACCAGGGCTAAGCCTGAGCTTGGTCTGCTCCAAAGGAGGTCAGTGAGGGTGTTGGAAGAGGGACAAGAGCTTTGCTGGAAAGGCCTGTGCCCTGGAGAGCCTGGCCCTGCGCTGCAGCTCCAGGGCATCCCCTGTGAACACGAACAGCGGGTGCATTGGCGGCTCGGATCAGGACATCTTGGGTCATTGAAGGCTTGTCCTCCTGTGGAATCAGGCACTCATTTATGGTTAGCGTTGGAAGATGCTTATCAGAGTAAAATTACTTTATTCTCTTCTTTTAAAGAGACAGCACGTTGACTGAACAAGCCCACACATAACTGTTATCTTTTCTGTAGATCCATCCCACAATGAAGGGAAGCCAGTGCATGGAAACAACCCAGCAGTGCATATTCTTAAGCCTGATGTTGTTCCCTACTCCACTGCGATTATAAATAGGGAAACCCAGCTGCAGGGGTGGCACTCGCAGCTCTGCAGGGTGACTCCCTGGCACTGGGTGCTACTTCAGGACCCCTCCCTAGTGCTCATAGGGGTAAATGAGATGAAAGGCACCTAGTGTAGTGGTTTTGTTTTGCAGAGGTGTTCTTTCCCTTTGATCAGCTCCCGAGCAGGTCACAGCTTGGTGGCAGGAGCATCATGCTGGGAAGCAGGGTGAGGAGCAAGGAGCTGCTTGGAAACAGACCCCTGGGGACTCTGTCTCTTCTGCACATCTGCAGAGCGTGGGGAGGAGCGATGGGGTTAAAAGTGCCACCAGTCTCAAACTGTGACCTCAAGGTTTTGTGCCCAGACCACAGGTAGGGCAGAGATGGCTGGCAGCGTCTCAGGAGGGCAGGTGTGCCCATCGCTGCTCACATAATTTGGTAATTGCGGTTATGCTTGGCGAGGAGCTTGTGTGCAAACCCTAATATGACTCTGGCAGGCAGAGCGTGAGATGAGGGATTAATGTCTTGTCTACCTGCCAAAACAGAGAGGCAGAATGTGTTGGGTTTTGTTTGTGTTTTTGGGTTTTTTGTTTGTTTTTTTGTTTGTTTGGTTGGTTGGTTTTTTTGGTGTTTTTTTGGTTGTTGTTTGTTTGGTTTGGTTTTTTTTGTTGTTTGGTTGGTTGTTGGTTTTTTTTTTAATTTCGGAGGAGTCTCTCTTCTGGTATCTGCAGCCTAATGATCTACAGATGGATGGCTGCTGGTCCTCTAACATCAGCCTGTCCACCTCTGCAAAGTGAGACCTAGGGAGAAAAGGAGCTTGTTAAATTGGAAGGGGAAGGGGTATGCTGGGCACCATGAGAAATATGGATGCTGTGGCACAGCTGAGCATTAAAACAGGGATGCTCCTGCACTGGAGCTTATTCGGCTGCACAGGAGCTCTGTGTTTTAAGCTATATTTGCTCCAACATGAACACGATGCTCCACTTCAGGTTGGGATGAAACAACCCTTCATCTGCAGCGCAGAGCTCTGCTGTGGGAGCTTTGGGGTGATGTCTCAGGTCCATTTGAAAAAACATATTCCTTAAACCACTTGGCTTAAAACTTTGCTCAGGTTGGCCCCAGTCATCCTTGACCTTTTGGGAAGCTGCGTGGTTTCCAAAGGGCGTATGCAGGAGCTGACCGAGGCTTAATGGTGAAAGGGAACCTTGGAAAAAGCAAATGAGGGATGCTGCTGTTCTGCGTGGAGAGAAGGAAACTTAATCATGTGCAAGTTTATCATATTTTGCTCCTCAGCCTTGCTGCTTTATTAGGTCTGAAGACCAGTGCTTGATCGTGTTGCTACCCAAGCCGTCTATCCACAATGTGTGCGGGGCTCTGCAGAGCTGCCCTGGGGAGCTGGTACGTTTGCTCCCAAATCTGCTTTAAAAATGGGGGGAAAAAAAAAAAAAAAAAAAAATTTCCATGGTCAAAATTCCTAGGAGGCCCCTGGATTAATTTAATAAGGGATTGGGATTTGTGCCTTGCCCATTAAGGTGTAGGTGTGCGTGTTGGAGGCCAGGCAGCTCGGCGGGGAGAGGAGGGTTGTCTTGCAGAAAAACACACTGAGCCCGGGTGTTTTGTGCTGAAAAAACCCAGTGCTGGTTTCTGCGCTGCGAGGGCTGTGATTTCTCAAATGGGTAAGGCTCTCACACATAACTCCTCAAATAACAAGGCTGATTTTTTTTTTTTTTCTTGCTTGCCAAGGCTTCTTCTGGGGAAAAAAAATACAGGATGTGAATTTAATCCTTAGGTTGGCATCTGTGGGTGTCTGGATATTTATATCATAGAATCATAGAATGGTCTGGGTTGGAAGAGACCTTAAATACCATCTAGTTCCACCACCCCTGCCATGGGCAGAGACACCTTCTGCTGGACCAGGTTCCTTAAAGGCCCATCCAACCCATCCTTGAACACTTCCAGGGATGGAGCATCCACAGCTTCTCTGGGCAGCCTGTTCCAGTGCCTCACCACCCTCATGGGGAAGAATTTCTTCCTTATGTCTAATCTAAATCTACCCTCTTTCAGTTTAAATCCGTTACTTGTTGTGCTATCACTACATGTCCTTAGTAAAAGTCCCTCTCCATCTTTCTTTCAGTCCTTTTAGGTACTAGAAGGCTGCNGGCCACGCTCCCTGTGATGCAGCCCAGGATACAATTGGCCTTCTGGGCCGCAAGCACCCATTGCCGGCTCATGTCCAATCTTTCATCCACCAGCACCCCCAAGTCCTTCTCGTCAGGGCTGCTCTCAATCCCTTCATCCCCAGCCTGGACTGGTACCAGGGTTTGCCCCAACCCAAGTGCAGGACCTTGAGCATCTTCCAAAGCTCCTCATTTAGGACATGAAATATATTTGGGGGTGGGGGTAGGGTGGGAGGTTTGCATTTAGTTTCCAACAACCTCCCCTTTTTTTGTGGGGAGAATGGTGAAATTTTCACATTTTGGAAAGGTGTTTGTGTCGGGGATTTGGGGTTTCTACATGCTGGTTTGGCTGAGCCGTGGTGTCTTGTCAAGCGGAGCTGGGATGTGCTGCATCCTGGCTCAGTTGCTCATGCAGGTGCTTGGTGTGAGCTGGGAGGTAAAAATAGGCTGTGGCTGTTTTGCATGAGTCAGGGTGATATTTGGAGGAGGTGGGTGGGATGAGCTCAGGCACAGAGCTCGGTTTGCAGTGATTTGGAGCTTTTATCTGAAAAAGGGAGGGTTGGGCTGCATCACCGAGGTTCTCCTGTCTGACTTGTGTGCACCCTCGGGCTGTGCTCTCCACCCCTGATGTTTCATCATCTGGGTCTGTGCAAGTGTCGAAATCCAGCCACTTTGTCATGGTCAGGATTGGTCATTTTGCGTGGTGTCATGCGCTCTGAAATGGGCAGATGGAGAAAGTGATGAAATGGCAGCTCTTCCTATGTAGGGTGAGGACTCAGCGACGGCGAATTGTGTCCTTTTGCAGAGAAAAGTTGAATTTCAGTGTCTATATTATGGGAGGTCTGGACTGTGTTGATGAACAAGCCGTTGGTCTGTGTGTTGGGTGGTTGTAGTAATTAATATTGCTCACCTCTGGGATACCTGTGTTACTAGGCAGGGAGTGGAAGCTCCAGGTGCTTTAGCTCAGGTCGGTACTGGGATGGTGGAGGTCAGTTCCTGCAGGTGTCATGGGCGAGCTGGTGGGACCCATCCCTGTGAATGAAGGGATGGAGTGTGGATTTCCTGAAATCCAGCCTTCCTGGAAATTCATGAAGCTGACTCTGGAAGCCTGGGCAGATGGGCTGCTCACTAGATGAGACCATATGTGTGCCATAGGTTGTGGAGGATATCCTGACCTTTCCTTACCAGCTGTATAAGACAGCCTAGCACTTGAACTGATGTTGTGTTAACCCTTCTGTCCTACATCCCTTCATTATGTGTGGGACCAGGGGATGCACAGCTTGGGAGGGCTCTGTAGACTTGAGCATGAGATTTCTCCTTGAAGGCGGCAGCTTCTCAGTGACCAGTTTTCCGAAAAGTAACAAATTACTTTTGGCTTTAGCTCTGAAAATGAAAATAATGGTGTTTTTTTTAGTTTGTGAGAGGGTGGGGAGAGGAAGGAACCAAAGCTCCTCTGTGGCTGGGCTGTGGTTAGACTTTACCGTATCTGCTGTCAGGTGCTTGGGTGTAGCCTTCTGGTGGGGTAGCTCTTCCACTTTTCTCAAGTTTACTTGAAGATGTGAAAAAGTAATGTCAGAGATGAGTGAGCCTTATCCTGAACAAACCGTTAAAGCATGGTTGAGTCCCAGGCACTTGTGTGATGACCATCTCAGTGACGTTCATGAGTGGAAGGGGTGACTGCTCTGTCTGTGTCAAACCGTGCACATGCAGTGAGGCAGGAGACATCCAAAGGAGTTGGAAATGGGGAAAAGCTTGAATCAGATTCAAATTATAAAACTGGAGGTCATTGAAATAACATTTATGAGGAAGACTGGGCGAGCAGCATGGTTGGAAGTGAGAGACCTGTTTATAGACCTGCCCTGCCTCTCCACGAAGGTCCTTCTTTCAGCTCAGCATCCTTGTAGATGAGCTGAACACATATTTGGTGTTGCCGCTCACTTGCACTGCTCTGCAGGCGTCTGTCCATCCTGCCTGTGCGAGCAGGACTGTCTACATTTGCTCTGTTGACTGTAGGCCTGCCTAGAATCATAGGATGTCCTGGGTTGGAAGGGACCCACCAGGATCATGGAATCCAACCCCTGTCCCTGCACAGGACAACCCCACAGTTCACACCGTGTGTCTGAGGACGTTGTCCAGTCTCTTCTTGAACACTGTCAGGTTGGGGCTGTGACACCTCCCTGGGGAGCCTGTTCCAGTGTCCAGCACCTCTGGGGGAAGAACCTTTTCCTCATGTCCAACCTGAACCTCCCCTGGCACATCTTCCTGCCATTCCCTCGGGTTCTGTCACTGGTCACTGAAGAGAAGAGCTCAGCCCTGCCCCTCCTCCTCCCCTTGTGAGGAAGCTGTGGCCGCCATGAGCTCTCCCCTCAGTCTCCTCCAGGCTGAACAAACCAAGTGACTTTAGTGCACCCTGCATGCACCCATGTTCCCGTGTGCGTACATCCACCCTCAGGCTTTGCCTTTCCTTGTATGCAGGCCTTGTCCTGACTTGAAGGGGAGTTCTTCACTGCTCCAGGCTTATTACCACCTTTAAAATACAGGGAGTTGGTTCATCGCAATGTTTAGATGACTCCAGTTGAAATGCCACTTGTCCAGGTACCCAAGACACGATGGACGTCCTGCATCCTTCAGATGCTGCCGTTGCCCTCTCTGGGATGGCCACTGCACACACTGCTCTGCTGGACTCATCTCGGGAGGCTTCACAGCAAGGGCTCCTCTTTAATTCCAGCGTCCTTTCAGGCAAGCGACGCTGGGTGATAAATGGTGATGTTTCCTGCTGGTGGTGATGAAGGGGGTGGTGGAGACTCCTGCATTAGCAGCAGGGTGGCGGCAGCTCTCCCAGGCTGTTCCCATGGCCCATCTCAAAAAAAGGAGGGGGACTCGGGCTGTTCTCTTGTATTTGCAAGCTCGGAGCAGCTTTAGCATCGCACTGGCGTGGCTGTGACCAGCCTCACGTGTGAAACATGGAACGGGTGGGTTAAAGCACCATCCCTGCCAAGCTCGGCCGTTTCAGTTTGGATTGCTGCGGCCTGGAGGGCTTTGAGTGTTGTCTCCAGCCTTGGCGTGCGATGAGCGTGGTGGGAGAAGGTCCACCTGGTTTGGTGGGTGAGGAGGACCTGGTACCCGAGGTGGAAATGGTTTTTTTGCTCCGTGCACCCTGGTGGGCACCTTTCCATCCCAACAGGATGCTCTGGCACTATTAGTGCTCTACAGAGTAACCTGTAGGGCTTCTGGAAATATAGAAATAATAGGACTGTAAGCTTATTATAAGCATTAACATTTTATTTTATTTTTGAACAAGTGAATTAAGTTACTGTAAATGGCTCGAGCAGTAATAGTTGGCAGCGTGCAGCCACAACTTGTCATGTAATGGTTATAATCTCATTTTTCAAGAACAGAGGGAGCAATGGTTTTCTGACTGAAGCCAAATCTGCGCTCACATCTGTGTCTCTTCCATCTCTTTGGGGTTTTGTTTGCACAATATTGTGGTGGATGGAGCGAACATATGGGGCTTAAATTTGTTTAATAGTTGCAAGAAAATGAGTTTAAGGTTCTTATAGTATTAAGGTAGACATTTCCAAATTTGTTTTTAATGGAACGTTTGTTCTCCAAAGATTATTACGCACCATTAAGTCCTCTGCTGCCTGGTGCATTCTCATGCCCTGGGATATTATTGCTAAGGGATATAAACATGTTTATGGGGCCACTTTATTGAACAGTGAGATTAAATATACTGAACTTGAAAATGTCAGTAGGAGCATGAGTGCTTTGTCATAAATCTTGTGCGAGAACATTAGGACATAAGTGTCGTGCCACCGCATAAAACTGGTGCAAATCAAGTTGTGACCAGCTGAAAACTATTCTCACCAGTACAGCAGCTGTAAATACTGGGATTTATCAGCATTAAATACGTAGATGGGAGCAGGTAGCGTATGAGCTTTTCCGGGAGGACTAGATGTGCCACGCAGAGGTCATAAAACAGCAAATTATGTTTTAATGCCTCTATATGGCTGATGTGTGTGGGAGTGGCTGTGGGCAAAGCTCGGACCTGGCTGTAATGCTTTGTCCTACTGCAGGACAGCACTCTTGGGGGGGACCCAACTCTGCTCGTTTTATGTATAAAATGGGCAGCATTTTATTTTTTTAAATATATCTATATACATGTATAGATATAAATGGGCAGCATTATCTGTATATCACCGAACCCGGGAAGAAAAATAATCTCTGAACATGAGGATAGAAAAAATTCTGACCTAACGACTTACACGCTGGGATAACAACTAATGCACTGAGCTATATCTATATCAATATATAGATATATAGATCTCTCTATATATGTGTAGATATAAGAGGCAGCAGCAGACCTGCTCATCCCTCTTTGCATTGCAGTTGTTACCTTGGTGCACAAACCTTACAGAGCTTTTTGTACCCTCAAAGTCAGGGATTAATATTTTTTCCCCGGTTGAGTGACAAAATTATAAAATTAAGCGTTGGCTGCGCAAACCCAGTGATTTGCTGATTTTTATGCCCAAACTGGTTGAATTTGCTGGTTTAAAGGATCTGACTTCAAACCTGAGTTGGCTTTTGGGCTTCTTACCGACAGAGGGGTGTGATACCCAAAGGTGCCAGCGTGACCTGGGCTGTGTGTCCTTCCTGCGCAGGACTGACAGCCAGCCCCAGCGTAAAGACATCGAGGGAGAGGAATTTGTCTCTGAGAAATGGGAGCAGTTAACAAGGCCAGGCTTAATTCCTGCTAGCATGTTGAAGCATGATGGACAATAGTATGTATTTATGTGCCTCAGATAATTAGCCCCATCATAAATCTCAATAGCGTATTCACAGTCTTTTCTTGTTCCTAAATGCTGGGGAACGTTGTCTTTGTCTTGGGCTTATTTTGAATAATGAAAAAGGCCTTTTTTCTTTTTAAATTCCTCTTCTGAGCCTCTCTGTAACTAAAACCAAGCCCTGTGCTTGGTTTGGTTTTTGGGAGGCTGCATCCCCCGTGCTGGGCTGAGCTTTTATTCCAGGAGAAACCCTGGGATACCCTCCTAATATCCACGATTAGAGATTTACATTGCTGTAAATCAGTTGAGGAGACGGAGGTTTGGTGGTTGTGGTGTGAGGAGGGCGGGGATATGCAAAATGCGGGTTGTATTTCGGCATTTCTGCTGTAGAGCAGGTCGAACACCGGCTGCGGATGCTCTGAGCACCGTGGGGTCGTGGCTACATTATCTGGCTCAGAAGCGATAACTGAAGTCTGTGTATAGCAGGTCTTGATAAGCTTGTTTTATTAGTCAGAAGGATTTGAGTCAAAAAATCTGTATCAGACTGTATTGGTTTTTTTAATACATGTGTTTGTATACGAGCGTGTATACTCACCAGTAATAAAATATCTATATTATATAGAGAGAGATATAAAAGTATGTATGTATACACATATATTAAAATTTCTATATCAGGCTGTATAGTTGAAATATATCTATAAAATATATCTATAAAATATATCAATATTTCTATGTCAGGCTATATAGTTCATATATTTATATATATATATATATATATACATATAGCCAAATAGATAGATATAATAGGTATCAGGGCTGCGACCTGAAGGTGCAGTTGGGAGGTTTGGTCTAAACTGTGTTAGAAATTGTGAAATTTTAGGCCAGCAGGAGAGACACTGGCTATGATAATCCTCCGTAAGCAGCTGTTTTTGCTGTCGCCGCTGTTGTGCCTGCAGAGGGATGGAGAGACAGTCCCTGTAGCGATGGAGGTGTGTTGGTCCACAAGGAAACCCCAGGTGTGGTTACCTCTCTGGAAAAAGTGAGTTTCTCCTTGCAGGTCACCTTCACCAACCCTTCACATGGTAGTTTGAAACAAGGTGATGCTCGGCTTGATTAAACAGGGTTAATTAGCTACCATGGCTTTATGTGAAGGTTTAACTCCTGACCTGTGAGGAGATGCAAGGATGAGGTGCTGTTTGCATGGCTGCCAAAGCTAAAGGGAGGAAACCCTCCCTGTCTTGAGCCAACGTGCCTCAAGGGCTTTTCTGGGGGAGGCTCTGCATTTTTGCTCTTCAGATCCCGTAGCAGATCTTCCATTCACTCAACACTTGCTTGGGGTAGGGTCTCCTGTCCTGTAACTGAGTTATCCCACCGGTCTGGGCTGGAGATGGCTCTACATGCAATCATAGCTGCTGAAGGTGCTCTGCTATGGAAATAATCGTCTTTATAGAGATGCTTTGGTGACTCACCTCTTAATCCAAAGTGGTGGCTGCGATGCAGATGTACAGGCGAGCGAGTTGTCATCTTCCCTGCTCCTGCAGCTGTGTGGTGGCCAAGTACCAGGGTTTTTTACAGTTAAATTTTACAGTTAAATTAACATGGTTAATTTTAGGGTGGGTGTGCCTCAATTGGAGCAACTCATGGGTCTGTCACCCCTTACTTGCACAGGAGGTGTTGAGCACGTTACATGTGCTGCTTGTCTGCAGAGCTCCTTGCAGCCTGAACTCATAAAAGGTCTTTCACAAATGGTTGTGGTTGGAAGGGACCTCTGGAGATCATCCAGTCCAACCCAGCTGCTAAAGCAGGTTCACCAGAGCAGATCACACAGGAAGGTGTCCAGGGGGGTTTGAATGTCTGCAGAGAAGGAGACTCCACAACCTCTCTGGGCAGCCTGGTCCAGGGCTCTGGCACCTCAAAGGAAAGAAGTTTCTCCTCATGTTTAGATGAAACCTCCTGTGCTTCAGTCTGTGCCTGGTGCCCCTCATCCTATTTCTGGGCACCACTGGAAGGAGTCTGTCTTTACATCCACCTTTGAGATATTTATAAACACTGATGAGATCCCCCCCCAAAATCTCCAAACAAACACCACCTAAAGAAAAGCAAAGCCTGGCTATTTGGGGATGGGAAAAGCTTTGCTAAAGCTTAGATTCGCAATGCTGGGAGGCTGCAGACCCCCATCCCTCACCTGTAGCAATTCTGCCCCACAGGCATCGACATCCTGAAGCTGGTGGCAGCCCAGGTGGGGAGCCAGTGGAAGGACATCTACCAGTTCCTCTGCAACGCCAGCGAGCGGGAGGTGGCGGCTTTCTCCAATGGCTACGCGGCCGACCACGAGCGCGCCTACGCCGCCTTGCAGCACTGGACCATCCGCGGGCCCGAGGCCAGCCTGGCCCAGCTCATCAGCGCCCTCCGCCAGCACCGCCGCAACGACGTGGTGGAGAAGATCCGAGGCCTGATGGAGGACACCACGCCGGTAACGATGGGCTGGGCTTTGGGTGCTCTTGTCTGGTGTGGTGCGTGTCTTGTCTGGCCGTGGTGAGGATGTGGGTGTGCGGGACCCGACTGTGTCATCGGGCCTAGCTGAAAGCCAAGTAGCTGGACTCCATAGAATCACAGGATAGTTTGGGTTGGAAGGGACCTTCAAAGCTCATCCAGTGCCACCCCTGCCATGAGCAGGGACATCTTCACCAGCTCAGGTTGCTCAGAGCCCCGTCCAGCCTGGCCTGGGATGTCTCCAGGGATGGGGCATCCACCACCTCTCTGGGCAACCTGGGACAGGGTTTCACCATCCTCAGTGTAAAATTTCTTTCCCCGCTAAGAGCTTCTCAGGGCTTTATATTTAAGCCTTATGTTACTTTTGAGCAAAGCTTTGCCAAATTTTGCTCAAAACTTTGTCCGAGTTTTGACAAGGTCTGTAGTCTGATGTGTTGTGGTTTCCATGTGTCTTCGAAGCTCATCACGAGGACCTGGTGCTTGAGCCCTCATGCTGGGGATATGGAGGAAAAAGCCTTCCCCTTTCAGCTTCCTCTTAAATGCTATGACTATGTGCCCAGGATTTTGTGAGAAGGGCCAAGCATCCTTGAGCACTAAATGTTGCTGTTGCGGAGCAATGAATTGCTTCTTCTAAGCAGGTGACTGGTGACATGGGGGAGTCCCTGTGTGCTGTCCTCTAGAGTTTTTGCCCTTCTGTGGCAGCTGTGGCCTTAAAACAAGCTGTCCCATATTTAGGGAAAATAAATAAATTGCTGCAGAATTTCCTGCAGCAGGGTCTCAGCTGACTGTAAGTAATTGGAAGTTTCCTCAGTCGTGTTTGGTTTGGCCACCGCTGCCTGAGCCGTCACTGTGTTTTTGCGTTTTTGGCTCTGATAATTTGGTGTTCTTCTGCAAGTGCTTGTAAAAGGTGATGGTCCCGTGCAGCTTTCGCTCGTTTGCCTAGAAACTGGTAAAATTGGGTTGCTGATCTTTTGAGCAGGTGACTCAGGCGGGTCCACATGAGAAATGGGGCTTGTTTCAGCAAAGGGTATGTTGTTTTTTCTTAACAAATTTAGCTGAGCTGGCACATCCTCCTCCCCCATGCATCTGATCAGGCTTTTTTGCATGAGCATCCCTCATGATCAGCCTTAGGTGTTGGCCGTTGTTCTGCCCTGAAGGTCCTGGACCGGTTGCTGTGCTGAAGCGGCACATGGGATGTCAAAACCCAAAATCACCCCGGGGTGCAGATTCAGTGCGGCAGCACACTGCGTTTCTGCCAGGTTTTACCTGCTGTAACCTGTCTGCCTCCTGTCCCTGGACCGGCTCCTGCTCTGCGGGTGCAGACATTGATGGAATGGCCGTGGGAGGGATGTAGAAAGCTGCGAGAAGTGGTTTGGGAAACGGGGGCCAAATCTGCTGGTTGGAAAGCCTTTAATTAGAGCTAATTCAAGTTTGACTCTTGGTAATTTGTCTGTCCAAAACACAGACAAATTGAGGCAGTTTCTCTCTGCACCGGACGGGTTGGGTGGAAGGAGTGGGTTGCCCCATTGGTGGCAAGTGGGGGTGCTAGGCTGCTCCTCTCCAGCAGCCGGCCCTGCAGAAGCAGGCTTGGGAAAAAAAGAGATAAAACAACAAAAAAATAGAGCTTTTTGTGTTTCGTGAATGGAACACCTCTTCTATGAGGAAAGGCTGAGAGAGTTGGGGCTGTTCAGCCTGGAGAAGAGAAGGTTCTGGGGAGACCTTATTATGGCCTTTCAGTACTTAAAAGGGGCCCATAAGAAAGACAGGGGCAGATTTCTTAGCAGGGCCTGTTAGGATAGGACAAGCGGTGATGGTTTTAAACTAGAAGACAGGAGATTGAGGTTATACATGTGGAAGAAATTTGTACACTGAGGGTGATGAAAAATTTTGTTGCTGGGTGACATAGCTCTTGGACAGCAAATTGTTCCCCTAAACCCAGCCAGCCTCCCTCCGCCATCCCATCCCATTGCTATCACATCCTCATCCCAAATCCTTTATCTGGCATCTGGCTTCAGCCTGTGAAACCTGCAGAGGCAAAGCTGCTCCCTCCTCTGATGCCCTATTCCCTCAGCAGCCTTTCGGGCTCTGAAATGCAAATATTTACATCTCCCAATAGGAATAAGGGAATTAATGAGAGTCCCTGGAGAGTTTCAGTACATGGCAGGCACATTTTCTATTGGGTGGGGAAGGACTCTGCTCAAGTCTCGCTGCCTTTTTTAGCTGGGGAAGATTATACTGGTTTTGCGTCGCGCTGAATGAATTTAGGTTAAAACGAGATTAGCCCTGTGAATCGCTTTGCTAGGTTTTTTTTGTTTTGGTTTGCTTTTTTGCAGCTGATCCAGAAAATACGGTGAGCTCAGCAGCTGTGGGAAGGCTTTTTGGGGTGCACTTAACGTGTAGGCTCCTGCTCAAGGCTGGGCCCGGCCACGTACACTTGTCAGGCTCGAGCTTTGCAAAATCTCTCCCCTTGCAGGCTCGCCAGGCGCTGGCACACAAGCCTGGGCAATGTTTAGTGAGCATGGGCACACCCCAGATTAATGGTGCTGACAACAGCAAAATTAGAGGGTGGAAAGGGAAAAGGGAGAGGTTTTCCACTGCTATCTCAGTAAATTGCAATTTTCCATTTTGGGGTTAAAAGTGGAAAAGTTCGGTACAAGGCAGGCACTGGGTAACAGGGTTTTTTTGGGGTGCGTAACAGCATTTTGCAGATAGGCAGGGGTGTCTGTGCTTGCCGGGATGTCGCTGGGACAGCTGGCCATGTTTGCTACCATAAATATCCTACCGTGAGCAATGCTTGAAGCTGTTATCTTTTTATTTATGGCTCATCTGGGCTTGGCTGCAATATTTCAGGGAACGGATGGAGGGGAAGCAAACAGCCTTGCTCGGGGTGTTCAGCAGCGCAGCCTCAGCAAAGCTTAAAAAAATAATAATCTAATAATAAGAGAGATGTTGAAAAATGGAGGTGGGGGAGCTGCAGCACTGAGCCCAACGAGGTTTAGGTTGGCGGCTAATTGCACATCACGGATAATCCCGTGAATCAGCAGATACATCAGGGCTGGGGCTGGTGTGAGGTTAAGCCCTGGGGTTTTTGGGGGGTGCCGGAGAAGAAGAGGATGTGAAAGCAGCCTCGTGTCCAGGCTGTGGCTGTGCCTTTGCCTCCTGTTCTTCCTCTTTTGCAGGTCAAAACCCTGAGAGGGTGAGGGGGAAGGGGCAAGAACCTGGAGAGCAACATTCCCCAAATTCAGGCCCCAACAGCTTCTGCCCATCCCCTTCTTTTCCTCTTTTGGCAAAGCAGAACTGGGCTGGACCCAGTTATTAGCAATTAGTTTTGCACTGCGTTAACATCAGGCGTTGGTGGGGGAGTGAGGGTGAAGCTGTTGGGTGGGTTCCCCAGTTGAGGGGTTGGCTGCGGTCCGATGGCTGGGAAATGCCCAGGCTGCCGTGTACAAAACCAAAATTGTATTCAGTTTTTCCTTCTGGACTTGAAACAGGTTTTATTTGAGGCACAAAGCTGTAGGGTCAAGCGCCCCAAGCCTCAGGGCAGGGGTAGGGCTGGTTGGGTTTTGCTGGAGTGAGCATCGCTGTTTTCAACTAGGTTTGTTCTAAACCACAAGTTGTTTTCTGGCAAACGCAAGGCTGGGTTTGAACCAGCCTGGACAATGTGCAATAAACAAAAATGTATTAATTTATAAAGTAATATAAATAATATAAACACAAAAATGTAAACTTTCTAGTAGAGGTGGTTATTAATGAGGTTTCCCTGTTGTGGTAACCACATCTCATTTGGTCTGTGTGTTTCCAGTATGTTGGGCTTGGAAGCATAGAGTGAAACTAGAAGGTGATGGGGTCAGAATATGCTGAACTTGGTACTGACTAACCTGGAGTTAAGTTTAGAAACTCTTCGTCATGGTTAGAGTTGAAAAAAGTGGATATGCAAATCCATAAACAGGAGAAGTCACCAGGAGCTCTCATGAACATATCTTCTCCTGCTTGGAGAAGCACTTGGCACACAAATGGCTGGGGCTGGTGGGGAAGAGCTGCTTCCTCTGTGGATTGCTGTGGTTTGATGTTAAACCCTCTCGAGGATATGAGGAAAAGGTTCTTCCCCCAGAGGTGCTGGACACTGGAACAGGCTCCCCAGGGAGGTGTCACGGCCCCAACCTGACAGTGTTCAAGAAGAGACTGGACAACGTCCTCAGACACACGGTGTGACCTGTGGGGTTGTCCTGTGCAGGGACAGGAGTTGGACTCCATGAGCCTTGTGGGTCCTTCCACCTCAGGACATCCTGTGATTCAGTGAAGTGAAGGACATGGGAAGGACATTGGGGCTTTCCCACCCCAGGGTGCTGAGCACCCTCCTGCTCTTCCCATCCTGGCCAAAGGGGTTTCCTCCTGCTCTGCTGCATCTGCCACCTCAGTGAGACCTCGTGGCCTGGCCAGCAGTGTTTTGTCTTCCGAGGTCTGGTCCTCCTTGAGGGTGGATCTCCACCTGCCATGTGTGCCATGGAGCTGCTCATCCAGGTGGATCCTCCCTGTGTGTAGGACACCATAGCAAGAGCATCCCCCCACCGCCACCTGCATCCACAGCATCACCCAGCCCACCCTGCCTCGTGTGCCAGGGTTTCTCCCACCGCATCCCCTACGGAGACACACCAAAGCTGGGAATCGGGCTGGTGTCAGCCGGGTGTCATCTTTTTGGCAGGGAATCTGGGAAATAGTGGCCTCGGTGCTAAATTTATCCCCAATCCCAAGAGGGTGTGGGGCCAGTCTCTGCGGAGCTTGCTCCCCTAAACCCAGCTCCCTGACAAATTTTCCTAGTTTTGTTTTTGTTGTTGTTGTTGTTTTTTGGTTGGTTTTTTTTTTTTTTAAATGAGCAGTAGTTTTGAGTCATGTTTGTGTTGGGGCAAGAAAACCCAACCCAAACACGGCTGCTCAAAGCCGAGCTGATGCAGCAGCAAACCCGCCACCGGCTTTTCTCACCGCCTGGTTGCTGCAGCAGGAATTTCAGGGAAGCGTCACCCCAGGGAGGGGTGTTTTTAATCCCTGCGGCTCCTCCTTCCTTACATTAGCGCAGCAGCTGCCGTGTCTGTTTGTCCGAGTTGAGCTTTTATTGCCGTACAGTAAAACGCAGGCAGAAAGTTGGACCAGGCGGTTCAAACAGAGCTGTTGGGAGCAGCTGTGAAAAGGAAACAAAGTCCTGTGTCGCCTTCTGCACCCATCCCTTGCTGTCACCTTTTCTTTCTTTTAGAAAGAACCTTCAGACACCCTGAGCTACCTAGAGCATCCTCCCAGGTGCATTGGGATCCAGAAGGATGTCGGTGCTTGAGCCGCATTCCTAAAGGGCTGCGAGTACACGGGAGCTTTTAGGAATATTTCTCTCTGGCCTTGCAAACCTCTTGCTGCAGCGCTCAAAAATAACTTGGCGGGGCGCCCTGGTACGGCTGACGGGTCGCAGGAGGTTGCTGATGTGTCAAAGCCACCGCGGCACCTTCGGGTTTTCGTGTCGGAGCGTGTGTCTGACAGTCTGCCCTGTGTCTGTCTGTGCAGGTGCAGATGCAGCCGCAGTGGCAAGCGCAGGACCCCTGCAAGGAGGACGGGAAGGTGAGAAAAGCGGCGGCTCTGGAAAGGCAAAAGGGCTGCGGAGCGGTTTGTTTGGTTTGGGTTGGTTTTTTATTATTATTATTTTTATTTTTTATTTTTTTTTCCAGCCAGAGCTTGGTTTCGCCTGAGCACCGCCATTCTCAAAAATAGGAACGGCCAAGGTGGTTTCAAGCAAATGAGTCACGGGCTATGAATAGCGTATTTTTACGCCTAATCCACAGGCTTCACCTCGCAGCAACCTTTTGCTTTTCCCCAGCCTTTTAAAACCTTCATTCCCACTCGCTTTCTTCCCGCGGTTTAAATATTAACCCAAATCCGAGCATCCTGTTGACTTTGTCTCGTAAGCTTTGCAACCGTTGAGCTATTTGGAAAGCTTAGGGCTCCCGGGACGCCTACAGTCAAATAACCTCGGGTGATATTCTTTTTTTCTTTTTTTTTCTTTTCCCCTTAAACAGCTTTAGCAGCTGTTTAATTAAACTCCAAATGACGTGCACGCTTCTGGGAAGGGTTTTTCCTCTCTGCTGGGAAGGCAGAGCCCGGGCAGCCGACTGTTCCCTGCCCCTCCTTGACATTGATTCTCAGTTATTGGGTCCCTTTTCAGAAATCAGGAGTTAGGTTTGTGGCTGGATATTTAATAGACAAATTGCACGAGGAAAAACAACCCCCTAAAGCCTGTTTGTTATTTTTAAAGGGGAAATCGGAGCGAGTTGCAATTTGGAAAGCGGCCAGACACTGTTCTGGTGCTTCCCTTGCTTTTTCCCCCATTAATGGCAATAGGCTCATTCTCGTTGATTAGCTCTATTGGAAAGGGACTTTCAGAGGAGAAGGCAGATTCTTTTAATTAAAAATTAAAGCTGACTTTTATTTTTAACATGCCTGTTGCATAACATGCTGAGCTAGAACAAATCCTTCCCTGTTTATTTTCAACGAGGAGGGGTTGGAAAAAAAAAACACAACCTTTTATTCTACCATGAACAGTCTTCAATGTTAATTTAATATGAACTAATGGGCTTCTCAGCAGACATGTGATTTGTGGGTGGCGAATTCCTCGACATGGATGAGGAATGCGCGGGCACATCCATGCCAGTGCGGAGGTGGCTCAGTGGCTCCCTGTCCTGCAGCCTTTAATCTGAATTTTGCATTTTAATCCCTGGGCAAAAGCGTGTGAGCAGCAATTGCCGGGTCTTTCTTCTGTGGGAGGAGAAAACAGCGTTGTGAAGAGGGTTGAGAGAGCGGGTTCCACGTGGACAGGGCTTGCCAATCTGCTTTTGACAGGTCGAGCAGGGATGCAGAGTTTGGGAAGAAGTTAAATATTAGATCAAGAGTGTCAAACTCACGTTCACCAGGGGCCGCGTCAGCCTCATGGTTGCCTTCAAAGGGCTGAATGTAATTTGAGGACCATATAAATATAGGATTAGTTACGTTTATACAGTCCTAAAACTACGTTCAGCCCTTTGAAGGCATCTGCAAGGCTGATGTGGCCCCAGTGAACGTGAGTTTGACACCGCTGTATTAGATGGTCCTCTGAGCAACCTGCCTGGGGGGGACCTGGGGACCTGCAAAGGTGCCCAAGCTGGCAGGCTGGGATATGGGGATGCTGCCCAATCAAATCACAGTCGGGTAACGACAAATAAAACCAAATCTTAAAATCACCTTCCCCCCACCCCTCCCTTCTTCCCAGGGTTAACTTCACTCTCAATTTCTCTAACTCTTCCCCCTCAGCGGCACAGGGGAATGGGGGTTGTGGTCAGTTGTCTCTGCTGCTCCTCCTTCTTCAGGGGGAGAGCTTCTCATGCTCTTCCCCTGCTTCAGCCTCTCCTGTAGGCTCCTTCCCATGGGAGACAGTTCTCCACGAGCTTCTCCAATATGGGTCCTTCGCATGGGCTGCAGTTCTTCATGAACTGCTCCAGTGGGGGTCCCCATGGGGTCACAACTCCTGCCAGCAAAACTGTTCCGGCCTGGGCTCTTCTCTCCATGGGGCCACATCCTGCCAGGATCCTGCTCCAGCGTGGGCTCTCCATGGGGTCACAGCCTCCTTTGGGCTTCTACCTGCTCTGGCATGGGGTCCTCCTCAGGCTGCAGGTGGATCTCTGGTCCGCTATGGACCTCCATGGGCTGCAGGGGGACAGCCGATCTCACCATGGGCTGCACCATGGGCTGCAGGTGCTCTGGTGCCTGAAGCAACCTCCTGCTCTCCTCCTTCGCTGGCCTTGGTGTCTGCAGAGTTGTTTCTCTCACATATTCTCATCCTGACTCTGGCTGCAATTGCTATGTCCCAGAGGTTTTTCTGTTTGTTTTCACCCCTTCTTAACTACGTTATCCTAGAGGTGCTACCCCTGTCTCTGACGGGCTCGGCCTTGGCCAGCAGTGGGTCCGTCTCAGAGACATCTGGCATTTGCTCTGTTGGACATCGGAGAAGCTTCTGGCACCTTCTCATAAAAGCCACCTCTGTAGCCCCACCGCTACCACAACCTTTCCACACAAACCCAACACAGAGTGAGAAGGAAAACCAAGTTAAAATGCTCTGCTGTGGTTGCTGCTACCAAGAGTGCAGATGACGTTACCCCTCCTGCCTGTTGGCATCTAGGGTGCCAAATGCCAGTGCTGATGGCCACTCCAGGTTACCTCCAGTGCTCATTCTGGGTCAGCAGGTCCCCAGGGAGGAGGAGGAGACAACCATCTGAATTCATGGACCACTTGCCAAGGATGCGCCGGGGTCTGTTGAAAGCCATGATGCAGATGGTTTTGAGTGCGAGCCCACTGCATAGCATCCCCCCCAAGTTACTTTTCACTCTCTTTCTTCCCCCCAAAGGTGGAGGTTGACAGACTGGCGCTGCCCGTGAGTCCCAGCCCGCTCAGCCCCGCGCCCAGCCCCAGCCCCAAGCCCCCCGAGGCGGCCGTGCTCACCGTGGAGCCCTCCCCTTCGGAGAAGAAATGCTTCTTCGTCGACGAAGCGGAGCCGCTCCTGCGGTGCGACTCGACCTCCAGCGGCTCCTCCGCGCTCAGCCGGACGGGCTCTTTTATTACCAAAGGTACCAAAATCGGCTCGAGGGGGTGGGAAGCAGGAGGACCAAAGGGATGCCACGGCACGTCCTGTGTGGTCAGCACATGTGGCAGAGCTCACGTGTGGCTCAGCCCAACAGAGAAGGGCTGTGAAAGCCCTTCAGAGAAGGGCAACAAAGCTGGTGAAGGATCTGGAGCACAAGTGTGATGAGGAGCAGCTGAGGGACCTGGGGGGTTCAGCCTGGAGAAAAGGAGGCTGAGGGGAGACCTTATCACTGTCTGCAACTGCCTGAAAGGAGGGTGTAGCATGGAGGGTGTTGGTCTCTTCTCCCAAGTAACGAGTGACAGGACAAGAAGAAATGGCCTCAAGTTGCACCAGGGGAGGTCTAGATTGGATATCAGGAAAAAATTCTTCATGGAAGGGGTTGTTGGGCATTGGAACAGGCTGCCCAGGGAAGTGATGGAGTCACCATCCCTGGAGGGGTTTAAAAGACGTGTAGATGAGGTTCTTAGTGCCATGGTTTAGAGGTGGACTTGGTAGTGTTGGGTTAATGGTTGGACTTGATGATCTTAAAGGTCTTTTCCAACCTAAATGAGTCTATGATTCTATATAATTTAAGTAAATAACTGGGAAAATTGGCTCTCTGGCATATGTATATCACATCCTGATTCCACACCAGAACATCCTGTTAGCAGAGACGATACAGATTTGAGAGGGGAAAACACCTTTAAAGGCTTTTAAGTCTTTGAAGTGCTGCCAGTGAAGTTGTGGCATCCCTGGATGTTGGAGGGGGTTTTCTTATGACTTTTGGCTGTTGCGTTGGCCTGTGGGTTATTGCGTGAGATGAAACCAGAAGAACGTCATTTCAGGACTGAATTTTTTCCACCCCGGGCCTGCTTGCTGCAGCATGTGGCTTGAGATGTCAATCACCATTAGTCACCCCCTCTTTTATGAGGAGGTTTAATTTACAGCATTTAACTTGCTGCATTTAATCTTCTTTAACTTCTGACGATGGTGAAACACTGAGCTCAGTCAACCTACCGAATTTATACTTGAGTGCAGAAATGAAGCTGATCCAATGAAAACAACACAAAAGAGCAGAATTCAGCTTTTTTGGCTCCTCTTCCTCTTCACTTTCCAGTATTGGCCATTCAGCATTTATAAATGCTGTGTTTGCTCTAGCGGGATCCTGGATTTAGGTGCCTCAGCAGTGTTGGCTTCTCCATCTTCTCCCTTCCCCATCACCCTCCACCTTTTCCCTCGTTTCTCCTGGTTGCGTGTCCCTCTTCAGAGGTGGCACCCGGGTATGGACCAAGGTCTCCAAGGAGAACAAGCCCTGCTTAGCGGAGGTTTCTGGAGGGGTTTCTTGACCACCTTCTCCTTCCCTCCCACAGAAAAGAAGGACACCGTCCTGCGCCAGGTGCGCTTGGACCCTTGCGACCTGCAGCCCATCTTTGATGACATGCTGCACATCCTCAACCCCGAGGAGCTCCACGTGATAGAGGAGATCCCGCAGGCCGAAGACAAGCTGGACAGGCTATTTGAGATCGCGGGAGTCAAGAGCCAGGAAGCCAGCCAGACCCTCCTGGACTCTGTCTATAGCCACCTTCCCGACTTACTGTAGGCACCGGGTCACCGCACGCTCTCCGAATATCTGCTAGAGCTAGCTTGGCACTCGTTAAGACGACCGACAATACGCAGGCAGGTTTTGTTGTAGAATATATGGCCAGTATTTTTGTTGAGGTGTCCCTGGTTTCTGGAGGGGGAGCAGTTTGCCAGCGCTGCACCCCTCCACCTTAACTATCGCTAAGTCCAAGTCTTTGCACCCTCTGCCCCCTTCCCCGAGCCTCTCTGCTCCTTGTTCTCATTCCAATCAGATCAGTCGATGCACTTTAAAAAAAAAAAAAAAGAAAAAAAAATGCAGTTAACGAACTAAAAGACCACGAATCTGGTGTAGTTTAACACGTCAAATCGGGGATTGCTCTGTAACGCACTTCTTCTGTCAAAGCTATCGCTCGGAGTGACCGTCTCCCACCGCCTCCCTTCGCCTCGAGCGGTAGATGGCGAAAACACGCAAAAAAAAAAAAAAATCGTTGCTGGTTACCGTCTCTTAAAGCAGCTGAGCTTCCCACCTGAGCTGACTCTTTTTTTTTTTAAATGTACTATTGTATAGCTCATATCCATTGCCGAGATTTTACTAGCACGGTTATTTATTGTATGGTTTTCACCCGGACAACGCGTCGCGCTCCTATAAGCTGAAGCAGAAGCGCTTTAACAGCAAAGAAAAGGGTTAGTCCCACCAACCTTTGAGGCGATGAAAAGGTCCTTTGCCTTCAGTCGAATGTAAGGAATTATCTTGCCTTGCGGCGTGCGGGGCCCCGGAGGGAGCTGGACATGGGGAGGCGAAGGCGGCCGCTGGTGCTCCTGCTCTCCTCCTGCTGTAAGACTTAAACCAAGCTCTGCTTTTACACTCGTGTCTCTTGGTTGGGGTTTTTTTTGTTTTTTTTGTTTGTTTGGGTTTTTTTTATACAGACGTGGCCGATAGGTTTTTCCAAAGACCTTTACCTGGTCTTAATAGTCTCTTCAAATCACACTTCACTTTTTATTAAGGAAAGACAAAGGGGGGGCGGGGGTGGGGGGAAAAAAAGCTGCATCGTAAGAAGTCTGTCTGATTATATTTGCAATTATTATGCTCCCGTAATGAACAGTCTGTACTACGCTCAATTTGAAGAAATCATGATATGAGGGTGGCATGTGCCACCCCGTGGGAAGGGGTGGGAGCGGGGGAAGAGGGGGAATGAATTGAAAAATTGCCTTCCAGTGTACTAATTTATTAATAAATACTAGGTGTTTGTTACTTGACATGATTCTGTGTTAACCTGCTTAACAGCTGCCTCTGCTCGGGGCCGCCTGCGTCAGAGCAGGGGCTGCTTAGGGTGCCCATGGTGGGGGGTGAAGAGGGAGATTTTTGGGGTGCCGAGGGAGTTTTCCCCTTGAGCCTTGGGGCCAAAAAGTGGTAACTTTCTGTTGACAGTGCTGCCTTGAGCTCCGTGGTGGCCTCTGGAGCTTCTGCAGCCGGGGACAGGTGTGTCCCGATGGGGCAGGTCCCCACGCTGAGCCGGGGTGGGGGACGCGTGTTAATCCCCGCAGTGGTGAGCAGATCGAGTGGCTGCTGGGGTTCCAGGCTTGTGTTTTTGCAAGCTCTGAAAGGCTTTGCAGGCATTTGGCGGGGGCTGGAGTATTAACTTTCCAGGATGCAGCTGCTGTGCTGAGTCACCCCTGAGCGAAGGTCTTGCAGTCGCAGCATTTCCCTCGCCCTGTCGCGTTACCCATGTCCTTAAAACCTCCGAAGCCGAAGAACTCATCCCTTGTTATTCTGTCTACAAATGGAAACCTTAATGGGGCGAATGCTTCTGGTTTATAATACTGTCATTTTGTATACTTATCTTCAGAGTGTTTTCCATTAACTGGGATACTGTGTTTTCTTTCTGGCTGGTGTTGAAAATTGCTGTTACAGGACTGTGTGTAGGTGCAGGATTAAAACTTTTCAACATACGGGCAGATGAAATACAGTGCAAAATAGCAAGAGCCTTTATTGGGAGCGCTGGGGTGAGGTATTCCCTTGCTGGCAACGAAGCATTGAGCTCTGTGCCTGCAATGTGTCTTCAAAGCACCACAAAGAAACAGAGTGTGGCTTTTGTGCCTGGCTTGTGCCAGGTTGCTAAAATCAGTATTTTGAGGTGGAGGATTCAATACCACCCATTAGCAAATGGGGGTTTTTATGTCTTTGTGTTGGGAATGCTGGTGGTTGCTGTCGATCTGCCTGGGCAAGAATTGGGAAGAGGAGGGAAGGTGTGCAATCGCGAGCTTGATCAATAGCTTAAGGCAAGCACAACGTGGCATCTTTAAATTATCCTCAGCAGGTTCTTGGAGTGAGTATTTCTGGGAAGATGGGGATTTACCTTTTTTTTTCGGTGGTCCAGGTGCTCCCAGCCGAACTGCGGGGTTGTAAATGCTGGAGCCATCGGATCTACCATCCCAGGGCATCACCAGCCTCGACCTGCAGCTCTGCTCTCCATCTGCTGCGCACATTTTCTGATGGGGTTTGGAGGCAAAGCAAAAAAAAATAAGGTTCTGGGAAGAGGATTTAGCAGCCAGCTGAAGAAATGCCACGAAGCAGGCGTGTTGTGCAGGTACCTTGTGCGGGAGATGCTGAGGAAGCAAGATGAAACTGTAAAAATGGGCACGGGAGGGTCCCTGGGCTGTTTGGACACATTTAACTCTTTTTGGTGGCAGAGTCATGGGACAGGCCAAGGTTTGGGCAAGCCTTGGCTCTACCTGTGCTCTGCATGCTTCCAGCATCACTCCCTCCTTCGCTTGCACCTGGATGTTGGTCTCATCCCTGGCTCCGTCGTTTTGTATTTCCTAGCTGTGACCTCTAAACAGCCCTTTGTATGCATAGGTATGTATGTGCAATATATTTATTTACTATCTCAATTTAACATATACGAACTAATATATACTGCATAAATATTTTCTACGTTGCGTTATATATGAATGTATTTTTTAATTATTGTGTATTTATGTATGTGTATTTTATATATATAAAACTGTTTTATGTATCTGGGGGTGTGCAGGGGAAATGTCTGAGAGCAGCTGAGCCCCACACACACAGGCAGGGTATTTCCTGGCAGTGTGGGAGGTGTGAGGAGCCACAACGCTTAAAGAAAATGAACCACACATGCCTGGATTCGTGACCTGGAGGTGTAACTCCAAGGGGGAGAGAGTGTCCTTGGCCTCGTACGTAGCTTATTTGAGACACTGAGGGTAACGCGCAAACCTTTGCGTGCTGCAACACTGGCTGCGTGCAACTCGAATGGGTGAAGTTTTTGGGTAAATGGGTTTAGCAGAGCGCTCTCGCTTGCTGTGAGCTGGGACAAAACCCTCTGGAGATGCCTCCAGCGTGGCCTGGCATCCTCAGGACTGGATGGCTCTGCCGTTCCGAGGTATTTTAGCACCTTCAATGCGAATGAGATTTGGGATGATGTTTTTTATTTTTAATTCTCTTTTCTTGGAGTTGTTGGAGTGAGTCCAGAGGAGGCCACAAAGATGATCAGAAGGCTGGAGCACCTCTCCTCTGAGGACAGGCTGGAAGAGTTGGGGTTGTTCAGCCTGGAGATGGCTCCAGGGAGACCTTAGCGGAGCCTTCCAGTACCTAAAGGAGACCTACAAGGAAGCTGGAGAGGGACTTCTAACAAGTGATGGGACAAGAGGTCATGGCTTTAAACCAAAAGAGTGGAGATTTAGATTAGACGTGGGGATTAAATTCTTCCCCATGAGGGTGGTGAGGCCCTGGAACAGGCTGCCCTGAGAAGCTGTGGATGCGCCATCCCTGGAATTGTTCAAGGCCAGGTTGGATGGGGCTTTGAGGAACGTGGTCCAGCAGAAGGTGTCCCTGCCCATGCAGGGGGGTTGGGACAAGATGACCTTTAAGGTCCCTTCCAACCGAAACCATTCTATGGCGCTTTTTTTTTCCCCCCTTGAACTGCAGTGCTCCCTGCAGAAGAACAAGGTATCTGGTGCACTTCCCTCCTACCGCAGCCAAATTGGAATTTTTCCTAATGAGGAATTAATTGTAACCCTCCAGTGCGGCTGCTTGCGTTCCAGGTTGGAAAAGCACCCGGTATTTTGCGGGAGGTTATTCAGCCCTCCGGCTCCTTTTACACCAACTAATTGCCTCTGAATTGCGACACGGTCTCTGCGTAGGAGGAAACATCTGTGCAGCCTTTGTGTGAATAACCTGCGGGGAGACGGGTGCCAGTGCTGCCCAAGGGTGCCCCACGGGCTCGGTGTGGGATGCGGGGGTTATTGAGGGGGGTCCATGCCCATCCCTGGGCTTTGAGTCTTTAAGCTTCATGTCATGAAGGCTTTGCAGCGTGGTTTTCTTCTCTCGGACTTTGCTCCTGTGAGTACCATGACAGAGGAGTTTCCAGGGCAACTGGTAGGAAATGGGAAAATGAAGGAGAAGTAAGAGGAGTCATCGTTTATGTATTCATCGAGTACGTGCTTCGTGGTGGCACCTCCAGACGTGTTCGTCAAACCAGCCTTTAGGACAGAGCTGCTTCTTCACCATGTGAGCAATTACGGGCTTTACAGTTTCCTTCCTACTGCTGTAATTTAATTTTCTCCTCCAGCTTCCCTCCCTTTCTCAAGTATTTTCATAACCAATGTAATCCAGAAAAACAACAACAAAAAAAACCCCAACAACAAAACCCAAATGAAACAAACAGGATTAAACCAGAAGCATCCAAATAATGTTGGATCCGCTGTTGGTGAAGATGCTGGCCAGCAGCTCAGGCAGGGACTTTGTGGGGTCTCCTAAGCTGGCACCAACCTTTCTGCTCTTACAGCTGGGCAAGGTTCGTGTCTCTTTCCTTCAGGTGCCGAAAATGCTCTTGTATCTGGTTCCGAAATCACTTAAGCAATGTTAGAGATGTTCATCTCTTCATCTCAGATTTGCTTTGACTGCTTGCCCAATAGTGATCTAATTAAAAATCAGTTAGTCTTTCCTCTGTCGTTTATAAAATATTGCAACCCTGTGAGTTTTATTTTTTCTTCTAATTTTTTTAAATGCAATTTGATTTTTTGGTTGTTGTTATTTTTCGTTATTTGTCCTTGTTGTTGTTATTTCTTCATTCCTTCCCGTCATGGATGAGATTAATTTTGCTTTAATTTGAAGGGAATGAGTTACTCTTCAAGCAGGTTACTCTCAAAATACATTTCTGGGCACAGGAGCTTTCGCCAGGGCCTGTCAGGCCCAACAGGGCTGTGGGCAGAACATTAATCTGCCTGACTTTGTTCCTGGCAGCTCAGGGCTTTCCAGGCTAATACTTCATGAGGATTACATTGATTAAATCATTGATCTTCCCGGGTGCTTCGGTGGGCTGATGAGTGCTTTTCATGGTAACTGCTTCTTCTTCTTTAGCGGTAGTTTATTGTAAGAATAACTAGTTGTCCTACAGCTCTCCTGGTGAGCAGAGCACTGGGTACCTTGCCGTAGAGGCTGGCAGCGTTATTGTTGCTTTACAGGTGGGGAAACTGAAGGATGGAGGTGAAACTCTCCATCAGCAAACTGATCAGAAAACAAATCAAGGTGACATCCAGAGACAATTGTCACTGTCAGACCCCCCACCAGCCTCTCTCAAGGACCATATGGGTAAGATTTGGGGTTTGAAGTGCTGAGCCCCAACAAACAAGGAGGGTCGGAGGTGGGGTTTCCAAACCATGCTTTCCAGGAACTAATTTGCCCATTAAATTAGTTTTTGAGCTGAAAATAAATCCATGTCTACGCTGGCTCCCTGGTTAGACCATCTGCTTTCCTCTTGCCCCATCTCGCCAAGTGTGGCTGGGAGGAATGTCCAGCTCTGGAGCTGAGCAAATGGTCCTTCGTTGTCTGCCCCCGTTTTCCCCCAAGAAAACCACTCACTCCTGCCCCAGCCTGTGCTGTCTCCCCAGGGCAGGGCTGCTCCTTCCTCTGCCCCACGCCAGGGCACGGCAGTGATGCCCATAGGGCTATTGATGGGAAAGAGACCCGAAACGAGTGAGCAGAGCTCTGGGCTTTGCAAGCAGAGAGGTTCCATGCGGCTGGGAATCCACACCTGGAAATCACAGTTGGCCATGAGCTGCAAAAACTTCATCATTTTTTGGGTGAGGGGGTGAGAGAAGGGAATTAAAGCTTATGAAATGCAACACAGCAAATAAAGCATTTCACCCATTTTTTTCCTTTTCCCCCTCCTTTTCTTTTCCCCCTCCTTTTCTTTTTTTTCCCTCCTTTTCTTTTTTCCCCTTCTTTTTTTTTTTTTTCTCTTCCTTTCTTTCTCTT
>VWYH01010732.1:103253-140450 GCA_013399365.1 Pampusana beccarii
CCTCCTTTTCTTTTTTTCCCCCCTCCTTTTCTTTTTTTCCCCCCTCCTTTTCTTTTTTTCCCCCCTCCTTTTCTTTTTTTCCCCCCTCCTTTTCTTTTCCCCCTCTTCTCGTGGTGCAGGGACTGGCAGCAATGGGAAGAGGATGGCCTGGTGCTATGCCAGTCTCCAGGATGGTGGCACCTCCAAATCCCATTGTAGTTAGGGAGGACCCACCTGCCAGTCCCAGCTTGGACAGGCTCTGTGAACTGTTTGACCTGTGCCAAAGCCAGACTGGGAACCATCCAAAAAATTCTTTACTGGCCAGTAAAGATGAATTAACCAGGCAAGATGCAGTCAGACCACCTAAAGGAGGTGTCAGAACAGCACACCCCTGCTGTTGCCATCTTACATAATTTCCTTTTTAAAATGACATTTAAGCTTGAAAATGGCTTTTTTTATTTTTTTTTTCATTTCCTCACCTCTGCTCTCTTCTGCTCTAATGGCTGGAAAGTTTCCTCTAATTAAATGTATCCACGGACAGATAATCTTGTTTTGGTCTTGTGTCAATATGATCCTTTAGCTAAATTAAATATTTTCCCTGCCTGATGTTTATCCCTCCCTGTCTGCCCCTTGGCTCCCTCCTGGAGGTTATTTGAAGACTGTGATCCCATTCCCTCAGATTTTCTCAGAGTTCTGACTCGTGCCTCATCATTTAAAAGGGTCCCATCCCCAAGCCTCTAGAGGTTTCCACTCCCGTAGCAGCAGTGTGGGGAATTACAGAATCATAGAATGGGTTGGAAGGGACCCTCAAAGCTCATCCAGTGCCACCCCTGCCATGAGCAGGGACATCTTCACCAGATCAGGTTGCTCAGAGCCCCGTCCAGCCTGGCCTGGGATGTCTGCAGGGATGGTTCATCCACCACCTCTCTGGGAAACCTGGGCCAGGCTTTCACCACCCTCACTGTAAAAAATTTCTTCCTCATGTCTCATCTGTATCTCCCCTCCTTTAGTTTAGAACCATCACCCCAACTCTCTCAACCTGTCTTCACAGCAGAGCTGTTCCAGCCCCATGATTGTCAGAAGGAGTCCATCATCTCCCCAGCTGCCATAGTTAAACCCATCAGGAACTGAGACCCAGAGCCCCTTTTTCTTGGGTGAGCAAGTCCATCCTTCCCCATCGGGTCCCCTCCAGCTCAGCCCAGCAGCAGAGTGGGAAACCAGGACCGTGCCTGGCATGGCTGCTGCTCCAGACCTCAGGGACTTCCTTGGTGCATCTAATGTGTGAACACAGCGCCGTGCCACCAGCACACATTTCTAATGAAAGGTGAAATAACATTCACTTCTGCACTGACCTTGGGGATCTTCTCCTTGCAACTTCCCTCCAACTTTCCTCCCTGCTTTTTGCAGAATCCCAGACTGGTTGGGGTTGAAGGGACCTCTGGAGATCATCCAGTCCAACCCAGCTGCTAAAGCAGGGTCACCAGAGCAGATCACACAGGAAGGTGTCCAGGGGGGTTCGAATGTCTGCAGAGAAGGAGACTCCACAACCTCTCTGGGCAGCCTGGTCCAGGGCTCTGGCACCTCAAGGTAGCAGTTTTGCTCGGCTTGGATCAATGGATGGCAATTTATGAAGTATTTGTTGAATGCCTGCCCCTGTTTTGGGGCTGCATCTAGCTTTGTCTTGAGCTCCACATTTCTGCATGGGGTGGTAGTTCATCTTCCTTCTTGAAGCTCTTTGCTATTCAGCAAGCTCGACTTCCACTGCTCCCCTCTGCCCTCCCATTGTGGACATCCAAGGGAGGGCCCTCGCTGCTGGGAAACCCTGGTTACTTTAATTCTTCACAGTCTAGTTGTTTATTACTTGTATCTTTGAGATGTAGAGTAAACTCTACAGTGCCAGTGCCAATTGGTATGGTGTGATCCCCATCGTATGAAACATCAATTTTCATCCTCTCGCATGGGGTGGCCATGTCCAAGTTCCCCCAGGGACAAGAGGATGGCCCTGCCCTCCCCCAGGAGCTGTGCATACATGACCTTTGGGAGGATGTGAGCTCCCCTGGGCCAGACCTGAGCCAAGGGTGTTCCTTACACTGGTGGCATTTGCAGCCAGGCTTTAGCGATGCCTCGTTTGTGAACTTTGCTCTTGTGAAATCAGGAGCCTTCATCATAGCCCTGCATCTGCTTATGCTTTCACTTCGCTTGCATCAACCTCCCTGTCTGGACTAATTCGGCCTCTGTCTCCTCTGGCTTTCTGTGATTGTGATAAATAATTTACGTAACAGGCTGAGTCAGGATTTGTTGCCTGGGATAAAGCACACAGGCTTCTGCAAAACCTGCCTTGGTCTTGCTGCTAGCCTAGAAATAGGGCCACTAATAAAATAAACACGTAATAGTCTTGGCATTTCTCCCTCCTATGGTGACATAAATTGGGGGTGACACTCACTCAGCAGCTGCAGCTAATCAGTTGTGCCATGAGAGTGCAGGATGCAGTGCCAAAGAGACAAACCTACAAGGTTTTCTGGATCTACCAGGGAAATAAAAGCTGGTCCGGCAGGGACCAAATCCTGGCAGGTCACCGACAGACAATCTTTGGACTCATGAGCATGGGCACGTGTTATGGAAGAAGTTCAGCATGCTCCTTGTACACACAAGCAATTCTATGGTGGGGGAAAAAAAGCCTTTTGATGGGGAAAACAAAAGTAACCTGTGGCCTCATACTGAATGCCACCCTCATCTTTACCATCTTTTTCCTCTCCCTTGTATTGCTTTGCTTTCCCCTGCTGCATCCTAGAGCAGCATCCCTGGAGGACCTCAGTGTGGAAGGGTGTAGAGTGGGAATGTCTTTTTTCCTGCATTCATTGCCAAAGTAGTGCACTCCTCCACATCATCCCCATGGATAAATAATTCAAATGATGCTTTGCTGCCATGAACAGCCATGTGGGTCTTGGTGTGAGCCTGGCATTCTGAACCACCAGTGCTCTGGTCCGTTTGAGACCCTTCTGGAGGAAGCAAACTAGGATGGCATGTCAGATTTTAAATTAATACTTGTGTATCTGTGGAAAAGGCAGTGATACAGCAGCTGGTTTGCATCCTAAAATAGCATTCAGCTTAAAATCATGGAACAGTTTGGGTTGGAAGGGACCTTCAAAAGTCATCCAGTCCCACCCCTGCCATGAGCAGGGACATCTTCACCAGCTCAGGTTGCTCAGAGCCCCGTCCAGCCTGGCCTGGGATGTCTGCAGGGATGGTTCATCCACCACCTCTCTGGGCAACCTGGGACAGGGTTTCACCACCCTCACTGTAAAAAATTTCTTCCTCACGTCTGACCTGAATCTCCCTCTTTTAGTCTAAAACCATCACCCTTTGTCCTATCACAACAGGCCCTGATAAAAAGTCTGTCCCTATCTTTCTTGTAGGCCGCTTTTAAGTACTGAAAGGACACAATGAGGTCTCCCCAGAGCCTTCTCTTCTCCAGGCTGAACTAGCCTGTCTTAGCCGATTTTGGGATGCTCATCCCAGCATACACTAGCTGAGGGGCACCCAACCCTCTGGTTTGGGTTTGGATGTTTGCAGGGTTAAAAAAACTTCCCCTGAGGGCAGCAAATCCTTCCTTTGGGTGAACCCCTCTAATGCCTCCCTGGCACCCAGTGCTGCCCCATCCTCAGGCCAGGCCCCAGCTCCCTTCTCACGAGCCGCTCACTGGGTTCTCCATACAAAACCCTCTAACCAGACTGGTTAGTCACTGTAAAAATACGCCACTGCCGTTGCAGGGTGGGGAAACCCGTGCTCAGCAGGGATGGACAGACACAGGGAAACTGCACAACGGCCGAGTCACCCGAAATAACCCCTCGTTTGTCTGGAGTCCCAGCAGCTCCTGGAAAACGAGCCGAGTGACTAATGCTGCAGTATCAACACATGCTGACACAGCACTGCTAATTATAGAGCCCAGGCTCAAGCAAGCGCAGCACAATTAGTGTTTCTTAGACGAGGTGCAAGAGGTATGAGTGCTGCTTGGCCGGTCCCAAACTCCTCCAGGCCGAAGGTGACAGCACAATGCCCACAAAGAGCTGCCCTGGCCTGGTGACAATCCTACAGCAACTGGCATTTACACCCCACTGCCCCGAGGGCGATGTTTAGGCTCAGAGTCCGGCCTTTAATATCAGAGCAATAAATTGCATGTGGTTTTTGGAGGAAGGCCAGATGCTCCCCACTGGCAGCTCCAGCAGGAGCGGGGAAGTGGCCCAAGTGTGACATTAAGGCTCGCAGTGTCTGTCCTCTGCGTCATTCATTCTCATTGTTCCCTGAGGCTCTGTTAAAAAGCACAAGGTGTAATTTTCAGCGCTAAAATGCCAGCGACTTACCACCGTCGATCTCTAAATGTGCAGCTATTTCCTTCCTGAGGACACATTTTTCTGAAGATAGGAGGAAATGTCTATTTTGACCAGAGTAAGCAGTGATTTTCATGCACTTGCTGGTTTTCAGAGCATTTGGCAAGCTGACTTTACCACATTAAAATCCTATTTAATGTAATACTCATCACAGCACCCCATAGACCCACCCTTCATCTTCAAGCTCTGGGAAATCTCTGTGACAGGCACAACTAAAGCACCTGAAATTCTTCATTAAAGACCAGGGATGGTCCTGTGCCCCAACATGTGATACTCAACACTGCCATGACTGGGGCCAGCCTGGGCACCAATTCCAGGCTGGAGTATGAGGAGATTAAATGACCATTTTTATCTGGGCCTGTAGGGATGGGACAAGGGGTGATGGTTTTAAACTAAAGGAGGGGAGATTCAGGTCAGACATGAGGAAGAAATTTTTTACGCTAAGGGTGGTGAAACCCTGTCCCAGTTTGCCCAGAGAGGTGGTGGATGCCCCATCCCTGGAGACATCCCAGGCCAGGCTGGACGGGGCTCTGAGCAACCTGAGCTGGTGAAGATGTCCCTGCTCATGGCAGGGGTGGCACTGGGTGAGCTTTGAAGGTCCCTTCCAAACCAAACTATTCTATGGTTTCTGATCAAAGGGCTGAGTGGGCCTTGCTAGTTCTCCTCATGGGATATAGGTGTTCAAGTCCCATGTCAAGGACCTGCACCCACTGTCAGCTGGTGAGGTGGCACAAATGAAGTGCAATCAAGCTTTGTGTGGCTCTCCTGGGACACATGGTGGTTTGGAGGTCATCCATCCCCATCACTGCCGTGAGACCTGGGTCCCCATGGAGTTTCTATTTGGATGAGCTCAATCCCCAGCACATCTTCGCATCGCATCCCACACCTGCGCATTTTCCCTCTGCTTCCACCCAGCAGCTCTCAGCAGCATTAGAGCTGCTTAATTAGTTCAGCTGAAAAGTTTGATATTTAACCCATTTCTGCAGCTGTGAGAGGTGAACCAGCGAGGTCTCACCTTATTTCAGCCAGAAAAATCATGTCTTGTTCTTGCAGCAGGAAAAAAACTTGGCCACAAACCCCTTGCATCTTGTTGTGCACTGGAAGTATTTGCTTCTCACCCAGGCTGGTGTCTCCTCCCCTGATCCATACGGTTACGGGCTAAAAACTGGCACAATCCCACCAGTACAGCATCAGATTGATGCATGTAACTGCCTGGGGTGCTGGCAATTTTAAAAGGTGGCCCACATGGTGCTCGTAACTTAAAAACAACCTGCCTTGTGTCTGGGATTGGGCTTGCTCCATCTCCCCCAGCAGCGGTTTTGGGATTGTGCCTGCCTGCGTGTGCGATCGCACATCCCCAACACAAATGGTTTAATGGATCTGAGCAAACAAACATAAAAACATCGAGCCGTAAGGATTTTATGTTACTGCCAGATTTTGCACCCATCTTGGGTGGTGGGAGCCAGGGAGATAAAGCACAGCTCATTTTGTTGATGTCAATGAGGTTTAAAATTCAAGACCAATTAATTACAACTGTAGCTTTTGATCGGTGGAGGTGATTTCATGAAGCATTTGTTAAAGATACCACTTCAAGGAGGAATTTCCTAACTGCAAAAGTTAATAACTTTAAAACTGCTACTCAGGCTCCCTGCAAATGGCACTTTGTGCTGCAAATCTCTTTGAGACTCATAATTCAATCCTATTTAGAAGCAAATTTCTTAGATTTAGAGCAATGAATATTTAAATACTACCAGTTGAAACATTTTCAATTTTGAGATCATTTCAAAGCCAGGAGAGTTTATAGCATTCGACTACTCTGCAACGCTTTAGCATCTGAATTGATCTGGACTGTAGCTGAATCTTAAGCAGCTTAAACAGCTCAAAAGGGTTAGAATAGTTTAAAGGGTTAGGGTAATTTAAGCAGAATATCATGTTTTCAGGGCTTTGGTTAAAGAAACGGGTGTTCACAGACTGTCAAGCTGAGCAGCTCCAGATGAAGGACCTGACAAGCAGCGCTCGAAAAACTCTCTGAAGCACTCGGCATGTTCTCTGCTTTCAAACCTTGTCTGCTTTATTTTTTCTAAGAAAAACAAGAAAAAGGAAACAAAATAAGCAGGTTGAACATTCACATGGAATGCAGAATATAAGTAAAATGTATGGGAAATCCTGTGATTTAGATTAGAACCAGAGGACAAATCCTCTGGTGGCTTTGCGCTGACAACAGGCTTGTTGCTGCTTTCTGGTATCTGACGCTCGTTTTTCTTTGGTACAAACCGCTTCAAAACACAGCCACACTGTGAAAATGGCTGTGAAGAAAACACATGAGCTTTCCAGTGCTTGTGTTTAGCCCCTTCCATGTCAGATACATGTAAACTAAAAATTGAAAGGCAGAGCTTGTAAAAACTCATGAGCCTAAGCTCATTCTGCACAAGCATTTGACCAGGATGATTATTTTGGATGGGAAAGAAGACAGGGAGAGAAGGAGGTTTGTTTTTTATTTTTGGTAAGGTATATTTATGCCAGTCTTAGCCATTAAAAAAAGCCTCTGTGTGCCATTACGATTTATTCCTCTTGACTAAAAGCCATGCATATTCCAGTGCAGTTGCTCCATCTGTGCTGTTAATGTTGGGCTGTGCAAAAAACAGTTCAGGATTTATTGGATGCAAGAGGCAGCTGAGGCAGAGGGAAGACTCCTTAGCTTGGTACAATGCAGACGGATGAATGTGAGGGATCTGATTGCAGTTGTTTCTCCAACTGGACTGGCACAAGCATGGCACCTGGGCTGGCACAAGCCACCCATGCCTAGGTGACAAAAGCAAAGTGAGAAACAGTGCGATGGAGGTGGCCCTGCAAAGGCTCTTCCTGGTGTTGTCTCTGCTGAATCCCCTTCCCATCAGTTGAAGGGGTTACAAGAATGGGACAGAGCTGCTGTACCAGGTCACCTGCATGTCCCCATCACCCCCTGTCCTGCCCTGTACATTCACCAGAAGCAGGTGTCTGGGAAAGGCGTAATAACAGGTAATGACCATTTCCTTTGCAAACCCTCCTGTCTCTGACCATGTGTGGCTTAGGGAAGGTCTGCAGCAGCTGGAGTCTCTGGGTGCTGGGTGACCCTCCATGGGTTCTCACCCATAACCACACAGGCTCCTCCAGAGAGAGAAGGACCAGCCTTTGCCACCCAAAGCTGGCCCTGGCAAGGAGTTTTACAGCTTATCAAAACCTCGTACCAAACACCAACCTGTTTTTTTTTTAAGCCTGGTAACCTCAGCTGATGCCCTTATATATTTAGTTAGTTAGTTACTCATTTATTTAAATAGTATTTTTTATTGGATGAAGCAGTGAACAGTCTGTCCCCTGCTGATTTCACAAGCCTCATTGTGTTTGTCCTCCAGCCATTTCTTTTCAAAGACAAGGAGCCACGACCTACTCATTGCAAGAGCTGTTGGATTTTCCCTGCATCCCTTCTCCAAACTTCTCCCCTTCTGCCCGTAGCGAGCTGGATCCCAGACAAAGCAAGACCGCATCCACACCAGGGCCATACCCCAGCAGCACTATTGCTGCAGAAGAAAACACCAGCCTTGATCAGATGTCCCCTTTGAGGCTATTTCCAGGGCTTTCTTCAGGGATGGGCTATGTAGAATCCAGGTAATCATTCAAGTGGTAAAATAACTCTGGTGCCACCTTCTCCCAAGTAGCAAGTGATAGGATGAGAGGAAGTGGTCTCAAGTTGCACCAGGGGAGGTTTAGATCAGAAATTAGGAAAAAATTCTTCACAGAAGGGGTTGTCGGGCATTGGAACAGGCTGCCCAGGGAAGTGGTGGAGTCACAGTCCCTGGAGGTGTTTAAAAGTCATGGAGATGAGGTTCTTAGGGACATGGTTTAGTGCCATAATTAGGTTATGGTTGGACATGACGATCTCGAGGGTCTCTTCCAAACAAAATAGTTCTATGGTTCTGTGTTGTCTTCAAAAGCATCCAGCCCTTGCTTTAATACTTGCTGCCTTGTGACCCCTTTCTCCGTCACTGGGTTATGGTTAGAGCACCAGCATTCCCTCATCTGGCAGGATTTTCTGTCCCCTCTGAAGCTGGCATGTGGCAGATCCCCTTCTTTCCTAAAGCACTCTGCAAGAAAACTGCTTACATATTGTATTGAAAAGGATTGTAACGTCTGCTTCGACAGCATTGGGACTTCCCTGCACCACCTGGGATTTCTTCTGGCTTGTGAACCAGCTCCTGGGACAAGACAGTGACAAACTTCCCACCTGACGTAAGTCACCAGCAGATTTCATCATCCCGAATCTTTCCAGGAAGCCCTGAGACAGGACTGTGTGTTCCCATTCTCTCACCCAGCCCATTGCCTTGACCTCCTCCACGGTGGCCAGGCTTGGGGGCTGGAGACGTCATCACAAAAATGGGCTGAAAAACGAAAGACTTGGGGGGGAATTCCTTGTCAACGGTCTTTCTGTTGCGGTTTTGTGAGCAGATCAACTCCAGCTTGGCTGGAGCTCTTCCCAGCATCTTTTTGAAGAGTTTTCGCCCTCTGGAGGCTAACTTTAGGAAAGCAAATCATAGAGTCGGAGAAAAAGAGAAAACAAGGGCTGACTCAAATCTTACATTTGCAGAAATACAGTCCTAGGAGAATAAACGTGCAAAGAACTGGTGGGATTCCAAGTGCTTCTCCTGAAAAGCTGCTCACGGGCAAGGACAACTGTTGCAAGGCACTGAAAGCCTCGTTAGACCCAGAGATGTTGTGCTCAACCTCAGCCTTCCTATTCCTGCTGCAACAGCACTGAAAAAAATGTCCAGACGATGTTGAATCATCCTGCCTTGACAATTACAGATGAGACCTGCTACTACAGTTCGTTTTACAATTATTTTATTCCCTTTTTTTCTCCCCCCATATTTTCCACAGATTATGATTTTTAACAGACTACACAGAGCTGAAATGCACATGACATTTCTACATTTTCAAAATTAAATGTTTGGGTACCCTTTGAAATTTTATTACTTTGGCTGCACTTAGAACCAGAGGACAAAAACAGTAGTTGTTTTCCATGATACATAAATACCGGGGGGGAAAGGGTGACACTGAAAACCTGGGCTCAGGTTTGGTTTGCACTGTGCTTGTTCTAGCAGCATCTACACATCTGTCTGATTTTATTTCCCTGCGTCTTTCTGCCGTGGCTCAGTCCTGGTTCTCCAGAGACCCTGATAGCCTATAAGGTTCTCCTGTTCTGCATTTTTCTTGCCAGCCTATAGTACACCCTCTGTTGAAATAACACACAGCTCAGCCTCATGAGTCTCAGCAGGAACACAAAAGTTGCTGTGCGTGGAGGCACAAGGCCAAGAACATGCCCAATGGAGGCTGTTTTCCAGGCGTGGGTGATGTGATTCAGTGAGCTGGAGGCAGAGATGCAGAACGTCTCTTCCTGACCGGTGCTCCCACGCAGGACACTCTTGTTTTTTGTGTTTGCTCTCTTCCAGTCAGGCCAGGTCCTTGCACGTCTACCAAAATGACAGCTTGGAGCCAGGTGTATGAAAGAGCTTCAGTTACCAGGCTCTTACCAGTGTCATGAACACTCATGGGTGCTGTCACAGGTTAGAAGTCTACATAAGGATGATGCTCCTAAACATTTTTGTGGACCTGGATCTTGTTTCCAGAACACAAACCACACAGTAAATGCGAGGGGCACCAGGGATTATTAGATTTTCATAGCCTCAGAAACATTCACCCACAGCTTCTTACCCTACTGTCCATTGATCTGTAAGGAGTTGCTCAACCGTGACCTATACATCTCAAGAGCTCAAAAAGTTCCTATAATCCCCTGATACGTCACAGCTCTACGTCACTGCTGGTGGCTGAAAGAGAACGTGTGCAACACCGTGAAGTAGCCAGGCATCCCACACTTGCTTCATGCCCAGTTATGACAAGGTACCCACCTCCGACTCCATGATGTTCAACTCTTCTGCATGGGGTCAGCTCCACTCCACAGGGCTGACGAAGTGAAAGCCTTTTCCAAGCAGAAAACCAGAGACTGTGGGAAAATGAAGCCTGGATGAGAGAGAGATAACAAGGAAAACCTAGATGGGATTTGCCGCATTCTTGGTCTTTGGTCTTGAGCAGTGGTGGTTTACCCAGTGCCACTGGTTGAGTCCTACAGCCTAGATTTGGGTTGGCCTTTAGCTTCTCTGCAGGGCTGTTTTGACTTCCCATCCCTGAGCTTGTCGAGTTCCTTCTCTGCTGCCCACAGGGACCACAGGTCCCTCAGTCATCTGCAGACTGTTCTGGGCCAGCAGCTCATCAGCTGTCCAGGGTCACCATAGCCACCACAGTTCCTTGATGCCAACACCAGCAAGCTTGTGAAGGCCTCAACTCAACAAGCTTTGATGTTTCTTGATCTCTCAGCACCTGAACTCACAGCCGTGAGTTGAGCATGGATCTTCATACAGGACTTGAGGAGATGTCTGTTTATGTCTGAGAATGACTCTTCCTATACTTGGATAGGTCTCAATTTGGGAAAAAGCCTTCTACAAAGCTAATTAAAAAGGGAAAAAAAACCCAACCCAAACCAACAAACAGAAAAACAACCAAACAAACAAAACCCCCACCAAACCCACAATTCTTCCGCGTGTCCCTTTATCTCAAATAAAAAGCAAGACCATTTCCTACTGTGCACTATTGGGGAATCATGTGCATTGAAGAGACTTCAAGGGAACTCATAGCCATTGTAGCCAAGGGATGGTGGCATGTAGCTCCTCCATGGGACCTCTTTTGGTGTGTAAGTAACTATTTAGTGTGAGGAAGTGTGCTACTTATTTGGGTTCGCTCTCAGCAATTCCCAGTACAAGAGCTGTGAGAAGGCATTAGACAGAGGGGGACCCAGAGGTTGTTCTGCCCCAATCCCCATTTTAGGAGTCTGGGGGGCAATTTTAAGAGGATGCCTCCTCAGGCATGGCACTGGTTGTGGGTGAGGGCTGAGAAAAGAGCTTTTCCCTGTTTTTGAGGGATATTATATAGTGTCAATGAAAAACGTCACATTTTAGCAGAAGATTTCACAGATTTCAATGCTCTTGAACACCCGACCAGAGACCTGTCATCGTGCAGCAAAAAGACAAAGCTGGGACAGGTGACGCTTGTCACAAAACCCCCAGAAGTTCTGGGTACCACTAGCGTAGGGAGCAGAACATAATCTAAACCAAACTATTACAACACCTGTGCAGCCCAGCAACTCCTAATGCGAGCAATACCATTCCCAGCTCCTGTAGGCAGTAAATTACTTCATAATTTAATCCTGTGCTCTACAGTAGAGGTAAATAGGTTTTGGCGGAGGAGTGGAGGTAAATGCGTTTCGGTGGTGGAGTACATCTGGTGTGCACTGAAGTTATTAAGTTGAAGCAGAAGCCAGAAGGGCACTTTCATAGCATGTGGTAGGAGGGGTACGGTCACAGGGACGTGGTGATTACTGCAGATTTGGGATCGGCTTTGTCGGTGCTTTACAGGGAACCCAGGAAGGCGCCAGCGATGTTTTGTATTCTGTCTGCGGGACCGAGATTTGTACAGCTGAGCAGGTTTTAATGTGATGTTTTCCGAGGCAATAGATGTGGAAGCCCGAAGTGCCACTATTACAAAACTCCAGTCCAAGCAGAGACACATTTTAAATCAGCAATAAAGATGCAAGAGGAAGTCAGGACTGAATAGCAATTCCACTGAAAGATCACGAAGCCATGACCAGGCATAACCCGATTTTTCATGCGTGATAAAGTAATTGGAAAGTTGCCTTGTACCTGTTCCTCGTCTTATTAAAGGACCTGCTCCTAAGAGGACACGCAGGGTCATTTTTCAATGTTTCTGGCACTCTGCACAATTCCTTGGCTGGGTTTCACAGTGTGCCAGTAAACAGTTACCTGCTTGTTTACTGGAAAAGCAAGGATTTCAGACCTTCTTTAGAAGATTATTTAATCTTCTTACACATCATTTTGCACTTGGATAAGCTGGGCAGCAGCCAAGGGTTGAACCAAGAATACGGTCTGCCATCTCCTTACCTTCTGCCTCGGCCAGCACTGGTGTGCAGGAACAAGGAAACCAAGGACGACACACATGTCTGAGCCTCTGTAGCTTTAGCTTGTTTCTTCATGCTTGATATACACACGCCTTATTAGCAAAAATGTGAAAATTTGACTCAGCGTGGCCTGAGCTGAACATGAGTAGGAGCCCTAGCAAGTAAACAAACCTATAAGTCATTCTCCAGCCGAGCTGCCAAGAGCGTCTTCAATCTTCGGGCAGAATTCAATGGGTGCCATGCTGCCAGACTGTCCACAGCCTGCTGCTAATAAGGAAAAATCATCACAGTTTTGCTCTCCTTTGATTCATCTCAGTGTGCACGGAGAGCTAATCCTGCAGACTAATTCTCAGCTGTCTCAGCCACAGGACAAAGAAAGGGAAGGTTGTTTTAGAAAAAGCAGCGCAATTCTGCCTTGCTCAGCCTGCGGTCACTCACGAGGCGGAATTGCACCATCTCACCGTGACTCCGAGGGGTTACACCCGTGACAAAGACATGCCACACGATGTCCAACACATTTCAGGAAGCAGCTGATACTTCCACTTAGTCCTAAAAACCTACTTTTGTCATTCTCCTGCTGAGCACTGCGTTGTCCTTGGTCGAGTCATCACCTGCTGGGTAGGCATGTAGGTATTTCTGAAGTCAATCATTGCTGGTGAGTAAGTGACTCAAATCCTGGAGTTTCTCATCTGAGCAGCTCTTTGCCTGTGCAAAGGTAAGAGGAATCAAGTCTGAATAAGGAGTGAAATCCAAAACCAGGAGGTTGAAATTATGTTTTCCACCATTTCTAGGCTGGCACTGAACCACCACATTTTGCTCTCTACAGCTACCTGAAAGGAGGTTGTAGAAGAAGGTTGTAGCATGGAGGGGGCTGGTCTCTTCTCCCAAGTAACAAGTGATAGGACAAGAGGAAATGGCATCAGGTTTCACCAGGGGAGGTTTAGATTGGATATTAGGAAAAAGATTCTTCCCAGAAAGGGTTGTTTGCCATTGGAACAGGCTGGAAGTGGTGGAGTCGCTATCCCTGGAGGGGTTTAAAAGATGTATATACAAGCCTCTTAGGGACGTGGTTTTGTGCCAGTGTTGGGTTAATGGTTGGACTCTATGATCTTGAGGGTCTTTTCCACACAAACTTATTCTATAATTCTATGATTCTACGCTTTTCCAGCTCAGTCCCTACATGTTACTGTGACAGCTGTGTGAAGGCAGCTGCCTTTGTCTTCACTGGGGTGTGACGACCAACCCAGCTGCCGTCACCCCTTGGCTGGGAGATGGAAGAATCAACACAGCTGGGCAAACTTTTTTTTTCTTTTTTTTTTTTTTTGGGTGAATGTTTTACCTGTACTTGCCATCTTGCATAGCATCTGCCCATCACGTGTGCCCTACTTCCTTGTCCCGTGAATGGGGCACGTGCGGTACACAATGCCACTTGCAGCAAGAACGTGGACGGGAGGAAAACAGAGTAAGGAGGGTAGAAAGGCTGACAGTGAGGACAAGAAAAAAATGAAAGAAACTATGAAAGACAGTAGAAATAAAACAGAACCTCTGTAGAAAGCTACAGCAGAGCTCAGTGAGAGGATGGCATGTCTCCCTCTGGGTTCATTAACCACTAAGAGGATTTATGAGAAGGATTTGTCACACTCTTAGGAGTATTTAGAAAAATGAAAAAGTAATCTGGAAAGAATCTTACACCCTATAAACATCTATCCTTTTTAATGAACACTTCATGCTTGTTGAGAGTGGAAGAAGTAAAAGCAGCTAAGCAGAAGTCAAGCAGGGTCTGGTTTGAGATGAAGCCCCCTGAGGTGTGCAAGGACCTGGAGTCCTTGTCTCACACAGGTATTTAGAGCTGTAAGAGGTGCCCTGAGCTTCTGGCCTGGCCTCCAACCACCACTCGGTGGCTGTTGATGTCCTACACCTTGCACCTGGAGCACATATCGATGTCTCTGATGCCCATGAGCACCTCGATGCTTGGGGCTTTCAGTGAAGCTAAGCAATAGTGCTTCCACGGGCTTTTTTGTATGGGTGCTGCGAATTATGGGCCAGGCACAAGGATAAGAAAGGTCACATCAAGATCCAACAGATGTCGCAACCTGAATCCTCCACTGTAGAAGGAACAGTCTCGAATGGCTGCTGGTGACCCAGAAGATTCTCATTCCTGCCTAGGGAGAGAAACATCAGTCAACGACCTACTTGAAAGCAACTGTGCCACCAAAGCCAGGACTGATGACACTGAGGCAACTCCTGTTGCACCCCTGACTCCCTCACAGAGCTGAACTTCTCAAGGTATTCTCCATTTCTTCTGGGCTTTAGGAGTCCTAACTCCAAACCATCAGTAATGCCTGAGGCATTTTCAAAACCACCCTGATAATCCTCGGCTTTCAACACAAGGTGGCAGGCTGTCCCCAAGATGGGGAGCAGCCAGGGCAGTCCAAGTGTCCAGAAATGGTCCTTTGTCACCTCAGAACAGAAAACATTGCTCCTTCTTGTCCCCTCTTAGAGGAGGGAGGGAGGGCACAAGGTTTCTGTGGGACCTGTTGTGACTTAGTTGTAGGTGGTGAATGAAGGATTGTTGCTGTGAAAAGCTGCTTCTGAGCCCGAGCTCTCGTCCAAAACAACCTACCAGGTTGGGAGGAAGGTGACTGCAGAGTACTGGTGGTCTGGTTGTGGTTGTGGTGGTGGGATGCTGCTGCAGATGCATCTCTCCTGCCCAGAAATTAGGTACTGGCAGCATCCTCAGTGCATCCCCTTTAGTGGTTTGGCTACCAAGTCTCGGGGCCAGACTGAAAATGGAATAGCCAAGGGTTGTTTCCCATCCTTTAGGCCTGCCTCACCCATATGGACTTGTCTGGTGACCACTAGGCTGTGTCTAAGCCCACTTACCCTCACCAGGCCTGATCCTGACCCTGACCTGCAGGCTGATTTTGCAGCTTGATCTTGGATCCACCTCATCACCTCAACTTGCCTGAGGGCCTGGGCTCTTGGTTATAGAATCATTGAATCATAGAATGTCCTGAGTTGGAAGGGACCCACAAGGATCATCAAGTCCAACCAACTCCTGTCCCTGCACAGGACAACCCCACAGTTCACACCGTGTGTCTGAGGACGTTGTCCAGTCTCTCGTTGAACACTGTCAGGTTGGGGCCGTGACACCTCCCTGGGGAGCCTGTTCCAGTGTCCAGCACCTCTGGGGGAAGAACCTTTTCCTCATGTCCAATCTGAACCTCCCCGGCACATCTTCCTGACATTCCCTCGGGTTCTGTCACTGTCACTAAAGAGAATACCGGTTAAACCTGGCTGTTATCTCCTGACCTGCAGCAAACCCGCACCAGCCATGTTGATAGGGCAGAAATGAGAGCTAGGGAGATGCCTTTGCAGGCCACTCACCAGTGCAGATGTACCCCTGGCTCAGCTGCCCAGGATTACCCCAGGGGTTCATATCCCTGTGGGTGTGGGGTGGTTCTGGAGTCATCTACCTGCTCTTCATCATCCCCTGATGGAGGAACGCAGCACACATGGACCACAGAGCTCCCCGTGGAGCAGGAGTTTCCCCTGGCTCATGGGCCTCCTTGTCCTGAAGTTTATTTATAGAGCATTTTATATTGCAAAGAGCGACTAAGCGTGGTGGGACCATGGAAAGAGCAGTCTAATCCACCAGGTCTCACGTCTACAGCAGCTGTTGGCACTAGGCGACTGGTGTGCTACCTTTGACACTGGTGTTGGAGCTTGAACGCTCTGCACTAATGGCTTGATGCTCTGCCCCTTCCCCTCATCCAGCTGAGAGCATGCCGGGTTCATTAAGCCCATTTGCATACAGCTCTGTATGAAGTCATTAAGAAGTGCCAGACATAAGAGTGAAACTGGATGAAAGCTTCACCAGCGGGAACAATCAAAGGAAATCCCAGTGCTCAAGCTCCAGTTTGCCTCAACAGCGGGGAATTCAATTAAGGCCTGATTTGATTTGTGTAGCTCAGAGAAAAGCCACCTGACTGGGTGTTGGACGTATTTTTGGCTCTGAATCAGCCATAAATACCAAGGATTGTTTTAAGCAGACTGGAACAAACATGCTGGACCAAGCCCACTTCCAGTTGCCAGCTGGGGAGCCAGGGTGGGCAGCAGAGGAGGCAGAATTGCCCCTCACGGCTAGAGAGCTGATGTGGAACTGCTCGCAGGGGTTGTCTTCTCCACAAACGCCTCTCTAGGAGGAGATCCTGCAGATTTCAGCTGTGCTGGATCTGTCCTTGGCTCCATTGCGGTTTGCTCAGCCTCCCAGGCACCGCACACCGCTACCTCGTTAGTCCTCAAAGACCTGCACGGTCCGCTGCACTAGAAACGCACCTTCTCACTTCAAGAGCTTTTGATCTTGCAATTGCCTCCCTGGGGACACAGAGATAAGGATGATAACCAGTTATGATCAAGCTCTGCAGAAGTGATTAGGTATCCTGTGTTACTCATTATCTTCCTGTTATCGTTCTCTTTTCTTCCTTTGAAAAACTGCTGTTTGTTAAATGAACTGATTCATCCTTTGCCAACGCACCGGATGAGCAGTGCCCAGTTTGGTTTACTTCTCCCAGGTTTCTGGCTGGGGATACTCAAGATGAGTGGATTCTTAGTGATCTGAGCCCACCTCTGGTGGGTACCCGTCAAATCCTATCAGCTGCTGGTCCTCCTAAAGTCTGGAGGAACCACCCTCCCTGTGAGAGCACAGGAAAATTTAGCTCTTGCGTGCAAGGAGCTGCTGCACTAATAAAATTAATGTGAACCTTGCTCCCTAAACACACGGGCTTGTGCTCAGCTGTGCTGCTGCATAAACACAAGGCAGCTCATGCAGCTCCCACAAGGACCTTGTCTGTCCCCAGGGTCCCTCTGTGCCGAGCGAGCGAGGCAATTGTCCCGCTCTGCTCTGCACTGGTGCGGCCTCACCTGGAGCACTGTGTGCAGGTCTGGGCGACACAGGATAAAAAAGGAGATAAAGCTAATGGAGAGTGTCCAGAAGAGGGACATGAAGTTGGTGAAGGGTTTGGAGAGGAAGCCGTATCAGGAGCAACTAAAATCACTTGGTTTGTTCATCCTGGAGAAGAGGAGACTGAGGGGAGAGCTCATGGCGGCCACAGCTTCCTCACAAGGGGAGGAGGAGGGGCAGGGCTGAGCTCTTCTCTTTAGTGACCAGTGACAGAACCCGAGGGAATGGCAGGAAGATGTGCCAGGGGAGGTTCAGGTTGGACATGAGGAAAAGGTTCTTCCCCCAGAGGTGCTGGACACTGGAACAGGCTCCCCAGGGAGGTGTCACGGCCCCAACCTGACAGTGTTCAAGAAGAGACTGGACAACGTCCTCAGACACACGGTGTGACCTGTGGGGTTGTCCTGTGCAGGGACAGGAGTTGGACTCCATGAGCCTTGTGGGTCCTTCCAACTCATGACGTTCTATCATCCCATGTGCCCGAAGGTGCTCATAGGCTTAAAGCACCAGGCAAACACCAGATCTTGTGCACATTGGGAGCAGAAAAGCTGCACAGAGCTGCCCACAGCTCCCAGGAGCTACATCCGCAGGGAAAGATGATGCTTGGAGGCACAGGCAGAGCCAGAGTGATCCCTGTGAAACAGACAGGACAAACGGAGCAGCCCCAGATGGCACAGAGCAAGTGGTGCTCAAAGACTGGTGCAAACAAGTTGTTCATTGAATTCCCTCAGTATTTCACATGCACAGCGGGAATTAAGGAATCCTTCCCAGAAGAAAATTCGTTTTCAGTACGAAGTAGACCATTGGATTGGTAACACACTGTTTTTTTCACTTGCTCAGGGAGCAAAATGGAAATGCATAGCCCCACAAGGGAGCAACGAACTGATTTAAAAGGATTTCTCCTTCGCATGTTAAGAAAGTCATTGGTGCTGCACCTGAGGTCACATGAGACGTGTCTGTGTGAGGGTTTTGCTTGTCTGCATAAAACAAGAACTTCTTGGTAGGACTGGGCAAAAATCCTCTCAAAAATATTTAACTCGGGTGAATACAAATTTTCTGCTGAAACTACTCAAACAGGAAAATTCCTATGGGTAACTTCACTTTGGTTTTTTTCCTCTCCTCTGTATGATGTGAGGGCTTGAACAGAGCTGATCATCTCTTCCTCTCATGCTCTTACCCATTTCCCCTGCCCTGCAGCACCTCAAGCGCTCAACCAGTTTCTCTGTCTGCCGTTCTGCTTCATCCCTCTATTCTGACTGCAAACCAGCCCAGAAAGCAAACATCCCCAACGTTTCCTGCCAGCTCGGTGAGCTGAATCAGCTGCCCCAGCCAAGCACCGGTCAGGAGTCAGGGAAGGGGAGGAGGCAGGGCTGGAGCCTGCCACGTTGTCCTGCTGGAGCTTTTTACCAGCTAAAAATTATTCTTAAATCTGGGGAGGGGGTCCAGGAAGCACCAAGTGGTGATTGGGCTGTTGGGAAGAGCTGCGTCCCTCGAAGACTTTTAATATTGCTGGTAGCTTAATGCTCCATGTGTGAGTTCCCTCAGTTAGAAAGGATGCCAAAGGCTGGCTGGAGCTACCTGTGTAAATTTTGAGTCTAGTACAAAACTCTGAGGATTTCTGTAGCAGTTCTAACATAAAAGTGGGCAGGCAGGCTATCACTAGCCAACTACATCAAAAGCTAAACCTATCTGTTTCAACACTTGGCAAAGACTGCATTTAAGACCAAATAAATATTGCATTCTTGGAACCATTTCCCTTTAAAATGAGCAGGCTGGATGAAAGGCTTCCCTGGCTCTCCCAACCACATAAAAAGCAAGATTTATTTTCTTGCTCGGCTGAGCAATGGTGGTGGACAACCATACCTCAGGTTTTCCTTCCTGCTTCTATCATGTCTGCTTATCAGAAAGTATCACCTGTTTACCCAAGATAAGACAAACAGAGTTTGGCCATCTGAGGACCCTCAGAGACATCCTACGAGCATCCTTTGTAGTCTGAACTGGACAACCTGCAACCAACAGCCCCCTGAGCATGCAGCTCAGGCTGGTCAGATTTGCCAGTGTTTTGAGCTGCATCAATGCTTGTTTTTAAGCAGGACCAATGTGAAATCTGGGCTGTGCTTCCCAGGGAGCATCTGACCAACTTTAAAGCTTTGAACCAGAAGGAGAAAACAAAAACTGTTCTTCCCAGAAAGCAGTAGGCACTGGTACCTTTCCCATCTGAGTTTGATTTTTGCTCATGGGAATGGACATCGTGGCCATGTCTACACAGATTGGTGTTGTCCCATGGCCCCTTGCACTTTGTGACTTGCACTGTTGGACGTGACCAAACGGGTGAGCAGGGCTGGTAGCGGTGTGTAGCTCTTGGCAGGACTAAAACCCACCAGCAGCAAGCAGTGCTGGTCTGTGCTGCCTGGAGGGAGGGGGAACGGGAATGATGCTTCTCCTTTGGGACACATCCTGCACCAGACAGCACCCATGGAGAGAAGTCCCACAGGGACCACAGCTCATCCATCACCCCAGGAGCACCAGTCCCTGTGCCTCAGTAGGGCCAGGGGGATGTGTTTAATGTGCTCAAGGTGCTTGCCCACACAGCTCCCAAGGTCACGTCTAAGCTCCATCAGCCTCCGTTCAACCTGGAGGAGACTGAGGGGAGAGCTCATGGCGGCCACAGCTTCCTCACAAGGGGAGGAGGAGGGGCAGGGCTGAGCTCTTCTCTTCAGTGACCAGTGACAGAACCCGAGGGAATGGCAGGAAGATGTGCCAGGGGAGGTTCAGGTTGGACATGAGGAAAAGGTTCTTCCCCCAGAGGTGCTGGACACTGGAACAGGCTCCCCAGGGAGGTGTCACGGCCCCAACCTGACAGTGTTCAAGAAGAGACTGGACAACGTCCTCAGACACACGGTGTGAACTGTGGGGTTGTCCTGTGCAGGGACAGGAGTTGGACTCCATGAGCCTTGTGGGTCCTTCCAAGTCAGAACATTGATTCTATGATTCTGTGTATATCAGCAGCACCATGTCCTATTGTCCCCTGCCTCACTGTGCTGGGACCATAAGGATGATGGATTTGGATGAACCAGCAGTTTGCTGAGCCAGCTACTGTGCAAGGGATCTGCTGAAAGGAGAAAAAACAGGGGATGTGCCACGTCCATCCAACAAAGTCCTACACCGTGTCTCTTACACCTGCTGCCAGCAGCACCATCTCACGCCCCAGGATACCCCTCAGAGGTGTGTTAGGTGACAGCACGTGTCACCCCTGCATTCTTCGGTGGGGTTAGGATAGGGCCAGTCCTTTCAAGTGTAGACTAGTCCCAAGAAATTTATCTTGCCAGCTTCCCTTTCGTAACAGGAAGGATAGCGGGCAAACAAGAATTGCAGGAAATGTGCGGCTGACCCAGGCAAAGGTAGAAAGTTTGCTCTGGATTGGCGCTGTGTGCAGATGGGAATGAGGAGAAGAGCCATTGCTGAAAGTCTGTCTGTCTTCTTCATGGACTGTTTTTATTTCAACTGAGAAATGCTATTTTGTCACAAATCAGTTTTTGTGGAAATGTGTCTGACTCCCCAAAACTATGTATGAAACACTGACTGTTATATGCGCTAGAAGGCAGGAAAACCCTGCCCCAGGGTGCCTCAGACCCCAGCTAGGGAGCCAAGGCAGCGGAGATACCTGTGGTCCACTACTTGGACACCTGGGCTCTGTATCTTGGACACCTAGGATACTCAACAAGTAACAAGAACCACTTCTGAGCTTGGTGGAAGGTCCTTAATGCCTTGGCCTAGGGCAATTTTCTGCCAGTGCTCAAGTTCTGTAGAACTTGAGTATTCACTGTTAGGGCTGACAGCTAGCAAATTTGAGAGAAACCGTGAACACCCATGGCTAACCCTCTGTTTCAGTATCAGTATCATTTATCAGATAATTAAAATGAAGTATTTTGTCTATTTCAAAATGTTTTTCCTGTATTTCCTTCTTTTACAGACCCTATTAGAGATGCTTATTTGAAGTCCTAGAGCAGGATACAATTTTTACAATATGTGATGACTTTCAGCTGAAGGAAAATTCCAGCTTTCAACCACCTCTAATCTCAGCTATCTTCAGCCTCCATTCCCAAGCCTGTTGGACTGATTGCACTCCAAAAATTGGACTGGGGAGACCCTGCAATGTCTTAGCCCTTCTGTAAGGTTCAGCATGTTCAGTGATCTGGAGCTTGGGGAAGAAGACTCCCAGAGGAGCGGCTGTACTTGCCAGTCCATAGGTCTGGTCCCCTTCTCCATCCATGCTTGAAAAATGAGAATTTACACTGATGCTGATGAAATTCTGTTGGTGCAAAACTCTTGTGAGAGGAAATTCAAGCCAAACATTTGCTTTTCAGCTGGGACCAGAGAGAAGGTCAAACCTGTGACTGGTGTCAACTGAGCCTGCTGGTTGCACACCCTAACCTAAGATCTAGGTCTATTTTCATGTACACAGTCCACTGTTGATATTTCATGTCCATTTATGTGCTAACCATTGAGAAAGAACCACCTTCCTGCTGCACTAATAAAAAGGCCAGGTGTGTTGGTTAATAAACAAACAAACCTCTTTAATCCATAAATTGCATTTCTGCGACCTATTAACCTGGTAGTTTGGTATTGCCCTGTCCCGTGCTCCCCTTTCTCAGAGGGCTTTTGGGGTCTACAGCAAGAGATTTCTCTCCAGATCTGTTCTACAGGTGATATGTCTGTACCAGCCCACAATCCCATAGGTTTTCTAGTCATTTCTAGAGGTGAGATCTGAAATGCTATTGGGAGGAAACAAGTCTGGAAGAAATCATAAAATGCACATGCAGTCCCAGATCTCTGACTTGGCCAGGGGATAGGACTGTGAATGAACTCAGTCACTGTCACCAGACCTGCTCTGCTTCCCTTGTTCAGGTGCCAGGGGACTGTGGCCATCAGTGAGGGCACTGCCCTGCCATCCTCACCACCAGTACAGCTCCTGGCTCCTGCCATGCGGATCATCCAGCTCCTTCTTCTCCCTGGCACGGGGTCTCTCCATCCCCTGTGGGTTGAGCACCCAGGCATTTGTAAGCCAAATCCTAAGTCCCTCAGCAGGTGTCTTTCCACTGGCTTTCCTGGGAATTTGCCAGTTCTTGGGATCAAGCTATTGCAAGTCAACCAGAAGCTCTGCTGGTGTCTTCCATGCCAGTGGAAAGCACCTGAAGGTTCAGAGTAATGTGTTATCCAGCATTTGGGATATCTGCTGGCGGTTCCGATCTGCGAGATAATTCAGTTATGGCTCCCTTTATCTTGAGTAAAAAGCAGCTAGTGGGCCGGTGAACATCACGTATCAGGCACAAAGCAAAGACACTTGGAGCAGGGGTGTCAACCTCATTTTCACCAGGGGCCACATCAGCCTTGCAGTTGCCTTTGAAGGGCCCACTGTAATTTTAGGACTGTATGAGTGTAACTACTCCTACATTTATACAGTCCTAAAATTACATTTGGCCCTTTGAAGGCAACCATAAGGCTGATGTGGCCCCCAGTGAACACGAGTTTGACGCCCCTGACTCGGAGGAAGTTTAACTAACTACCACAAGAGTATGATAATGCAAAAATTCTACCAGTTGGGGGATGAGAAGGGGATGCTCTTTGGAGGGGCGTTTGTCAGCATTCCCCTGATAAGCAACTAAATTGTACCAGAAAACAAACTACCCAGAAAACAAGCTGTACCTTTCTTCGTGCTGTTATCAGGCAGAGTTTCCCCATTTCACAAGGCTGTAAGCAAACAAGGAAGTATCTCGTAGAAGATGGGAATTCAGGTGAACCACCTCTCCCTGTCCAGTAACACTGACAAAAGCTGCTGCAGCACTCCTCACTGGAGCCAGGGTGCCCTCCCCACTGCTCTGGCTGGAGCCCCTCGCTGTGTCTCACACCCAGGACACCGGTCTGAGCTTCTCTCTCCAGAGTTCTTAAGGTGCACGAACATACAGGACTGTTCAGCAACCTCTCACCTGCTTAGGACAGAACTGTAAAAAGATAAAGTTCTTATGAATCACAAAAGTGATGAAGTTTGTCCCGAACTTTATATCCAACATTTTTTATTGCAATATTGTGGAGTCCCATCATATTATCATAGAATCATAGAATGTCCTGAGTTGGAAGGACCCACAAGGATCATGGAGTCCAACTCCTGTCCCTGCACAGGACAACCCCACAGGTCACACCGTGTGTCTGAGGACGTTGTCCAGTCTCTTCTTGAACACTGTCAGGTTGGGGCCGTGACACCTCCCTGGGGAGCCTGTTCCAGTGTCCAGCACCTCTGGGGGAAGAACCTTTTCCTCATGTCCAACCTGAACCTCCCCTGGCACATCTTCCTGCCATTCCCTCGGGTTCTGTCACTGGTCACTGAAGAGAAGAGCTCAGCCCTGCCCCTCCTCCTCCCCTTGTGAGGAAGCTGTGGCCGCCATGAGCTCTCCCCTCAGTCTCCTCTTCTCCAGGATGAACAAACCAAGTGACTTCAGCTGCTCCTCATACGGCTTCCCCTCCAAACCCTTCACCAACTGCATGTCCCTCTTCTGGACACACTCCAGTAGCTTTGTATCCTTTTTATCCTGTGGTACCTAGAACTATTCCCTATAATATTTACCTGTTATGGTAAAAGGTATAATATGGTATAATACTCAAGCAAAACTCTGTGCCTTAGACCCTACTGCAGTCCCTTTGTGTCCTTTCTATGCCTCTGTTCCCAATTATTTCCTGTATTTCCAACAGACCTGCCCCTTATCTGCCCATAGGGCTTCCCAGTTCATTTCTATACTCCCCTTCCTAACACCATCAACCAACACATGTGTCTACTCCCCAGCTCAGCCTGGATGTTGGCCTGCCACAAGTCTTTACCATATAGTCAGCAACCACTTAACTGGTGTTTGACTAGTTGGACGTCTTTTCTAGCAGCTCAGAAGCCAAACAAAACATACTTGTACTTTAGGAATTTGTCTTTTAGCCCAGCCTCTGACAGGAAACATGTTAGTATTTATTATTGTTGAGATTACAAGAAATCACAATATTTCTGTCCTTCACAGAAAACGTGTCATCAGCCTAAAAGGTGTTAAGGAAGGAATTAACAAATATTGCAATACGCAAAGCACGCTCATGGCTAAACAAAACCCTGCCTCAAATTAGTATTCTTCTCCCAATGAACATGGTGTTGTCTCTTTTTGGTGACATTAGAAGTGCCATGGACAACTAGCCAGGGGACCTTTGTGGAAATATTGTCTTCTTTTTAACAGCAGAAAGAGTACATCTTGTCCCAGAGCAAATAAGGGCAGCGAAGAAGAATTCGATTTCATAAAAAAATAGAACTAGGACCTGGACCTGGTCCAGGGAACACATGGTGGTGAAGACATCTCATTCATGTCTGCAAAGGAGAAAAAGGATCAGATTCAGACAGGAAAAGTGCCTTTCACAGGCAATTGTACCAAATACAAAGGTTTCTGTATGGTCACAAGTTTCTGTTTTGCCTAGTCATTTTGTATGCAAAAGAGGAAATGGCTTGCTGAATGAATGGGCTATATATATATGTATTTACATATAGGGGCTCTCTGAAAGGTGGAATTCATAAATCCTTTTAGTATTCACCTTTCTTTGGGCTCAGTTACCTCTAGTCGCCCATGTAGCGACTCCACGGCTCCCATGGAGGGATCTGACCTTTGCTGCCTCATGTTTGCTTGGGATTTGCAGTGAGCTGACGGACATTTAGGGCAGAAGGGTGACTGGGGAGCAGGTGTATGACCAGAATGCTCTTTGCCGGTAACCAGTGTGATGCATAAATATGTTTGGACCCAGTCAAAAGTTCTCTTTTCACTGGAAAGGATATGCAAATCCATGAACTAAACATACATTCAACCCACTGCCATGTACTTCAGCCAACACACGTTAAATGTGAATCAGTAGTGGTTGTACAGTCTGTATTCTTTCACTTTGGAGACTCTCACAGATAGTGGATCCCTTCTTCTTTGCCTTCATAAGACATTCTGAACGGAAAACACTTTGGAGGAAATGCCCAAGGTATTGTGCCTTAATATCATATATGTCATTTGCTGTCAGAGCAAGAATCTTAAATCCATGTCTTCCTAGGCAAGCTTATTATCCTGATGCTTACCTACATGAGGCTTTCTCTCTCTTGTAAATAGATTGAGTACTAAGTAAATAGAGTATTAGATGACAGGAACGTGAGAACATAAGAAAAGGCAGTATACACATTGTCTGCCCACCTCTGCGCTTGTCATGGGGACAAGATGAGGGCAAAAGCTCCTGGAGCTCTTTCCCTACACATTCTCCTTTACCCCAGGAGAAGAATACCATTTTTTTGATCGTAACATAACACATCAACTTCCTCACCATGTTGGACTATGTGCCACATCGACCACGCTTCAAAAGAAAGGGCTAGGTCCTGAAAGCACTCCCAGATGGGTTCTTCATGTGCAAGAGGTCACTCCCATGCCAAAGTCTGTGCACTACCGGAGCTTTAACTTTCCAGGAGCTCCCATTCACACCCTGCCTAAATCCTGAAGGTTCTGCTTGATTCCAGCTCCAGGTGGTGATATCCTCTTCCCTCCATCCCCACTCGGGTTCTGGCCATCTCACTGATGGCACCATCTGGATGATGACAATATTCTTCCATCTCCTTCTGCTGGTATCTACTGAGTAATGTCCTAGTTTGTCCCTTTGACATGCCAGGACCAGGACCACTCCTTGTGCCCCTGTCCTGCCCACCTGTGTATCTTCAGCTCCTACTTGTCCTGCTCTTTGGAGCAGCAGCTCTGTGTCTGCACACCTTCAATGCAAAGGTATCCTCCTGGCCGCTGGGCTTCTTTCTCTGTGTTATCATTACTTCTATTAACAATTTTTATGTGCAGCTAATACAATAAGTGGGAATTTAACAGCATACTGCATTGTATGGAGTTCTTAAACCTCATGTTATGTAGGATACAGCTTTGCAGAGCTCTCCACACTCAAATCCCTCAGGCCACCATTTCTGTTTGATAATGCACCATTAAAAAACATTCCCTTCATTGTCCATTGTCAGAAGAAAGGATGGGAAAATGGCCATTGCCTGGAGCCATCTGTTTTAAACAGGGCGCAGCTAACCCAGGGGAAGCTGCCTGATGTTTCAGAAAGGGATGGGTGGGTTGCATTTTGCGGGTAGGGAACTCATAGATCCCTGGGGGAATTACTCCATTTTCTGCTAGGGGAAATCCAACAATTGCATGAACACAAAGGCTACCAGTTACAGGCGTTTTCCATTTCCCCTATTGGTTTTCACAAGAGTTCAATGAGTTCTCCATCATTCTGCAGAAGTTGCTACCTTGGCCTGGGTCTCTCCAGTGGTATTTCCTATCAGCTGTGAAGACCCTTGGCTGCCTACTGTCAATACTGCTTTTAGCACATGAAGCTTTATATAACCCCAGGCAAAACGTGTCGTTAAAACCACAGTCCACCAGAGCACCCAGATGCCTAATTTAATAATAAAAGGGCTCCAGCAAATCTAAAAGCTGAAAGAGCAGGTCCTATATTAGGGATGTCAAATAGTTGTATCTCTATCTAAGCCCCAAAATGAAGAAAAATGAGGCACCTAATGTAGGAAGCAGCCAGCTGTGATATGAATGTGTCAAGTATTAGTGAATAGCACAGAAATTTGAATGGATGGTTGATTGTTGAGATTATTAAAAATGTGGACCTTTGCTTTTAAATTAAATTTGTTCATCTTTAGTTTTCCACATTTGCTTTTTCTGTGCCTTTCTCTAGAAGATTAAATAGCCATTTAGCATTTTGTGACCTCTCAACACGATGATTACATTACACATTATTGTAGTCATCATTCTCCTATGATGAAATTCATACAAATGTGGCAATTAACCTGAAAAAAACATCATAAACCCGAGACACTTAAACCTAAAATAAACCCACGAAGTTGGGCCATGGCATTGTACAACTGAAGCTGTCTAAATACGCAGATTAATTGTAATCGCTGCAACAAATTCCTGGTGCTTCTGGAAAAAAGTAAACTTCAGGAACCTTATTAATGCAGATGAATATTTTCAGTTGACCACTGGCTGCAGTGAGACAGTCCAGAGCATGTCGTTCCTTTTGATGTGAAACCGTTCAGCCTTTCAGCACTACTGTCAGTTCTAAATATATTACTCGAGTCAGACGTATAATGAGACATTTCATTACTTCCTTCCTTCTCAGCACATTAGAGCAAAGTGAATCAGGATTTGCTGCCCCTGATATGAGCAAAGGTTAATTCTTTGCTCTCTGCCAGGATCACCAGGACAACTTTGCTGTCCCTGTGCACAACAGAGCATTGCAGCTCGTTTGATGGTCATGACATTCCTTGATAACAGGACCTGCTATATCCTACTTCTAGTGACCTGTGGCATTTAACGATTTAGACTGGATATAGTTGTACTGAGATGCCCTTGCCAACTTTAGAGCCCCATAGTGCTCAGTACTGTGCAAACTGAATAATTTGCCGTGCAAATACAGAGCACAGGAAATATATAGATATATCTATAAAAACTACAAAAAAAACCCCAAAAACCAAAACTCTCCTGAGGCCCTGCAAGCCTTTCCTAACCTCTGAACCAGATTAATTGATTAATTCAAACCTAGCTGTACTTTGCATTTATTCATGCCTGCTCAAATACCAAAAGTTCAGGCTTTCCTCATTCCCTTCAAAATGTATATGTCCAGCCTGAGCTCCAGTCTGCATTTCGGCAAGTTGAATTGTTGGATGATGCTAAACCATGCCTGTCAGCTCTTATCTTGAAGTCCAAAGAACCGTTCAATTTTGCATAATATAATGACATGTTGATTGCAGCAAGGTCTTTCCACAGAGAGTGGTATTCATCTCACACCACTGGAAATGCCAGCAATGTAGATATCTGTTTCTGAGATGGTCTTTGAGGCTCCTGTTAGTCAATAGACAGTATAAGCATCTCTAGTCCAAGCCAATTTAGATACTTTCTTCCGAGCTATTTTAGACATTTATTTAACTGTTCTCCATTTAATGTTCTCTAGAATACTTATTTCTCTCCAGTTCCCAGATGTGAGAGTAAAATCTGCTTCAGGCTTTCTTGAAGATTTTAAACTTATCTTGATGTTGAACAAGAACAATTCTGAAACCTTGGAAACTAGTGTGGGGGTGGAAACCACCTTCCACCCAACGCAAAACCCACCATCAATACCAATAAAAGTCAGAAAAACAAGAATTAACAATAAACGTACCACAAGCACTTTCTATATACTTTAAAAAATAATCCCTCAGGTGCTCCACTTTAGAGAAATAATTGTTCTGTCACTCTAATCAAAGAATCTCAGCAGCATTTTCTTTCCTAAATGTCCCAACCACCATATTTTGCTCATCCCAGTCAGCAGAAAGAGATAAATGGGAATAAAACTTCCAGCTCCAGCCAGACAAAAAAAGTGGATGCATGAACCTGCCCAGATTTCTTTGGCATCTTGGCACCTTGGCAAGGAGCCTTTGTGCCACAGCTGCATCTCTGGGGTGCTACTGAACACGAGTTCTGTGCGGAAAGTCTCTCCTATATTTGAAGAAGACTTCGGCACCTCTCAGCATTAAAGTCACCATGGCTGGAAGTCCGAGAAGCACCTGAACAATTTAGACTCCAGATCACTGTGCAGAGTGACAACTGAGGAGGCTCTTAGGACAGCTTACCCTAGAAAAACAAAGTAATGTATTTTACTTTCACACCCCTGATCACCAAAAAAGAGTTTTCCTCATCTTGCAATCACACTCTCCAGCAACTCTGTGAGCATCCCCGCCCAAGTGTCCCTTGCATCCACTTCCCCCGCCAAAACAGCAGGAAATCACTTAGAAAATATTTCTCAGGTTCCTTCCTGGCCAGAGGTCATCTCCGTGTTTCGGACCAGCAGGAATCACCACCGTGTTCTCTGACACAACAAACGGAGAAGGAAGATCAGCCCTGCCCATCCAGCGCAGCGTTTTCAGGCTCGTGTTTTTCAGCTGCAACTCCACCCCGTGCTGGTGGAGAAGGGATCGGTTCCCACTGATCGCAGGAAAGGGAGGTCACGGGTTTTGCCTGATTAAATCACCACGAGCCAAAAGGTTCGCTCCCTTACGGAGAGTTGCTCACAGGCTGCTTAATTTGTTCCAAAAAGAAACGCAAAACAAAAAAACCAAACAAACCCCCAAGCCCAACAACCAACAGCACACACAGAAAAGCAGGTGTGTCTGGAGCTCTTGGGAAAACAAAGGGCAGAGCCCGAGGCAGGAGCTGACACTTGGACGGGAAGTTTCCTTCCCAGCACAGAAGGACAAGTTCGGAAAAGACTCGGACATGACCAGCACTTGTTGTCCTACAGGTATGGATGATGTGTGTGAAACGCAGCATCGATCTCCTTGCGCGGTTGAACAGTTTGGGGCAGGTGAAGGTGGCTTGAAGGATTTTCCAGGGCCAGAATTGGACATTGCGGTGAAAGCTTTGCATGACCGGTAAACTTGCTGCAGGTTTCTACCGGGAAAACTGCAATCAGCGCATGTTTCCTTTCCTGGTGATGAGTTGACAGGTTTCTGTAGGATGCTTTTGGCTTTTCAAGGTATGAATTAAACCATTCAAGTTTCTGACGAAGTGCTACTGTCTGTTAGCTTGGCTAGAGAAGTTTAATAGAGGTTATGATTATTCCAGTTTAAACTCAGGGCTGCAGAGGTAAAGAGGGATGTGCATGGAAATATAGCACTAATCTGGACTGCATTTGTTACCTCCTAAGGCATATCGCATAGTTTCTGGAAAAAAAAAAATCAACTGCAATAGCATTTGCATTTTTTCACTTTGTTTTATGCTTACAGCAGCTGGGATTTGCAATGCAGATAGCAGGCACTATTTTTGTCAGCTGTGTAAAATGATGGTTTTATTTCTTTTAAGAGCAGTCTCTTGCATCCCCTTCAGTATCGTATTAGGTGATGGTGACAGGGGAGAGGGTCTTGGGGCAAGCGTGGCCGCAGGCTGAGCCACTGCCATGTGCTGTCTTCGGGTGTCACATTTATCTTGTTTCTATTCTTTTCTACCTGTATTTTAAGCTGCTTAAATGAAAACCAGTTTTACGGTGTTATGTTGGAGTGCTATTGCCCACTGCTCAGCGTCGGGGGGACACGGGGATGCTTTCTGATGCTGTCACCTCCATCGGTGTCTGTAACCCCCAAAGTTCTGCCCCATCCAAACATCTCTGGTGCAGCAAACCTGCTGGTCGCTTAAAGGATCATGATTCAGAAAAAAATACAGCTCTGGTGTGACCTTGTACAACCTTGTTTCTCTCTCCGCATCAGTAGGAAAGTGATGCTCGCCTACATGCATCAGGAGCTTTCAGATTTGGGGGAGAAAGGTATAACTGTTTGAAAGCTGTAACTCCAGCTTTCAGTGACAGTTTTATGGGAGGCAATGAGCTTATAACAGGCAAGGGAACAGCAAGGGAAAGGGTGTTGAGAACTGGAAAGCCTGAGGCTCCATTTCTCCTCACTCCATCACTTGCTCTTGCATGGTGAAAATGGCATTTCTCAACCCACAGATCTTCCTCTCACCCAGAAAATTCCTCATCCCTTTCTGTCACTTAATCTGTCTTGTGATGCCTGGCAACATTACATAACGAAGTGATATATAAGGAAATTTGGAGGCAAATCTTCAGCATCTACATAGAAGTGACACTTGACTAAATTCAGCAATGGCTCAGCCGGATCAGCAGGAACCTGGTGTATATGGCATTTGTCATTATTTAACTTCCCTAGATTCCTCTGAGTTTGTCTCTGGTGATGCAGGTTTAAAAACCAAACAAACAGAACATGCGTAGGCTCTGGGAAGATATCTTTGTCCTCATCTCCTTGATTATTTTTATTTTTTTAACACCTCTTAGACAGGCTTAATAAAACAGTTTTCCAAAGTCTGAATTGGAGACGTGGGAAATTCCTCAAACTAGGCAGAGCTTCCTCTCATTGTTAAAACACAAAAGACCAGTGCAGCCTTTACTAGAGTTCCTTTTTTTAACCCATTCATCTTGATCAAGAAAGCCTCTCCACTGTTGCCACTGTTCATGGCTGAGATTTGAGGTTTTCCAGAAGAAACAAAAGCTTAGGATGTGAATTGCATCACCCATGAGGGCATCGTTCGTTTTAGGGCTAAATTTGCACATTGTAAAGGAAATGTACTTGGACTTGAAAATGAAATGCTTCACTGCTGGAATTAATCTCAACCTTGTATAAGAATTGTGGCTTTTTAAGACCAAATGGGATGAATCTACAATAAAATCAAACTCATTTCAGAAAATGGTTTTCCAGTTTTCCATGAAACAGCCTCTTAGAATTGCCGTCTCAAAGAGGGGTCCAACTGCCCTTCATGAGCTGATTCGCTGTATCTGCATGGTTATGCAGAGCTGATTTCTCAAACGATCTTGTGTGTTGCTCAGCACACCTGTAGGCAGTTACCACCCATCACTAATCTGATCCAGCACCTGCTGCCTGCAGTAATGAAGCAGCAGCTTGTTCCCCTTATCTTGTGCTCAGCAGCATCCTGCACAAGGATGGAGGCAGCACTGAGAGACACTGGAGGGCTGTGGTGGTGGCCCTGACATGGGCTGGAGGGTTTGTGTGAGGAAAGTGGGTGAGATGGAAGCACAAGGTGGGTGTGCAAGAACAAGGAACGTGGGAAAGTGCATGTAAAGGATGATTTGCAATGGCTCATTTCTCTCTGGTGGAGGAATGATCCATCCATGGAACTGAATGCATTAGTTGCTTTATATTAAGGTTATCTGAATTCTAGTCAAGCTTGGATCTATTTGTACCCTTTGCAGGGTTTAGAGGAAAACACTGAAAAAGTGAAGGGTCAGCTATCTCAGGCTCTGGCCACTGGAAGTCTGAAAGGAGCTCTGAATTTTATTTTTTATTTTTCTTCCACCTTGAATTTTCTAGTTTTCTCATTGAATGTGTATAGCAAACCTAGAACTATCCATTCACTTCTCAGAAAATATTTAAAAACTAAAGGCTTTCTAGTGCTTTGAGAAGCAACTAGTTGGATTTACAGCCTCTAGCTCACGTTGGAAAATAAAAATGAATCGTTGGTATGAGAGGAAGCTTCTGTTTGCAGGTTAAAGCAGACACAAGAGGGAAATTTTTCACGATGAGAACAAGCATTGGAATAACCTCCCCAAGGAAGTGGTGGATTCCCCAACATTGGACACTTTTTTAAGATTCAGCTGGACAGGGTGTTGTGCCATCTTGTCTAGACCATGCTTTTGCCAAGAAATGTTGGACCAGATGACCCTTGTGGTCCCTTCCAACCTGGTATTTTATGATTCTATGGTTTTGTGGTTTTTGCAGGAAAGAGCAGTTCCTGCAGATCACTGTGACCGGTTGTTAGTAATTACAGTACTATATTTGCATGTTATAATGCTGCACTGGTGGACTTTGTTAAGGAATTTTTGACTGTATTTGCAGCCTATTCTGAGGGCTTGTCTAATTATGGTGGTGGCCTGTGAGAGACTTTTCCTCTGACAACCATCCTATGACATGGCAACCTGATCTGGTTGAAGATTTGCCTGCTCATTGCAGCAGGCTTGGACTAGATGACCTTTAGAGGTTTCTTCCAACCCAAACTGTTCCATGATCCTATGTTGTAACCTTAATCTATCATTTCTACACCCAGTCCATATATTTTCTCCAAATTTCTGTTTATCCCTGTGGAAACCTGTAACTAAAGCCGTCCAGTCTCCATCATAACTCCCATCTGAGCAAGCCAAACAAGATGGGAGTCCTGTGTCTGGCTGGGACAGAGTTAACATTCTTCATAACTGCCCATGATATGCTGTGTTTTGGATTTGTGGCTAAAATGGTGTTGACAGCATGCTAATGTTTTGCCTGTTGCTGAGCAGTGCTTGCACAGCATCAAGGCTTTTCCTTTTTTCTACTCTGCCTCTGTAATGGGTTGGCTGGGGGTTGGAAGGGGCTGCAGCTGGGAAAACTGCACCAAATTCACGAAAAGGGTGTTTCAAACCATGTAACATCATGTTCAACAATAGAAAACAGGGGCAGGATTGTTTTCCAGGGTCATCATTGCCTGGAGACTTGCTGGGCATCTGTCTGCATGTGGAGGTAGGAGTGGTTGCCTTTGCATCACTTATTTTTTCTTTCCTCTTTCTTTTGTTAACCTGTACTTATCTCAACCCACTAGTCTTATCACTTTTTCTCTTCCTATACTCCCCCATCCCAATGGTAGGTGAGGAGTGAGTGGCTGTGTGGGTGCTTAGCTGCAGGCCAGGGTCAACCCACCACAGTAGGGTATCTAGCCCACCTTTTAGACACCTTCTAATAGACCAATTTTGAATAAACAGAAGGTTTTTCCCAGCCCAGAAAAAAATAAAGAAAAGGAAAAAAAAAAAACAAACACATTTAACTCCGCTGTGTCATCTCGATCAGTAACATTTGCTTTAGGAAGAACTCAAAGGTCACCTAAAATTGACCACTCCTGCTACTGAAATCCTTCGCTCTGGCTGAATGGGGAGCTGTGTCTCATCTGCCTTTTAGGTGTTTCTACAGCTCTACCTTTATCAGGTTGTTAGCGTAAGCACTGATGGGTCATTCCTGCCCCAGGTTCCCTCTAAACACCCTGTCAAGCAGGGACAACTACTTGTTTGGCAGCAGAGAACTGAAGCACAGAGATAATGAGTGTTTGCTTATGTGGCTGGCTGCTGTTAACCCAGGTTCTGCCTAAATCCACCTTAACAGGAGAGAAAATGCAGTGGCAGCCCAGGTTTGAGGATGCCTGTGAGTAGCAGAGCTGTATGTATTCCCTATTTAAATCTTAATATGAAACATTAATTTCCAAATGCTTTCCCCGAAAACATAATAGAGCTGTGATCTAGTATGTAATTTACTGTCCTCGGAAATGCCTCAAAACGGCAGAACTTCCCCCAATTGTTCACGCGCAGAGGAAAAGCTCTCCTAGAGTTCCTGCTCCGGCTCGCTCCTGTGACCACAGGCTTGGCCCTCGACAGCCATCAGGCTGAGTGTGTAAAAACCATTTTCATTCCAAAGCTGTCCCTACGTGCCTTACGACAGGCTGTTCACAGCATGCCCCTTGCTCCTGGAATGGTTTTACTGTTCCTTCTTGAGATAGAAATTCTTTAAATTCTTGCACGGGGTCCCTAAAATCTGGGTTGATTGATCCTATGGCTGAGACCCCAGATAAGCCTGTGCATACCTCAAGTCTCTCCAGCTGTGAAAAAAGACTGATGGCACTTCCTTCCTTCCTCTCACTATCCATCTTGTTTCAAGCCTACGGCTTAAAATGTCCAATTGCTGTTCATAACTACTGGACCTTATCTCAGTAAGGACACTCAAGATGTTAGAATCATAGAATGGCTTGACTTGGAAGTGACCTTGAAGATCACCTAGTCCAACCCCGCTGCCATGGGCAGGGACACCTTCCACTAGATCAGGTTGCTCAAAGCCCCATCCAACCTGGTCTTGAACACTTCCAGGGATGGGGCATCCACGACTTCTTTGGACAGCCTGTTCCAGTGACTCACCACCCTCGTGGTGAAGAATTTCTTCCTTATATCTAACCTAAATCTCCCCTCTTAGTGTTTAAAGCCATTACCCCTTGTCCTATCACTACAGGCTGTTGTAAGAAGTCTCTCTCCAGCTTTCCTGTAGACCACCTTTAGGTACTGGAGGCTGTTATGAGGTCTCCCCAGTACCTTCTCTTCTCCAGGCTGAACAACCCCAACTCTCTCAGCCTGTGGTTATGGAAGTGTTCTATGCTCCTAATGCAAATCTGGCTCAAAAGCTGCCTGCTCTTTTCCCAAATGACTCATTTCTGTCTGGTCTTGCAGTGGTGGCTCCAGCACTGTTTCAGCATCATAGTATCAAACTTGGCAAAGACCTGATCCATCTGACAACACTGAAGGGAGGCTTCCATTGTCCCTAATGTAAGTGCAGATGCTTCTGAGGCTGTTGAAACGGAGGAGATTCCTACTGAAGTAAGGCTTAGATTGCCTGTGTAGTCAGCGGAGAGTGCCTCTGAAGATTTGCCATGAGAGATGCCACCAAAATTACCCACTAACCTCATCTCATTGAGGGCAGAGAAGCTAAAGAATATTTCTAATCTTGAAATGTGTTTTACCTTAGGGCATGCTAAGGTTAGAAGAAACACATGCAACAGTGCAGTGTGAAAGATGAGATTTTCCCTAACCCTGAGGCCATCTGTCAGGGCAGAGTTCTCCTCCATATGCCCAAACTCTCCTTTTCCTTCTAAAACAAAGCAGCCTAGGCTGTGTGGCTGCCTGGGAACAACACCTAGTCCATACTGTGCATTGAGTAATTTCTGTGAATCTTAGCACTGGCTGAGATAGGGAACAGACTAACTATTGACTAGGTCTCCCAGAAAGACACCTCAGCAGGTCATCTACTCTGGCCCTACATCTAACGGCAGGTGCTTGTCTAAGCTCTCCAGAGGTACTCCGGGACCTAAGGAATGTCACTACCCAGCTCAGTGTTGGATCTAATGAGTAAACTTGCTGTCAGGTGCAAGTTATCTTTGCATTGCCATAATTCCATGCTATATGAACCCAACATGCACCACAGGTGTTGACAAGGTTGGATGATCCCTGGTCTAAATCTGAAGTGTGGTGTCATTTTGAACCAGGCCAAGCATCTGTCTGAAGTCTAATACTCCTTAAAAGTCTTCTGAACATTAGTAAAACAAACTAGTGCTATCTATGTTGATCATATTCTGTCTTGATCTCACACCTAGTGCCAATGATGAAGATGAAAGAGCTCTGATGATTTTGAAAATGTTATAGACAAGTGTAGCCTTCAAGGAATTTAAATACTAGCACTATTTAGCATTTCTGTGGTATCTTGTGCTCTGAAAGACAGACCAGTACAAAAATAGTAAGTCTGGAAGTGAGATCAGCAGAACAAAATAGAAACAACTATTTTTTCTCTCAGGCCTGATCGTTACAAAAGGGAATAATGAGATATGGACAACAGAGACCTGCTTTCACTGATCTAAGGGATTTCCCTCCATCTATATGATTCTTTGTGCAAAAGGTGGATGCTATTTCATTCTTCTACATTTTTTGTTGCTAGGTGTGACACGCCAGGCCCTCAGGCAGGAAACTCCTGCTGTCCAGAGCAGGATTATACAAACTCCAAATGGCAGACACCTACACAACTTGCAGTAGCTTCCTACACAGCCAGCTGTGCTTGCCGCAATAACAGGAAAAAAATCAAGAGGTTAATAAAATGAAATGAGCAGGAAGCATGCGGTCATCAGACTTTCTAGTACTTCAGTCTATAGAAGTAACCCGTGGCTGGCCTGACTTAGGGACCTAATCCAAAACTCATTGAAGCCCATGGAAATTCCACTTTAACGGATGTTGTTGGACCTCACTCTTTACTATATCGATATGGGAGTACAAGGAGTGTTCCACCTTCCCCATACTCACAAGGTCTTGAGATCCAAGTCTCTTGCTTTGTTAATACTAGCTGTGAGGCAGGCCAGAGACTAATAACTGCAGATGGTCCAAAAAGAATGAGAAGAAGGGAAAGTTCATTACTACACCCCTTCTCTCATCCCAGCCATCAGAGGTGAGCAAATGTATGATGGCATATGCTTTTCCACAGTTTTTCAAAACGTTGTACTGAGCTATGTGCAAAGAGCTGGCGTAGCAGAGTGGAACTCGTTTCACATTTTCTTTCTTTCTTTTTTTTTTTTTTTTTTCTTTTTTTTTTTTTTTTTTAT
>VWYH01010732.1:140789-297763 GCA_013399365.1 Pampusana beccarii
CTTTTTTCCCCCTTCGTTCCTTCTACAAATCCCCAACATGAAGGTCAAGCAGGAGCCTTTATCTGGAGTTGAGAAAAACCTCTTGAGCATAGGTGAAGAAGAAATGCCAGGAGGAAGGCAAGAATTGTGATGGGCTTTCTTTTTTTCCCCAGTAAAGCACTGATTTAAATGTCTTTTTCACTTTGGTTTCAGCTACCACTATTTTCAGCCTGACCAAGGAACATGCCATGTGGCCTGGGGAGCATTCATCCCTTCGCTTATGAATCCCATGACATCTATTTGCATGCAACTAACCCACAAAAAAATTAAAGAGTGACCCTACAGTCCCTCTGGGAACTCAACCTCTGCTTAAGTCCTACAGATCCCTTTGCATCCCAGCCAGCTCAGCTACTTGCACCATGCAGGGCTCAAAGCTGGAATAACAGTTTCTCAAACATCACAAAGTATCTCACAGCCTGTTTATTGCTTGTTTGAATCCTTATCACCAAGCAGTTCGATTTGGAGTCCTTGATTAATTTGTGTTTATTTTATTTTTGTTCGCATTCAGATGTGTTATCTAAGGTCAGTCCAACTTCCCCTGTCCCCCCCCTTTCCCTTTTAGCCAACTCTCCCATGAAATATTGTTGTGCCTGGGTGTGTGTTTCTTAAAGTCATTGTGTGTTTTATGTCTGAAACAAACATTGTCTGATCATCCAACTTATTACGCACTACCCAAAGGTCATGTTTTATGCACAGACGGGAAAGCTCTTCTATTGTGGCTGAGGAAGAACAAACTGGATGGTCACTGAAAACAAGGGCTTTAGCACCAGAGGTGAAGTCTCTGAACAAAATGCTGTTTGGCAAAGGTAAACCAGGGCTCAGTTGCCAGAAGCTACTGGGCAGCCATGGAACTAGACTGTCTTGTGCCATCCACGTGTCTGCTCCCTTCACACCTTCTGATCTTTAGCAGCTCCTGGTTCCCCTCTCCATGAGTCCTTCACCTCCACACATCTCATGGCACCAGAGGTCTTTAATCCAAAATGCCTAAAGGGAGGCAGAGCTATTCAAGCCACAGCAAAATGCTGGCATGGGGACAACTGAGCTTAATGAAGTTCAAAATATATAGCTCAATTGGAAAGGTACAGAGCAGAACAAGTACTGAAGAGGTGGGATGGCTGCTGTGCTAGAATGACATAGGACTTGTCAACCTAGACAACTGATTGGGAATTCGAAAGTGATATATGTTGCTACGAGGCCATGGAGAAAATGTGCCATCCAGTTTGAAACTTGACCAAACCTGACCCTAATGAGTGGCAGATGCAAAGCAAGCAAAGGAGATTCAGACCTCCTTACTCCTGGATGTTGGATGCCTTCCTAGGTTTTCTTATAGTTTACTTCATTTTGTGTAAGCTTCATAGGTAGTCAAGGGCTATTAAACACCAAGGTCTTGCCTTTGCCTCCAGAAGTCCCTCTACCTCTGATTGCCAGCAGTGGAAAGAACGTGCTGAAGAGTGCTGCAACACGCTTATTTTGCTTTTGTAAACCTCTTCCCTAGGACCTCTACCATAGCTCACATTGGATAAGAAGTGGCTGGGCTAGAGGATCCTCATATCCAACCAAGTGTAAGTCTTCTTATGGCATTAAGCAACCAGTACCCATTAGAAAGGTTGAGGAATTGTCTCCCAGTATGAGGAAAGGAGTAAAACCACAGAACTACCTGCTTTTACAACGAGGCTTGACAAACCTCTAAAGGAGAATACAGGAGGCTAACCGCACAGGGGAGTCATAGCCTCAGTGACCCAGGACGTGTCTTACAGCCCTAGGAGTGGGCCAAGAGCTGAGGCCGTGGACTAATATTCACCTCACGAAAAACCCTGCTGGTTGACGATATCTTGCAGCTACAGAATTGTTTGTTATCCCACTCCTATTGATGCCAAAGGTGTGTTCATCTCTACTTCAGCTCAAGAGGGACCACATTCCCAGACACAGAATATAGAAGTTTCATCCAATGGGAATGAAAGACCTCTTTCTAGGATGGCTGTGTGAGGATGGATAACTCCGTATTCTATCACAGAAATGCTTGTTTCAGCTTACACTTCTTAATTCATAATCCCTCAGCAAAGAAGCCACACCAGAGTGGGTGTTTCTTGAGTTCCCCTCATCAGTTATTTAGAGACATTGGCAAGATCTCCCTGTGCCTTTCCTTTTCCATGCTAAACAGTCTCAGCTCTCTCAGCCTCTCCTGACATGACAGATATTCCAGCCCCTTAATCATCTTCGAGGTCCTTTGCTGGACTCACTCACTCCAGCACGTCTATGTCTCTCTCGTACTGGGCAGCTTGGGAACTGGACACTGTGCTTCAGACGTATCCAGAACCAGGAAATCTTCTCATCATTAACTCTGGTATCAAATGAAAAATGTCCCAAAGACTCTAGAAAGAAGACAACACTGGGCAGGCTAAGAGAGGCTACCAGATGTGTCTACCTGTACGAGATAAGAGAGTGGAAATCTGAGAGTCAAACAGAAGTATAAGGTGCAGTAAGCCAGGTACTGCTGAGTGAATAGGTTACCTGAGCTGAGGAACCCAAGTAACAAGCCATAGGGCTGTGAGAGTCTCTGGAAGCAGTCTGGCCGTCAAGCATGAGTTACCAAGCCCTGCTGCAAGGGATAATACAGCATGCCCACTATATATTACTTCTGGCTCCGGTACAACCCAGGTGTCTCTGCACCGCGTTACACTGGTAAGGTCATAGAAGCCATAAGCTGTGTGGGCACCATCTCCCTGCCAAAGATAGAGGTATGTACTCTGCAGAAAGTTAGTCCTCAGTAGTCCTTTCCTATCCCAACACAGTGAAATGTCTCAAAGGGCTGGTGAACTTTGTTACCTAGTCCCATGAAAGAGGCAGGCCGGAGGTCTAGCGTTGGCGTGGTACCTTCCCAGACAGGTCCACTGTGCAGCTAGCCAGCAACCGGGACAGTACTGGTGTCTTGTCAAATGTGGCAAACTGTTTCACACTTTCCTCCTTCCCTGAGTTACTGCTTAGCCAATAGCTATCACAATTAATGCTTGTTCGTGTCTGAATACCCTCACTGATCCAGCAGATTGCTGTTCTCCACTGACAGGCAGCAAGTCTAACTGTGAACTGTTCCAGCAGGGCTAGGATGGTGTACTCCTCACACTATTTCAAAACTGTCATGAAAGGTTCTGTTGGCTGCTCTTAGAACATTAGAACTGCTTCTTGAAGGATGTCATAATTTGGCCGTTCAGCTGGACAGTATTTTCTGTACTCTCAATTATTTGGCTGACTGGTTCCTATTCCAGTTACTGTGCTTCGCAATCAGACTTGCAGAGTTATTTTCTTCTCATAGGAAGTCCTGCTTGGTTGTGGTATGAATTGAGCCTGATCTGCAGATAGCTGGGACTAAATTATTTTCGTTTTCCACATACACTGTTTGAGTATGTAAAAAGGTCATCGCCAATTCATGGGAAGGCTTACAGAGGAATAGAGGAATTTAAAGTCATGAAGGCAACAAGGAAAAGTTTATGCTTCACAAGCAAGGATGGAAAATGTGATTTGATGTAGAAGAGAATGTGAACCAGACCCCTTCTCTGGAATATCATTTAGGGGAAAACCTTGACAAGGCTGTAGATATAGTTCAGCTCCTCTGCACTTAAACCAGTGGGAATGTTGTGCTGGAGTTGTCCAGAAAGGAATTTTGGAACTTGTCAAAGGTGGATATAGCAGAGTCCAAACACAGCTCTGCGTACACAGACTGATGGTCTTGCACGTCTCCTCTGAAGACCTTTGAACTCATTCGTTGCACAGAAATTGAAGCAGCGTAGAGAAACAGAAAGAGGACATAGGAAGAGGTCAATAAACTATCTACCTGGTGCCCCATCACCACAAACACACATAGAGGCAGAAACAAGGACTCTCTTCCATGTCAGCAATTTTATAGGCTCTTCTTAGAAACCTCCACTGAAGAGAACTTCGCAGCTGCCCTGGGTAGCCTAATTCAGTGCTTCTAAGCTTTACAGTTACATGTTCTACATATTCACCAATATATTTATCTTTACTTCAGATTGTCCAGTTCCACATGATCCTTCATCTACCTGTCATTGTGAACATTTATGTCGGTCCTTTACCTAGTGACAGACCATTGTTGTGTCCTCACCTGAGTCTTCTCCTACCTAAACTGAACAACCTCCAACCTGTCGACAAGATCATCCTCTGCTCATGTCTTTGCATTCACGTGGCTCTCCTTTGGATGCTCTTCAACACATCAACAACCAGACACAGGCCTCCAGCCAAGGCATCAACAGCATCAAGTAGAGTACTTCTGTTACCTTCCAGGTCTTAAATTTAAAAAATACTTGTTAATAAACTTCAGAATGAGATTAGCCTTATTTTCAATAACATCAGCTGAGTGCAGTTAGGTAGCAATTTGCTAGGACTTCCTCCAGATAGTTTTCTGCAAGACCAGGGCGGGCAAAACAATATAAAATCATGTGAGAGAGATAATAAATGAAGCATCAGACATTGATAGATTCACCTCAAAAACCTTTCGTCTCAAAGTAATCTGCCTGTTAATTCCAATCTGCTCAGGATACACTCTGTCCTCCCATTTCTGAAACATATCTCTCTGAGATGCTGACCATGCAAGATTCAGGCTCAAAAATAATAAGAACAGCAAATGGTGTAAGAACCTGCAGTGTTGCACGCAGCTTCTGAGAGGTTTTGCTATCTTTTTCTGAGTTTGGGATACAAATATCAATGGGATTTGAGTACACGAATTGCTCAGGTTAGATTCTAGAGATGAGACTGAAGTGTTAACAGCCAGGACTGGAATAAATACAGGTGAATCAAGAGGGCTGTATCTTGTTAAACTTCATTCCTAAGTTGTTTCCACATTTATTTTTGCTTTGAACAGAATCTCTGAGGTTGCACCTGTGTGGGAAGATTACCCTGGTCTATTTTGTTCATGCAAAATGAAATGTGTTCTCATGTTTTTGTAGTGGCACATTTTCAGTGAATTACAGGGTCAGTGCAGCTCTGCCTTGTTTTGGATGAGTGCTGCTTGTTCAGAGCAGGCGTCCTCTAAAACACCTTTTTCTTGCTTTCTTGATTGCTGTCAAAGTGCTGTCTCAGATGCTGAAACTAAAAGTGTTCTGGGGCTGAAGCTGTAAAAGTTTAAAATCCAGGAAGTTCACAGTTTCTGGTGACATGACAGTAAATGACGAATGCATACAGGAAAAAACAGCAGGACAATCGGGACACTTCCCTGTGCTCACATACCAAGTTGATTACACACCTAATGCTCTGACACTGTGCAATTCTCAGGTTCTCCTGCAAAGTGAACCAAGATTTCTCATCTGACAATCCAGCGTCTGGAGCAGAAACCCTCTTTTAAGGAATCTTTTCACCTTGCTGACATTCTTTCCCATTCTGCCTGCAGAAAGGAAGGTGGTTGCATTTAGTCCTGCAGATGTAGCCTTGTTTTTTTGCTTGTTCAGGTTCCTGAACCAGACTGATGTCACTGCAACAGTGGGAACAAGCTCTATGGGCAATGAGGGCATCAATCACGCCCATTTTATCACCTTAAAACTGCTGCAGAAGGACAGGCTGAGGGCTGATTCACCACATTGTGGGGAGGAGCAGGTGACCAGGTTTGCAGAAAAAGGAACAGGATTAGGCTGTATTGCTGCCAAGGACAATGCAACCCCAAGTTGGCTCACTGGAGAGAAGTTTAAAATTACATATTGTGATATCCTCAGTATCCTTAGTAATTGCTGGCACCAGCAAAGGCTGCAAGGCAAACTTTTCTAAACACACGTTTTGCTTTCTATGAATCACACCTGGCAGGAAGCAAAATGCTGTGACATGTCTTAGGGCTTTTAGAAAAGGAGCAAGCAACACACCACAGACAGCTGACAGAGGATTCAAGACCTGGTCCAAGCTCACTGTGATGCAAAAACGACCACTACTACTCTAGTCAGTTAACACCAAAGGCAACCCAAACTATGCCCAATGCTGCTGTGACAGCTGTCACTCCTGCTCCCCTGAGACAGCCCATGCCAGCTGGCAACATGACCCTATTGCAACTGCTGGACCAGCGCCAATGTCACAACCCCTTAATTTGGCAAGTGGTGTCAAAGTGGGAAAGACATGGCACCTTATCAGGCACCTCATTGACTTTTTAACTTCTGTTTTCCTTCTGCTGTGTGACAATGAGTGGCATTTACAGCTTGACTCAGCTGTCTACCTTGGAGACGTGTGCCCTTTTGGCATGTCCTGGCGTGTCCCACGTGGCCTTCAGCTGCTGCACGGTGGCTCTGGAGGTCCTGGGATACATCCCATGAGTCCATTGCCCTCCATGGACTTGTTAGGAGAAGGCAGGATCTCCATAGGGACCATTTCAAGCCCGTAGAGGGACAGGAACTCTCTCCATCGACCTATTGCCTGAATAAATCACTGTTTAAAAAATAATCCCCCATAATATGAGTTTAATCCCAGGCTTTTCCACGGACACTGCATGAGTCTCACACGCATTGATATGGAAACAAATTCCATTGATAAACCATCTGTGGGCAAACACTGTAGGGACAACTACCCCATTGTTCTCTGGAGAGATGTCCCCTGTTTGTGCCCTGGGTTTCTGGCTCCAGAATTTGTTCAAGGTCAAAATAGACATAACACATCAGAATTTCCCCTGGTTTCTGGGGATTTCTTGCTCTTCCATCAGAGTCATTGACCTGCATCTCTGTGCAGCTTCTCTAAGGGCACCAACGCCAGGTCCAGCCCACAACAAGTACGCTGCCAGCTCAGGTAGGAAATCTTTAGGGTTTTCCTCCCTTGGTATTTTAACGAAAGCCCACAAACATTTTGCCATAGCTACAAAACATGATTTCACTATTTTCATTCCTCAACACCCTCTTTTGTTAGAACAAAGCCGGTGAGTAACAGCAGTGGAACAAGTTAGTCCACTTGATAAACTAATCTGCAGATAAGACGCTGGAGGACTTAGATCAGTGCAGGGAGAAATAATGAGTTCTACCTGATAAACAGTATCAGGAAATATCTCCTCTTAAAATGCTTCGTGGGTTTTCTGCAGCGGCATCTCTGATCAGCCTTGCACTTGAAAATTACCTGCAGGCTCTAGAGGCGACTTGTTTTCTGGGCAGTAATAACATGTTCAGCTAATTATACAAGTTCCTGTGTCTTAATTTCCCTCTGAGAGAGCAGCCTGGGCTGTAGTACAAAGCAGAGGGTGTTTAAGATGGATCTAAGTAGAAGATCTTCTATTTGAATCACCTGAGAAGGTAAACTGTATTATAGTTACAGGCATTTTCATTATTTTTTAAAACGTATGTGGCGGTAACTATTGTGCTGGGTGGATTTTCTAGAGAAGGTGTAAATATTTTGCAACATTTATGAAAAAGAGAAAGAGAAGAAGTAAAAAGAAGGTCATGTAGATCATCTGTGTCCTGGGTTAAAGTGAGACCTTACTATTTGTCTCTAGGAATCTCCTGTGCTTTAGAGTTAGCCATAAACAGCATTTTTCAGCCTGAGAGCTGTGGAGAAGAAGAGATTTGGTAGCAAACCTGGGCTTCTCTAGCTCTCTGGGTTTTATAAGTCAAAGGTACTTATTGCCTTCCAGGAGACAGTTTGTATGAGAAATGATGAATGTGTCCACATATCCTGTTTTACCAACTCAGGGTAGACAGATACTTGGGAGATTGCTTGCTGAAAAATTTACAGCAATTCTGTTTTCAACAAGACGTTGAATGAACAAGGGGAGCAACCACATTTCTTGAGAAGGACATTAACGTTTTTCCTTATCTGCAATTTGATATTTGTTTGCTGGTTTTCCGTCTTTCTAGATACTGGTTTGGGAATTTTAGACTCTTAAATAGCTACCAAAGCCTGAGAGCAGCATGATTCTAATTTACATGAGTTGTCCTCTGTATGGTTTATTATGTATACAACTAATGGGGCATTCAGCCTCATCTACATGGTTGCACAAAGGGTGTATTTGAAAATACAGGCTGACCCACAAACCTCGAATGTTAATGCAAGTTTGTTGGCGCTGCAAATGATACATGCAAAACTGTAGCAGATGCTGTTTAACCTCATCATAAACTTTGTTTAATGATATTTTTTCCTTTTATTATCTGTAACCATTGAGACACAAGTTCTTTGTACAGATTAAGCTATTGTACCATATGCTGTGAGCATACGCTGCATATACAAAACTATCAGAATTTTTATTTTGTTTATGTTTCTATTATTAAGCCACTATGTCAAAGACTTGTGCCACAGGTTATAACTTGGCGATGTTTCCCTCTTGATTCATTTTGATCCATCTTCATCGTGGGATCAGCCAGATCCATGGAAGACTTGAGGTTGTCACAAGTGGATGATGTCTTAAAAATAGCAAAATAGCCTTTTTTGTGGAATGCTGGATATACTGATGGACAGTCCCAGGAAACTGAAGTGACACTTCCTTTCTCTTACCTTTTGTTGTTGTTGTTTTTCCCCAATTCTGTCAGCCATTCATCCACTGGATTTTGGGGTAGGGGGAAAAGATATTGCGAATCTATGAAATGTCTTGATTTCTGGTTATTCCTACACAGGTTCATAAGAGCAGCCACACTGCATCAGCTGAAATGTCTCTATAGCACAGTTTTCTGGTTTGTTTTGTTGTTGTTTGTTTGTTTTCTCTCTGTTGCTACACTAGAATATGTCAAAATTAATTTTCCTTTTTAAATTGCTCCTCAGTTGCCCCACCCCTGGAGACATCCCAGGCCAGGCTGGGTGGGGTTCTGGGAAACCTCATCTGGGTGAAGATGTCCCTGCTCATAGCAGGGGTTGGACTGGATGAGCTTTGAAGGTCCTTTCCAACCCAAACTGCTCTATGATTCTGCGATTCTATGATTCTCAGAGTTCGGTTGACATTTCCTCAGACCCCATTTCTGAGTGGTAATAGTCAATTCAGAGTCCATTGCATAATACATGATTATTTCTGTCTACCTTACACTTATAAATGCTGAATTACATTAATTTTATGACCCGATCACTCAGCATCCTGCAATCCCTCTGTGTATCTCCAAGGGCAGACTTTTGTTAGTCTCAATCATTTAAAGTTTTCCATGGTATTGCATCACTAATCACTGGCTTTTCCACATGAGAACAGAAGGTAAGACACACCCTTACACGCACATTTTGGCAGAGCTCTGGTTACAACAATTCTCTATTGGAAAAGCAAATGATTTCTTCCTACTTTTGCCTCCTGTCTTGTAAGCAGGTCAGTGTCCAAGTGAAGCCTCACACAGATGAATCTCTCTAAGAAACACCTTTGGTGAGAAACCTTGACAAATCCCTGCTGGATACCCACATCAGTGACATCAAGTATATTGCTTGGCTATAAACTCACTGCTGTCCTCTGCCCTTTCACACGGTGAGACCACAGGTCATGTTCATATTATAATTTTCTGTCATGGGCTCTTTCGAGCAGGAAAATCACAGCGAAGCACCCTGTCTGCTTGGGAGCATCAGTTCTGATGTACAACGGTGGTGGCAATAGGCAGCCACTGCCAATGTTCATTAACATCTCAACAGATGTCAATTTTTCTGCTTTCACCTGGTGATTCACAGCGTTTCAAATCCTGACATTCTAGCTGGTTTGTATGAACAACCTTTTCAATACAAAGGGATAATAATTTTACCAAAGGTCATTATTTTAATCAAGCTGTTATCCATTCTGAACATACTCGTCTGAACACGCTGTTCTTGTAGAGTGTGCTGGTATTTCCTCGGGTGTGAGTCAGCTGAAAATTCCCTGAGCATTTTGCTTCATTTTCTTTTCAGGCTGTACAGCAAAGTCACCAGACAAAAATGCCATCCCTGATTACTGCTGGCCTCCACTGCCTACTTCTGCTGGTCACAGCATGTTGTCAGACATCACAGGACTCAAACTTCAGTCCGTTCATCCACTATGTAGTGAGTATCCTTTCCCAACCCCACTGGTTTTCATCTGTTCTCTGCTTGTAGCGCCATGCTGTAGGTCTCCTTTACATCTACAAATCCTTTACCTCCACAAGTCATTAAAAGTCAGTAAAAGATCAGGTGGGGAAACCGAACACAGAGTCTTCCCAGTGTGTAAAAGAGATGGAGAAATCCAGGACCTGGCCTCTTCTTGCTTCCCAGTCTTAAAGCCTCTCCAGAAAGAACTGAGCAAAACTTCTGTTTTCTCACCTGTGTTAGACTGTAAGTGATTTAAATTTCTGTCCCTATGGCTAAGCCTCAGTAACAGCTACGTGGACACTTCCTGGTGGGATTCATCCATCCTATGAGAGAAATCAAATAAATCTTTCCTAGAAGTGACTTGTCCACAAAAGTAGCTCAGGCATAGAGGTGCTTACAGGTAGGTGACAGGAGTCTCACCACTGTCTCCACAGTAGGACAAGTACACATGACCAAAATGCCCCTCCTGAGTGACTTATGTTTAGATGTCACACAAATTTACCAATTCTCGGCCTATCACAATTATTATTGGACCAGGAAATACTTTTTTTTTCTTACATCATGAACTCTATGAAGCCAAAATGGATTCTAACATCTATCTCCATCCCCCAGCACCACAGGGACCTTAGTTCTGATGGACCAGCCAGAACACAATGTGCTTTTTTGAGCAGGTTGTAAAAGGGAAAGGAGACATGAAGAGGAAGGTGGGAACTCCTTAACCTGTTTCTACCACCCTCCTCTGTCTTGGCAAACCAAGATATAGCTGGTTCCAGCAGCCCCATCTGTGCTTCAGCAGATGTCTAATAGTGACAATTATCTTGTTTGATCTGTTTTTTATAAACTGTCACCATCTCAGCACTTGCACATTTTCATGAAAAGACTAACACTGTATTTTTTAACATCATTGATCCACGATACACCCTGTAAATGAGTCATTATTTAATGGCATGAAATACAAGAAGTATTTAACAACACAGCAGTATCCAGCAGTTGTTTGGGAGGATAACCAAAAAAGAAAACCACTGATTCCAAACCTGAAGGAAGACGTGGATCACAGGGGGCTTTCAGTAGCAGTTGCAGCTGCCCTCTAAGGTGAAAGAACAGTATGAAAATGCCCATGCACCTTGGGATCTTCTCTGCCAGCACAGCTGTGATGCGAAGCCCAGCTCTAATCACACACCAGATGGTTCCTTTTATATAAAGAGGTGACTTAAGAGTTGCCAAGCTATTCACCCTTTTTGTAAATAAAGATTTCAGTAGGACTCAAGAAACTGGCAAAGAGGCAAATTTCCTGCCTGCGTCTTCGCTTGCGCTTTAGCTTTTCTTGCTAACTGTGGTGCCAATGTATTTTTAGGACACAGCTAAAAAAAATAAGATGGCCTGCGTCTCACTTGGCTGCACCCTGCATGAACCCAGTCGTACTGAATTTGTGCCACCACTGCCCTGGTCAACAGTGCTATTGATGGCCCACAAAACAGCTGACTTGGTGCCTGAGCTGGAGCCAGGGCTTTTCAACCCCTTTTGTGCTCCTCCTCAGGCCGACTTTGCTTCTGCAGAGCTAGAAGCTCAAAGGGGAAAGCAAAGGGTATTATGAGTGCATTTTCTGGATTCAAAGGCTGAGTGGCCAGGTCTCCCAAGCAGTTTGCAAGGCTGGCCCAGGATTGAGAGAACAACATCAGCCCCGTAGCTGGTTTGCAGCTCAGACACAGAATTTCTGCCTTGCAGAAATATTCAGAGAGACACCTGCAAACTCAGTACATCCTTCAGCTGGTGTTTAACATTTCCCTGCTTGGAAGATATGAATATTCTGTTTAAAGAGGAAAAACAGGGTGGGGACAGGCAAAGATTGGCGAAGGGAAAAAAAATATCTCTGCTGGTATTTTATTCGCTAATTCTTTTGTGCCAAGAACAGCAGTTAAAGCTTCACTTTGTTTTTTTCACAGAGCTTCACTCTTTTTTTCCCACAGATTGACAGTGCACTAGGAGAGGAAATCTTCCAGCCAGAGATGCACAGGCAGAAGAGAAACAGTACGTACACAAATATTTGGTAACAGAGCAGGTTTCTAGTAAGCCAAGGGTGAAATCACTACTGGGGACAGTATCTCCTGAGGTACTGAACTATGACCATCAAGAAGGAGCTAGTTGTTGTGATTTAACCCTAAGCAGCAGCTAAGCACCACACAGCCAGTCTTTCACTCTCCCCCACTGACAGGTGGGGAGAGAATCAGAAGGGTAAAAGTGAGAAAACTCATGGGTTGAGATAAAGACAGATAAATCAGTAAAGCAAAATAAGGAATTTGTTCACTACTTCCCACGGGCAGGCAGGTGTCCAGCCATCTCCGGGAAAGCTGGGCTTCATCATGCCTAAGGGTTACTTGGGAAGACAAACATCATCACTTCGAATATCCCCTGTTCCTTCTTCTTTCCCCAGCTTTTGACACTGAGTGTGGCAACATATAGTGTGGATATCACACTGCAGGTGTGTGGTGTGCAGCATCATATTGGTCAGTTCGGGTCAGCTGTCCCAGCTGTGTCCCCTCCCAGCTTCTTGTGCACCCCCAACCTACTTGTTGGGAGGACGGAGAGGGAAAAAGAGAAAGCCTTGATGCTGTGTAAACACTGTTCAGCAACGACTAAAACATCGTGTTATCAGCACTGTTTAAATTACAAATCCAAAACACAGCCCCATACAAGCTACTATGAAGAAATTTTAACTCTGCCCCAGCCAGAACCATTACAGTAGTAAAGGCACAAACAAAAGAAGTGGAAACCTTTGTCTGGTCAGAGATTGACATGTATGAGCAGAACTTCTATGCAAGGTGAAATACATGGTATTGAAAAAAACATGAGCCTCTTAGCAGAACAGGTTAAGATAATCCTGTATGGCTTCAGCCTATGGTTGTCAACCCATCCTCTTTCTGAGTCAAAAGAGAGGAAGGGTGAGACAGATTTTCTCTGTATATATTATGCCATTTATATCAGCTTCCTTTTGCTCTGAGACTAAAGAAATGTAGTTTTTGTCAGACAAACAGCGGATGAAAGATGTGCAGAATATCTGCTGAGTAGGAATCAAGGAGATTTCCTAAGCAGAATGACACACTAAACTACCATTAAACAGTAATACAGCCCAAATGCTGAAACAGAAGCCATCAATTTATGATTTACCCTCACACACAGCTTGGCAGTCTCATGCTATTTCTCTTTCAGTGCTTACTTTTGATCTTCCCCCTCTGGAGTACACCGTTGACATTGAAGTAAGCCTTACGGATTCATCTTTTCTGGAGCCGATCAAAGAGTATTTAAAAAACATTAATCTCCCGGTTTCAACTAATATTTCAAATGCAGAAATGACAGTTTCAGACATCAACATTACAACAGGTGGGTTGATTATTTATTTTTGTATTTTAGATGATGTGCTTTTTTGCCAGCATTTGATCTCTCTCAGTTTTACCATCCGTCACACTTAGAAATCAGCAAAACTGAACAGTCTCTGCTGCCTATTGAAAGACCCAACAAGACTGAAGCTCTAGCACACAACAGCATGTTTTGTTTTCTGCATCCCACTGCTCCTCTTTAAATAATACTGGCATTAGGAATAGCGCTGAATACTTTACTTTTCCTAAGGAAGGGACAAAGCCAGAGGAAGCCTGAGACAAATTATTTTGCTCTGGTTTGACTAACAACCAGTCTGAGTTACTTTCAAGTTTCAGGAAGCTGTGACAGTGGTTATCAGACTGTTTACTTCCCTCCACTCGCATTTGGAACATAAATTGCTGTAAGAGGCTGTACTCTGACCCTGGCAGAGACACACTGCAGGAGATGTTGTCTTTTCCTGATATAACCCGCTGAATATATTCCTACAGGGCAAGATACAAGACAGGTTTTAGTACATGAGTTGTGGTTGCAACATCATATCCAAGTAACTAATATAGCAGAGGATCCGAGGCTGGAACAGCTCTGCTGTGAGGACAGGCTGAGAGAGTTGGGGTTGTTCAGACTGGAGAAGAGAAGCTCCAGGGAGACCTTATTGCAGCCTTTCTGTACTTGAAAGGGGCCTGTAAGAAAGATGGGGACAGACTTGTTTAGTAGGGCCTGTTGCAGCAAGACCAGGGGTGATGGTTTTAAACTAAAACAGGGGAGATTCAGGCCAGGCATGAGGAAGAAATTTTTTACACTGAGGGTGGTGAAACACTGTCCCAGGTTTCCCAGAGAGGTGGTGGATGAACCATCCCTGGAGACATCCCAGGCCAGGCTGGATGGGGCTCTGAGCAACCTGAGCTGGTGAAGATGTCCCTGCTCATGGCAGGGGTGGCGCTGGATGAGCTTTGAAGGTCCCTTCCAACCCAAACTGTTCTATGATTCTATGATATGCAAGCACACCAAGCATTTACAACAGTAGAGAAGGAAATTTGGTACTTTCTTATCACTGGGCCATAAAGCACTGAAAGGGAGTGTTTATCAGGTCTCAAAACAACATGCAAATGGAACTTTTAAAGGCTTTCAGGGTGACATGGAATGTGTGAAAAACATTCTGTTAATGTCTCACTTTGCCAGTGGTTCACTAAGAGCAGAAAAACTTATAAATAAGGGGTTTCTTTTTATTTTTTATTTGAGACAATGTATGTCTTTCAAGCCTTTTGTGATACTGTTGCATCCTCTTATGCAGCATCTGTCAGGATACAGTCAGAATGACACAGCAGCTCACTAGCCACCAGGACTTTGAATGACCATAACATGCTGTTACAATCTTTAAAAAGTCTATACATTTGCTTTCGTCCCAGGCAATATAGATATATCTAATCTAAAAAATTTCACAGGACACTGCCCCACATGCCAGCTAAATTTTTAGGATTGGTCTTTACATCTCCATTAAATTACTCAAAATTAATCAATCAATCACACTTATCCCTGTGTCAGCCTCATTCCCATTTCTGATTAGTCATTTATTAGTAGTATAGTAAGATTTGCAAGGCATCAGTTCCTCACACTTGCATCATTCAAGTGAACTCATGAGAAGGGTGACATTTAGTTGAGATCATTGGCATAAAGATGTAGCAGGGTAAATATATATCATGCAGTATGTTATGTCCCATTTACCATTCTCACAGTATTTCTCTGTCTGACACTAGTCTGCCTGCCCAGTGGTGAGAACAGTAGCTGCTGTTCGTGTGAAAATGGATATGCCTGGCCAAGTGCGGTGTGCAATGACTTGATAACCTGCCCTTCCATCACTCAAGGACCCGACCTGCCCTGCGGTTACGTGAAGGAAATGCCTTTCTATGGACCTTACTGCGAGCCTCAGACTGAAGGTAAGGAGAAGTAGTGCTGAACTTCATCGCCATACAACTCATATACTGGTTGTGATAAAGCAACACAGGAGGACTGAGCTGGCTACCACATTGTCTACAAATGTGGAAAGTCTGTAGAGACACTCAAGCTCTTCTTTTTGGGATGTGGGTCCACCTTGACCCAAGTACTTGGAGATATTTAGTGCCACGCTGGAGCTCCAGCTCCTGGAATCACTCACATGCATCTTTGGGACTTTCAGCTTCTGCTAAGCAAAGAAAGTTTAATCTCATCACATTTTCAACAGAGGAACTTACAAATGTGACCAAAATGTGCTGTAGTGATCAAAAGAAGAGAAGGAACAAAAAACCCCAGCATGTATCTTTGGTTGTATTTCATGACTCTTGTGACAAGGTACCCATGACCTTTTAGGAACCTGACTGACTCCTGGACACTTAGGCTTGGCAGCACTGGGATGGACCACTACCTGTTGCCTCTGCAATTCAAGACAAACCTCCACGAGGGCCTTCCTCTGATTTGTGATAGAGAAGCATGCAGGGATACCCAGAGGTATCCCTAGAGCTGCAAGTAGTCCAGAGCTGTCATGGTGCCTGCTCTAGTCAATTTTACTTAGAGGCAATTCTTTTACCATAGGGCAGCCCCATATCAATACTGCTATGCTATTTCCAGGACTAGAGCTAGTAACTCTTCCATGTGGAAGCCCAACACCCCTTAGAAGTCCAAGGTCCTGGGTACAACGCTCCTCCACTGCATGGTATGAACATGTCCTTAAAAGGACCCAACTTAGAAAATCCCAATATCTCTCTGAGCATTTTATACTCTTTTGTGCCCATTGATGGGTCTTCTCCAAGAATATTACCTTCCTGAAGCCATTGAGGATTTGTCCATTAATTTCAGTGAAACATAGGTGGAGATTCGCACTGTGTAACTTTCACTATGTAAAAGTTAAAGTGTCTGGTCAAAGTTACTCATCCAAACTCTCTATAACTGGAACAATGTAGCAATTCAGCCATTGTAGGAAAGCTGTCTATGGCGATCTGAACGTATCACTTTCTGAAGGTGCCTACAGCTTTGCATCAACGGGAAAGGAAGTATGGATATCTAGCAGATGCCAGGCATACGAGTTAGATATAGAAAGCTAGGAGAATCCCAGCTTCCCTATGATACAGATGAATCTTGACAAGTTGTAAGATTTTTATTTAGGATTAGGATGACTTCACCAAGGACGAACTGCACCTGACTAATCTAGTGGTTTTATACGATGGAGTACATCAGTGGACAAGGGAAGAGCTAAGGATGTCATCTCCCTAGACTTCTGTAAGGCCTTTGATATAGTCCCCTACATCATTCCTGCTGCTAAACTGGAGAGATAGGGATTTGACCAATGAACTACTAGAAGGATAAAGAACTGACTGGATGGGGATGTCCTAAGAGTTATAGTCAATGGCTCAATGTCCAAGTGAAAGATAATAACAAAAGAAACTGCGAAGAACTGCACTATTTAATATTATCAGTGACGCAGAGAGTGGGATCAAGTGCACCCTCAGCAAGTCTGCACGTGACACCAAGCGAGTGGTGCAGTTGATTTGCTAGAGGGAAGGGATGCCATCCAGAGGGACCCTGAGCACTTGAGGAGAGACCCTGTGCTAAACCTTGTGAAGTTGAACAAGGCCAAGTGCAAGGTCCTGCACCTGGGTTAAGGCAACCCTGAGTATCAATACAGACTGGACGATTAATGGATTGTGAACAGCCCTGCAGAGAAGAAGTTGGGGTTGCTGGTGGATGCAAAAATGAACATGAGCCGGCAACATGCGCTTGCAGCCCGGAAGGCAAATAATATCCTGGAATGCATCAAAAGAACCATGGCCAGCAAGTTGACAGAGGTGATTCTGCCCCTCTGCTCTGCTCTGGGGAGATCCCACCTGCAGTTCTGTGTCCAGCTCTGGTTCCTCAGCACAGGACACACATGGACCTGTTGGAGAGGGGCCAGAGGAGCCCCAGAAATGATCCGAGGCTGGAACAGCTCTGCTGGGAGGACAGGCTGAGAGAGTTGGGGTTGTTCAGTCTGGAGAAGAGAAGGCTCCATGGAGACCTCATTACGGCCTTTCCATGCTTAAAAGACGCCTGTAAGAAAGACAAAGACTTTTTACCAGAGCCTGTAGTGACAGGACAAAAGGTAACAGTTTCAAACTTAGAGAGGGTAGATTTATGTTGGACATAAAGAAGAAATTTTTTGTGATGAGGGTGATGAAACACTGGAACAGGTTGCCCAAGGAAGTTGTGGATGGCCCATCCCTGGAAGTGTTCAAGGTCAGACTGGATGTCCCTGCCTCTGGCAGGGGGTTGGACTAGGTGATCTTTAAAGGTTCCTTCCAACCCAAACCATTATATGGTTCTAAGATTCTATGATTAATTTAAAAGAAAAAGCTAAGGAATCATTTGGTAAGCATTACTTCTGATTATATTTACATTTATTTTTATGTTTTTCCTTACAGATTCGTGTGGTATGGGAGAGCCCGTTGTAATGAATATGTCAGTCAGACTTGACACAGACTTTTGGGATGATCTCAGGAATTCTTCTTCTGAATTATACAAAAAATACAAAGCTGACCTTGAAAAAGCGGTAATGACTTTTTTTCCCATCTCTAACGTAGAAAATCCTCTAAGAAATATGGTATTTACCCTAAGTATCTGTGAAACAGTGTGCACTGCCACTGTGTCTGCAAAGAGCTGTGAATTACGCAGCAGTGGTAGCTACAAAGTGGGCCAAAGCTGAACTTCCATTGAAAGGCAATGACAATATTCTCATTAATTTTAGTAGGCTGGCTGGCTGGGAAGTATTTAGGAATCTTTTGCATCAAAAGCATGGAAAAAAATCACATTATTGGTTGCAGCTTAAATCCACATAAGCACACACAGAATGAAACCATCAACACAAACTTATCCCGGTGACAGTGGGGAAGGCACCAGGCCTATTCTGTCAGATATGCTATGTGCCCTTAAATCAATGTTGAATGGAGACTTTCCTAGTTTAAGCATACTAGAGTAACCTACAGAGAACTTACATCATGTAATATGTCTTTATTTACAGTTTGATGCTAGCTACAGATGTTTACCAGGCTTTGAATCAGCAACAGTAACTGGTTTCAGGTAAGTAAACAATTTCATCTTTTCCTGGAAGACAGAAATCTTTCTGTCCAGTCTCAAGGAGTCACCAGTCAGCAAAAACTACACTCATTCCGACTAGAACCCATGCCCAGTATATACATACTGAATAACAGTATAATAGCTGCAAAGGAAAACCCGACTATTAGCATGGAAATAGGATTGTGGGTAAAATTCACCAGTGTGCAAAAGTCCAAGAAACACAACCATTCTCCATCTGGGTGAAAGTCTTTTGTAGGAAAGACTGAATTCCACGCAAAATGAGACAGGATGTGAATAAACCTAACATGATCTCCCAGGTCATCAGGAAGGTGAATTAGTACATTAACTCTGGATATAACATTGGATCTGGATGAAAGAGACATCATTAAATCTGCACAATTTAAATGGTGCTGTATTTTAGGTTTTATAAGAGAAGTTTACTTGAAACAGACAGTAGATGAAGGAAATGTCACGTAAAGATGTTCTTATTTTGGGAAAAGCTGTAGCACAACCTTCTTGTACACCAGAGCAAGTCCTGAGTCACAACAGGAGCCTTCACCGGTCAACCCTGTGAAACCTTCCTAGCCATGCAAAGATGGGTCATCACAACAGACACAACCACTAATGTGCAAGGATATTTAATTCTCGTGCTTCTCTCACTCTTGTATCTCTTTAGGCCTGGAAGTGTTTTTGTGAACTACGAAGTAAAAGCAGGAGCAGCAAGCTTTGATCAGATAGCGTATTCCAACAAAGTTGTACCACAGTTTTTAGATCCAGCGTATGAGCTAAACCAAGGTACCTTCACAACGGAAATAACTAGTAAGTTTAAAGCTCTCTCAGTATTTTTCTTCGACCTTTAGTATTTCCAGCCTGAACCATGTAGCTGCCCTATACTGTTGATTATTTGGTATGGACCTCCAAAAAACATTTATTTCCCTAGCTGTTTAATTTCAACCTGTGCCACTAAATCTTAGAACTTACATGAGATGACCATGCATGCAGAACCAAGTCGTTCCAGCTACTCCTGATGCAGTCTCTCCATGAGAGAGAGATGGAAAACCCTTGAGTGCACCTCCAGAACTGAGACAGCTCTTAACATATCAGGCTGCCAGCACTTCCCACTTCTTCAAACAAAATAAAAAACCTCCTGCAGTTTACATGAGAATAGGTTCCCTCTGGTTTCCGTGGCACATTTTCCATGCTACTGCTGGGCAGCATGTTGCAATTTGGTTGCCTGATCAAGTGCCCCAGCAGATTAACCTGGTTGATTGTCCTCCTGGTTTATCTACTTAGAAAGTAGCGGTGGTGATAATACTCACAACTCTCTGCATAAAACCTTCTGGGATCTTTGGCAGACAGACAGTAGAAGGATATGCTGTGGGAAAATTGCACAGCTTGTATCAGAGGCGGTGCCCTGGAACTGATGCTGAGTGCATATTGGTTGTGAAGCACCTAGGATTCCCATGAGATGAACGACACCATATGGATGTGAGCTGAAATGACAATAACGCAGAACGTTGGTCTTTGTCTTCCCAGATGAGACAAACTTCACTGTGAGTCCTGGTGACATTTTTGAAGGTGATACAGTCAGGCTGATTTGTGAGATAAATTCAACATCTCAGGATGTGACCTGGTATCACTTTGATGAGATCATCTCAGCCGGTTCCCCGTACTTGATGGAGATAAAAGTTACAACGAGAACCTCAATGTCGATTCTCAAAATTATCAACATTACAATGAAGGATTCTGGTATGATTTTCTATTGTAAAACAGCAGATGTAAATCTCTAGCAGTGACTGCTTCTCCTAGAGCAAACTGTCCCTCATAATTTTCCTGTGAATTTTTTTCTCTAATGAACTACAAACTGACTGGCATTGCCAGTAAGATGGGAACTGACTGAAGTGACTACACAGGCCTGGGTACTCTCTGTCCCAGGTTTCACTGTCGTATCAAAGGAGACAGTGGTGACTACTTGGCTGTGAGGCCTTCTCACCCTTTTGATGTGGTAATTTGAGGCTGTGGTTGAATTTGTCCTTGATGGCCCTTTCCCCCTTTGCAAACATAACATAACTCATCAGAGCTCAGAGTTACAGTTTTTCTTGTGTTCGTTTTCAGATCTTTTTGAAAATGAGAAACAGGTAAATTGGTGACATTTTGCTGGGAAGAGTTATCAGGGGAATTAACATGTATTATCAGAGTTTTGACTCAAGCTCTCACTCAGTTCTTCTCTTTGAACTAAGAATTTTACATTTGACTTCAAAAAGGGGAGCCTGTGACCGGGTATTTGGGGAGGTACAGGTCATGGGTCCAGATTTCTTTGGGCTAAGGATGCCCTGAACCTTAGTGTCTCCACTCTGTGTAAGTGGCCTTCTTACGTGGATATCGCAGTGGGGAAGGGTAACGCACATACCTGAAGTATGAAGGAAATTTTGAGATCTGATTACCAATTTCAAAAGGAAGCTTGGCTGCATCCAAGGGACAAGTGCCTGAGAAAGTGGCTGATAAACATTGTTTTCTTTGGCAAAACCTTCTGAGCAGTGTATGTGCTTACAGTCAGTGTCAGGTCTTGTGGCGGCCACCCTGGGCACCTCTCTCACATCCCTTCCATGTAGGAGGAGCCTTTTCACAGTCCACTTTCCTACCATGGCATATTTTGCTGCTGGACTATGGGCAACATACAGATCTCCAAAACACCAACTCAGGTTTTAAGTATTTCAGTCCCATAGAGTCTCAAGTACCCATCAACACCAAAAATGCACAATCTGGATATGTTTGGCACCAGGAATCCGCGAAGAGCATACTACAGATGACCTGAGGGCACATTTAGATTAGCAAAGCCATGACAGAGCAGGGAGATGTGAAAACTAGGTGTGGAAGTAGCTCCCAGCCCCTAACTCCAACTGTAGAAGAAAAACAGCAAAACATGTTCTCAATGCTATGATACCGCTTATTCTTTACAGGTTCCTATAGGTGCACTTTCACAAACCGCAATCAGCATCTCACAATAATATACAACACCGCGAAAACAATAACAGTCTCTCCGCTATACATCACCCCAAACTTAAATGACATCGATGTTACATGCAACAGCCCTGAAATGCAGACAAACAGTCCTCTGCTGTCCTGTTGTATTGACAGACACTTACCATCACTGACCGGTGACTGGAAAGTAAATGGAGCAATCAATATTACAGGTAAGGTTAACAAAAGATTGTCTTTCACCTGCTAGGTTTGTTAATTCTTCAAAGATCGCCTCCTAAAGAACTACCCCAAAGGTCAAGTCCTAGGAGGAATACAGGGTGTGCTCCAAAAGGTGTGTGTTGGGGGAGGATGATGCATGGACAGCATGGTACAGGCTCCATAAGCGTTGTGCAGGTGCCAGTGGGATTCTGGGCACCTCCAGGCACTGTGCAGACATTGATGCTTAAAACTTGCCATCCTAGATGGAAACAGCTGCCTGGGGCAGCATCGTACTGACTTCTTCCAAAAAGCTGATTTCTGCATTCTCTAGTTTCAAGAGCAAGGATGAGTGTGTCGGTGTCCACCACTTTCTCCAGAATCACCCCTGGGGTATGAAAAGTTTCTGTGTGCCACGTACTGAGATTTGGCAACCAAGAAAGGCAGATGGTACATTTCAAAACAGTAGCAGCATAGCTAAACACTGACTGCACAGCTTTCCTTCCCACCTGTAGCTGTGATACATCCCATGGCAGTTGAGTCAGTGGCATCCTACAAGGCTTTGTTTATGGTAAGAACATAAAGAGTTAATAAAGCACTAAGTAAATGTTACAAAGAGTTGCAAAATAACATCAACAGAAACTCTCATAAATGCCTATGAACCATAGTCATAAACAGCCTATTGCCCTCTTAATGTTTCGCGGGTATGGATTACCTGTTTACTGTTAATCGTTTGTTATAAATGAAATTTAGCAGAAAGCAGGACAGCAAAACAAGAGAAAACGTTCAAAGCTCATGTGCACAGTCATTTCCACAGAGGACAGGTACTGGTGTGCAGCGGGGCTTGCACAGAGAGGGGTGATCCTGGATTACTGAAATCAACTGGTCTGCCCTCAATTCCCTGTGGCCAAGGTTTCCCCAGGAACTCTGCTCTCAAGACAGATGCGCTTTCAGCTGCAGCTTAGAACAGCTGTAGTGGGGTTTTCCCTTATAGCCAAACCAGAATTCTTGAGATTTAAAGTTGAATGCCTGCCAAGTACCTCCAAATGTTTATTTCCAAATAAGGTGGCATTGAAATCTGCAGTATTTATCCCTCTTTTATTCATTTTATCTTAAATATTGCAGATAATGAGGTTACGCTGACCAGAATATTATTCATTTTGGCTTACCCTGAGGTATCCAAGCAATGTTGTTGCTTTCAGTCTGGTTTTGGCAGTAGGTGCCCAGTACTGTACTGAGGACCATCTTCAGGCCTTTGGAAGACCAATGTGAGCATTGCCAGAGTAAAAGATATGAATGAACTTCAAGAACAATGAGTTAAAAATGCCGTGCTCGCAAAGGTTATCACAGAATCTTTTTGGTTGGAAGAAACCCTCAGGATTGAGTCCAACCATAACCTTGTATGTAACCTTGTGGGTCACATACAAACCCACGAGGTTTTCCTTAGCTAGACTGATCGCTTGTGATTTCCAGAGCCCAGGTGTTTTTTGACATCCACAGCGCTTCAAGGAATGTTTGTTTCTCTCCAGGAGTCCCCAGTTTCAGTGAAAACTGCACTGAATACAGGCTCAACATCGATCAATCACTATGTCCACCTGAGAAGTCAGGTACAGTGACGACATATACGTGTGAGCTGCAGACTGGACATGGTGCCAGGAGCACTCAAAACATCAGAGTGACGTACCTGCGGAGAGGTAAGAGCCAGGCAGCATGTAACAGACCATCGGTAGGTGGCTTCTGTAGCACCTGTCACTTGCAAGCAAATTGTTATACCAAGTGACTCTCAATAATATGACATTTATCTTGTGTTGTCTCAGCCCATGTAACAATATCTCCGAGCATCAACTCATCCGTTTCCAAGGGATATGCATTCAATGTAACGTGTGAAAGTGATGTGAGCAATTATGACAGTATCAGTTGGAAAATCCAGTCTGGAAATAGCACCAAGACAGTTGATTGTGATATGTGCATCGAGAACAGCAAATCTCCAGCCACATCTGTGCTCACAGTGAAGGCTGCCACCCAGGACTGGAGCGGTGAGTGAACCTGGTTTGTAGTGGCTACAAAGGCAATGAAATCTCTGTACCAGATCATTTATTTACAGCACCTCTATCCCTGCAAATCATTGTGAAGCCTGACCACAGTAAATTTAAAAAAAAAAAAAAAAAAAAAAGAGTTACAATTATAACTGGTGGAGGACAGCAAGATGTGATGCTGCCAATAACACCGTACTTGTTCAGCATTAGGGCTCATGACCATGCAAAAGCAGAGGAGCATTTCTGTTGACTGAAACACAGTTTTTGTGTCACTTCTCTCAGGCACCTACATCTGCACATTCTCCCAGAAGTACCTGGAAAGTTCTGCCAACGTGACAATTGATGTTATTTCCTTGCCTCTGAAGCAGAACATCCTGATAGACCCCATTGCAGCATCGATACAGTGCAAAGTGCAACAAGCCCTTGAGTGCTGCATAAGCATGAACAGCGTGGAAGATTACACAGTTACATTCGTGGTTCAACAAAATGAATTTCAAGTTGGTAAGAAACAATAAACTCACAGAATCACTAATTGCACTGTGTGTCACAACCCAGTCCCCATGGGGGTTTTTTTTATTATTATTATTATTTATTTTCAGTTAGGTCCCTGTAACCAGTTCGTACTTACTGCTATTATGACAACCCACAAGCACTACTGAGAGTGTAAAAAAAGGGAAATGGACCATTTTTAGGATGGTTGCCAGGCCTGGGGAGCATGGCTGAGATTAATAGAAGAGCAAATGAAGCCACCGATGTAGTGATAAATACTTTAATACTGATAAATACTTTAATACTGATAAATAATGAATTAATAGATAAATTCAACATTTGGTTTGCCTTGCCACGCAGTGAGAAGTGAGCATCTTCTTCATTGTTCAAATTAGAAATTGCTGAAATCCATTTATTTGCTTTTATCTTCCACTCTGCTACTTTTTTGAGCTGAGTATCGAGGAAATGTTACTTAAGAAGCAGATCTACTAATTCATGAAAAATGTAGATAACACATTAAGAATGCAGTTTGAAGAACTATTTAACTTTATTCAAGGACACATGTAACATATCTTAAACATCACTAAAGCCTAAGCTTGTATGTTTTCAAATTTAGGGCAGTTCTGCAGCTTCCTTGCATGTTTTCAAAAATTTTCAAGTGGGTTACGAAACAGTTAATTTGGAAAAAAAGCGAAGAAGACCCACCAAAACTAACTCGGAAAACACACAGGAGTGCAAAACAAACAGGCTGAAGTGTAAAGCAGGTGGAGACTGAGGGGTCCTTTGGTTTCTGAGAAAAATGCCAAGATCATCTTCTTGGAAGAGATTTCAGCCAGGGAGCCTCAGGCACAGGCACAATGAAAAGCAGCGGGAGTGTGGTACAGATCTTGAGTTCAAAAGAGCCATAAAAGAATGACAGAAAAGTATCCTAGCCTAAATGAAACGCCTGTGGTAGAAGAAGCAGCAGAAAGGGTATTCTTCAAAACGATTTCTAAAGGAAATTTTGGTCCCCGCACAGTAAAAAGAGGGTTTGGGCAGGATTTGCCCTTACACCAGCAATTCAAAAGGTACTGATCATGCAGAAGCTGCCAGAAAATTTATTAAGTGAGGGGAGCAAGGGACAGAGATCAGCATACAGAAAGGAAGTTTTTCCACAAAGGAAGTGGTTTTTTCCTTAGGACCCACAGAAAAGAAACTTTTGCAGAAGCTTTCTGCTGTGTGCTAGCTGATTGTCCCCAAATCTGTGTTCACCTACCTTAAATCTTTCCATACAGAGAAGAAGAAAAAAGGAAATTTGTTTTGCTACGTGTACAATTACACAGAAACAGAATGCAGCAAAGAGAAAGAGCTCACGGCATATTGCAAGTTTATTAACCGCATTGGTCAGCAGGTCAACAGTGAAAGCATAAGACTGCACCGGATACCTGGTAAGAAAAAAGTTGCTATTTAAAGCTGTTTACTAGGAAATCCCAGCATCTTTGTTAAATCAGATACCACAAATTTATTACTGCTGATACCTAACAGAGGCAGGTTTTTTGTTACCCAATAATTTTTGTCCTGTTTTTCTATGGGAAATTTTAAAATACCAAGGAAAATATCAATTTTGCTGTATTTTTGAAAATTAGACGTGCTGGTTTGTCTTCACTGTATTTCCTCATGCCCCAAATGTGTTACCAAGCAGTTATAGTTCAGTCATCTTCTGTCCCAGCTTCCTGCTGATGAAGCCTGTACCATCAAGGTCCATCTCCAGTGTTGAAGTGTGATCATGCAGCTCCCAGCTTGCACCCGCAATTTAGCAAGGATAAAAGATTGTGGTGCCTCAGGAAGAAGTCATCTGGCTCAGGGGGGCAGCCTGTGGGAGAGTATATTCCCTTCAACCACAAGAATGGCAATGTCCATGAGATGCTGCAGAGCCTGGGCAGACCCAGATTCCAGGCAGCTCTGTGGGAAATGCTGGGAATTAGAATTCAACATTGGTAAATCCAGTTTCGGTGTTGAGTTCTGGCCAGAGTTTAGATGTTTCAGCTTCTTGTTCTAAATTGGAAAGAAAGAAGTGTTGGACATTCCCATAACTCAGAAATTTTCCTTTTTTCCACCACTGTGCCTATTGTTGAATCGCAGTATCTGGTCAGACTTCACTCTCATAGGCAATAAATATGCAGACACTTCATTCACTTTAATCAGCAGATACTTACTGATATGACTAACCAAAGTTAATTAGCAAGACTCACTGTCAAAAATGTGCTAAGGCATCACTATCAAGGTCTTAATGAATTTCCTATTAGTGCTACAGCAGCACTAAGTTCCTTAGCAGAATAAACTGTGTGAATTACTGTTTACAGAGTCAACAATATAATCCCACTCCATGCAAACCTAACCTTGTATTGGGTATTGGTTTGCTGATTTTTTTCAGTACTCAAAAACAAGGGGCTGTATTCAATTTCCTTTCAAATGTCGTGATTCAAAAAAAATGGGAATGCAAGATACATACACCCTGAAAGGTCATAATTAACGAAAAGAGCAAACTGAAATCCTAATTAATTTAAAGATCTCTGAACTTCAGGAGCCCAGAGGTTTGATGAGGGTAAATTATTCATCTCTCTCCTTTTTAGTTCTCTACCTCTATGTCTTTTTCTCAATACAGGTATGGAAGTTTCCTGCTCAGATAGCTTTGGCATTGGAATAGAAGGAGCCACATTAAAGAAGCCATGCCGTGACTTAAATAATCCAGATGGTTTTACTCGAGGCAATAAAATTTACAAGTGCTCCAACAAATCATGGAAGATGGAAAGGAACGACTGCCTGTCTGCACCAGTGAACAACTTGCTGACTGGTGCTGAGGTAACATTCATGAGTTTTCTAGAGGTTGGGGGAGGAAGGGAGGAGAGAACAAAACTTTTTGTTGGGTGTTTTTTTGCTTAACAGAGTCTAAAATATAAAGCCTTAAAAAACCAAATATTTAATTAAATTAAATTAAATTTATCATTTAAGATTATTTTAGGTCCCCTTCTCCAGCCCAAAGGGCATGTGGCACTGCATGGCTACCATCCATACACACAAAAGCTCGCTCCCCCAGGCAAGATGACCTTATTCATGGCATCCAGTGGAACAGTCGGTGGCCTGGGGTGTTCCCTGGACCATGCTCAGGCGTTGCCTTGCTGAACGCTTGTTGCTACAGAGTACACTAACAATGAGGCAGTGGGGACAACCTACATTTGTTGGTGCTGGACCTTTGTTTTCAGCCTGGGTATCCTATCATAGTGCTCTTCACTTCCACAAACCATCCAGAGTCACCCTTCTCTCAGTGAGGTTAGATGAGAACAATTATCTTTCTTTCATCAAATACTTAACTATGTTTATTTTAGTAGGTTAAGCACAGCAAGGTCCCAGGCAGAGGTACAGCTACTCAATTAGTAATTTTCTGAACTTACTAGATGGGTCCTTCATATAGTTCAGGCCCAGGCCTCCTCTCCTAGAATATGCAGGACTAGTCTGTGAGTCAGCACAGATGAGAGACCGCTCTCAACAGGCCGTTCGGATACCCTATTATGGATGGTTAGAGAGTTGAACACTACCAGTGTGTCTAGAATGACCCTGGTTCTGTTTATTTTACTATTATAGGGGAAGCCATTGTGAAGGAGAACCAGGCTCCAGGCAATCGCACACACGTGATATACTGTTCTCTTCTGTTCCAGGCCTTGGTCAACAGTCCCGATGTAAAAGCAAACCTACCTATCTACCTTGCAGACCTTAAGGAAAAGACAAAGAAGGAGCAAAACACAATAAGCAGTTCTCCTGCAAACCTTGGTGCAATCGTTACCATCCTGGACATGGTCTCCTCTATCCCAGCAGAGGCAGAGGAGCTCACTATTCAAGTAAGGTTTTATCTTGTGTCTTACCGATACTTATGAAACACTTTGCCCCCCTTTGTTACAGGGATTGACATTCTCTCTGAAGAATTTTCACAGTTAGTTAGGGTGAGGAATAGGAAAGTATTAAAGGAATGAGATGAAATGACAGTAAAGATACGGAAGAGTTTATGAAAAGTCAAAGTGATGAAGACAAGGAGCCTATGCATGAAAGAGAGACTGTTCCATGCTTAGCAACTAGAAACGTTCCAGGGACCCATAAATGTCTCTAGCACTCTAAGTCAGAGAAAAGGACAAGGAATGATGGATTAAAACCTGGATTTGAGCCAGCAATGTGCACTTGTAGCTCAGAAACCAAACTGCATCCTGGGCTGCATCGAAAGAAATGTCAATGGAGGTGATTCTCTTGCTCTAATCCCCTCTTGTGGTACCTCACCCAGAGCGCTGCATCCAGCTCTGGATCCCCAGCACAGGACAGACATGGCCCTGTTGGAGAGGGCCAGAGGAGCCACAGAAATGATCCGAGGCTGGAACAGCTCTGCTGGGAGGACAGGCTGAGAGAGTTGGGGTGTTCAGCTGGAGAAGAGAAGGCTCCAGGGAGACCTTATTGCGGCCTTTCAATATTTAAAGAGGGCTTACAGGAAAGAAGGAGAAAGACATTTTAACAGGGTCTGTAGTGACAGGACAAGGGGCAACTGTTTTAAACTGCAAGACAGTAGATTTGCATTGGATACAAGGAAGAAATTCTTCACCATGAGGGTGGTGAGACACTGGAACAGGTTGCCCAGAGAAGCTGTGGATGCCCCATCACTGGAAGTGTTCAAGGCCAGGTTGGATGTCCTTGCCAATGGCAGGGTGGTTGGACTTTTAAAAGGTAAAAAGCTTTCTTTGTTTCCATGATTAGGAGCAGAAATAGAAATTTAAAAAAAAATAAAAAAAATAAAAAGCAAACCAAAAAACAAGACCTTGAAATAAGGATGGGGATCAAGCAAGGAAAATGAATTAGATGTTACAAAAAATGAATGGCAAAATGTATCTTAGAAATACTTGGAAACATTGATTGTGAGGTACGGAGGAAGAGTGCTGCTCTTCTGAGCAGAAAAGTGGAAAGAGGCATGATGTTTTGTAGATGGAAAACCCTACAGGAGAGAGAGATAAAAATCAAAGATAGCACAAATGCAGACAAAGAGGGGAAAGAAGGCTGGAGAAAAAAAAATACTAAATAATACGTAAAAAAAAAGCCTCACAGCTCCATTTTTGGGAACCTTAACTTAAAAACAGAGCATGCAGAGGCTTAATAACTAAAGGTTTCACATGAATTGAGCAAAATAATAAAATGCTGGACTTTTTCAAAAGGCAATTCTAGGACCACACAAAAATTAGCATGAGAAACAACAATTATTTGTATGGGATTTCAGTAACAGCATTGTTCTCTTGTTTTTCCAGAATTTCCTCTCCACAGTGGACTTTATTGTTTCTGATTCTACAACTGAAGCTTGGGAAGACCTGAATAAAGAAGAGGGACTCAACAGTTCTTTGTTACTGCTTTCAGTAGAAAACTTCTCCCTGCACCTCCAACCCGTTAATAATACCATTCCTTCTGTCTCCACAAACAGCCTTCAGCTGCAAGGTATGGTTGTCACAGGAAACAGCAACACAGATTATAATAAAAACTTCCGCAGTACAGAAAACCTCACAGCTAATGTGCTCATTGATGAAACTGAAATTCAGACTCTAACCCAAAATTCAACCATTGTCAGTGTGATGTACTCACGACTTGGACACATTTTGCCCCGGAGTCAGCCTGACTACGTGAATGGCTTATTGATAACAACAACTGTGAGCAGCAACAGAAGCCAGAAGTTTTATATTAATATGACCTTTGCAAAGAAAAACTCATCTCTGAAGATGCCCCAGTGTGTCTTTTGGAACTTCACACTCAATAAACATAAAGGGGGCTGGGATACTCGTGGCTGCATACCCACAGAGGTAGAAGATTATGTCATTTGCTCCTGCAATCACTTGACATCATTCTCCATTCTGATGTCACCTGATAAATCCTCCCAGGGGGTCCCTGAATACTATATTACCTGCATTGGCCTGGCCATTTCAATCTTGAGTTTGGTGGTTTGCATTATAATCGAATCCTTAGTCTGGAAATACGTGACAAACAACACAACCTCCTATATGCGCCATGTCTGTATACTCAACATAGCTATATCACTCCTGATTGCTGATGTTTGGTTCATTGTCACCGCCTCCATCAATAACCAAAACCAACAGATGAGCAGAGATGTCTGTCTTGTGGCCACCTTCTTCATCCATTTTTTCTACCTGTGTGTCTTTTTCTGGATGCTCAGCCTGGGCCTCATGCTTTTCTACAGACTGGTCTTCATCTTACATGACACGAGCAAGACCACTCAGAAAGCGGTCGCATTCTGTCTGGGATATGGGTGTCCCTTTGTCATTGCAGTCGTCACCATCGCTGTCACACTGCCACGGAACAGTTACACCAGAAAGGATGTCTGCTGGCTAAACTGGAAGGACAGCAAAGCTCTCTTGGCTTTCGTCATACCTGCCCTGGTTATTGTGGCCATTAATTTGTTCATCACTGCAGTCGTTATAATAAAAATACTGAGGCCAACTATTGGGGATCGGTCAAGCAGGCAGGAGAAGAAGTCTTTATTTCAAATTGGCAAAAGTGTGGCCATCTTGACACCGCTATTAGGCCTCACCTGGGGATTTGGCTTTGCCACCATCATCAAAAACAGCCATCAAGTTTTCCACATCCTCTTTGCTCTGCTCAATGCTTTCCAGGTGAGTTACGCATATGTACGGCCTTGTTTCCTCTATGACCATTTAAAATGTAGTGACACCCTTGCAGTGCTGTGCTTGGTGGGGAATAAAAACATCTTGTGAAGGTTCAGGTTTGCCTTGCACATCCTTATTTCCAAAGGGCTCTTTGGGAAACCCATCCCAGGAATTCAGAAGTATTTTTTATTCTCAGATGTCTTAACAGATGCTCCTTCTACATAAAGGTGAGATAAAGATAACTCCCAACTTTTCCAGTAGCTTTGGGAAGAACGGCATTCCTGAAAATCAGGAAAATAGCCCTGTTATGTTCAGGTGGGAAAGTTTCAGCATGTGTGGTCTCATTTACAGTTCATCTGTACCATTATGCTGCAAAAGCATTATGCTTTTGTGGGTTCAAGGCATTGTTCAAGGTTCAAGCATATTCAAGGCATAATGCTACAAAAGCACTATGCTTTTGTGGGTTCAAGTAATGAGGGAGTATAAACAACGTGAACGTTACTGAGGACAGCTAAGTAGTACTAATAGTAAAGAGAAGAATTGAACAAATTACACGATTGAGAGTTTTCCGTCAGTATGATTTTTACAATCTGTTTAGGTGGCCAGTAGGATCCAAATACAATAAGATTTCTTAAGGACGCAATATTTATGTATACTCCCTCTCGTAAGAATGACCTCGAAAGCACATGCTTCAGACCAAACCCATTTGCCTTTTATATTGTGAACCTGCTAGCTTATCTGGGGAACAGAGACAAGTGGTGTCTTCCATACACAAACGTCTCTTCTTCCAAATATGTTTAGCACAAGCAAACTACTTGCATCGCTTTTGTAGACCAGATATACACACAGTTTAAGTAGGCCAGGCCTGAAGAAGTCCTGCCACATCAGGAGTCCATTATGTCAGACACAGCCTTCTGTCAAAAAGTTCAGAGTTTCAATAATCAACACGGACATTGTTTGAGATAATTATGCAATTAAAAGGTTGGTGTCATCAAACTTGATATAATTATCTGTCTCCTAGGGATTATTCATTTTGGTGTTTGGGACTCTCTGGGACAAGAAGGTAAGAATTCAAACGATTTCTTATATTCTGTGAAAATACTGTTGGAATTCAAAAACAATTGTGGTATTTATGGATTTTTATTTCTTTTAACAAATAGATACAAGAAGCCCTGCTGAAGAGGAATTCAATATCCAAATGGAGTTCGCAGCAAACAAAGGTTAGAACCTTGAGCTAAGAACGTACATCTGTTAATTCCAAACAGTCTAACATTCTCCAAGTGTCTTTTAAGTCAAATGCACTTTATATTATGAATTATTTATTCGAGCTAGTCAGAGAAAGTGAAGACACTAAGAATGGAAGTATGAATATACTCCCTTTTTCAAAGGCCATTATTTCACTTACAATTAGTAAAAAATTAGAAAGAGGTTGATTGATATTTGCTCTAAATTCCACATGAAATAAACCACAAAATGTAATTGAAACCTTATGTCAGAACACAGAAAATTTCAGGGGTGCTATTATTTATTCACAACCTAAGAGAAATGCAAAGGGAACTTCTTTGGGAAAACACCCTTCAGCTGTCAGCAGGAAGGATGGAGGAACTGCAACCTGAACTCATGGAACACGGAGACAGATCAGCCTCCACTTCAGACTGGTAGCAGAAAAAGGAAAGAAGTTTAAATCTTTTGTCAAGATCATGCCTGCGTGTTGCAAAGATACATAGCCTCAAAGCAATTAAGGAGCCTATTAAGGATGAACTGTCAGTTCAGAGCAGTAGCATCAGCTCAAATCCCTACAGCTTCCACAAGAATCACACAATTGCTGAAGTTGGAAAGTACCTCCAGAGATCATCTGGTACCACCCTCTCACTCAGAGTATGGTCACCTAGAGCCCAGAGCCATGGCCAGTTGGGTTTTGAGTAGCTCTAGGGATCAAGACTCCACTATCTCTCTGTGCAGCCTTTTCTTGTGTTTGACCGCCTTCACACTGAAAATGTTTCTTCTTAGGTGGGGTTTCTTCTATTTCTATCTGTTCCCAATGCTTCTTGTCCTTTCGCTGGGCACAAATGAGAGAATTCTGGCTCTGTCTTCATTCCCTCCACCTCTTGTCCTTTTATTGAGCACCAAGGAGAAATGTCTGGCTCTGCCTTTACTCCTTTCCAGTCAGACACCCCCCAGTATGTCCTGGTGCATGAGGTTGTTTCTCCTTAGAGATAGGAGGACTTTACATTTCCCTTTGCTGAACTTCGTAAGAGTCCAGCCATCCCATTTCTCCAGCCTTTTGAGGTACCTCTGAATGACCTGATCTACCAGTCACTCCTTCCAGCTTTGTATCACCTGCTGACTTGGTGAGGGTCCACTTTCCCAATCTATATATCATTACTTATCTATATATCGTGAATGAAAATGTTAAACCAGTATTGGACCCCGTAGTGACCTCTCTGCATGTCCCCTCCAACAATGTGCTGAAGGCTCGGGAGGAGGCAGCTTGTGATGTGGTGATAATCTGACTTTGGGAAACTGCAAGGAAGGCAGGAATAACTGATACAGCTAATCATTAAGCATCTCAGTTTCTTTATTCCATCCTATACGGACACATCCAGCAGAATAAAGCAGAGAGAACAAGTTGTTAAGTCTTGGACCTTAATTCTGAATTCCTTTTCAGACAAAATGTCCTGAGTCAAACACTTCCAACTCTAGTTCACACTGTGGAAGCTGCCCCAGGCAATGGGAATTGGCTTATTTCTGTGTCTGTTCTGTAAATAAGGAATAAACAAAGCAAGATCAAAGTCTTTGATCAAACTTTTTAGGTGTGATTCTTTTACCCTCTTTCCCTGCCACCGTGTGACATAGGTGACAATGCACAAAACTGCCTAATTTCCCCCACCATGGTACAGCCCACTGAATGAAGATGGACTGAACAGAAAAATATGTGGTTTCCGTACCTTTTTTAAACACGTCTTTCGGAGGAATCCCATTAAATTCTCAAACCACTTGAGAACCGAAAAATAAACTTTATTTCAGCAGCAAAAAGTTCCTTCCCATCCGGACTGTAGAGAGTTGTGTTCCAATGCCCTCTAGTGTGTCAAGTTAAATTCGCTTCTGACTATTTCAGGCTGTTGGCCTTAAACGACCATCCCCAAGCATATAAATTTTAGTTTTTCTGGCTACCTTAATGAATATATTCCCTCAGATAAGGGACCAGACTCTGCACTGCCTGATATGACAGATTCTGGAGCCTAAGTCACCTTCCCTGGCCAACAGTTAGACAGGTTCTTTGTGTCTTTTAGTTTCTTTTAAAGTTGATCTCTTTCATCATCATCATAAACATGGAAATGGGTGAACCTGATACCTTTTTTTTTACCCCCTCAATGTGGCTTTTTTGACAAAAATCAATTTTCTCTCTTACAGTCATCCTCCCTGATCCTGGTGACACCAATGCTTGCTATGAGCTATCCATTTTCAAGAACCTTTAACAACTTATGTGGGAAAACAGGTATGTGACAATAGATCTCTCCTACTGAAGCACAAACAAGGTTTTACCTGGGTTGTCACCCTCAGGGTCTGTCTATCCTGATATCTATCAATCTATTTGTCTACCCATCCACCCATAGATGGTGCTTAATCTTCTAGTACAAAGGAACTGTAATAATCATTGGGATCATTAGCACAATGGCTCATGATTGTAGCATAATGCTAGCAGCATATTTGCCTAACAGTAAAACAAGTATTGGATGATCGCATGTTTCACCAGTTCTAAAACCCACCAGATGATCTTTGTTTTGAGCTTAATGATATAATGACAGAGTGCTCCTGAGTTCATTTACTGTTCATGTACTCCTCGCCACCTTGGAGCTGTATATCTTCAAAGGTTCTCTGGCTGTCACTTTATGGACATCACCATTTCAGTTATGACTTTATTTTGTAAGAAGCATTACTGAAAATATGAGTTATTTCATTCCTATATGTGTAATCTTTGCATCCAACCATTTCTCAGAGAAGATGGTGACACTGGGTCGAAGTGGGAGATGACAGAGTTTAATGTAGGCAAGCAACTGCTTTTTGAGAGTCTGTTTTTCGGTCAGATGATGGAACAAGACGTTGGTCTCTGACTGATACAGTAAGTTTACATGAATACACTAGCCAGATACAGAAGTCTCCTACCACAAGAATGAGACTGGCTCATAGCTGTCCGTCACGCTGCTGCCACCCGAAACTCCCGAATCATCAGTGCTCTCTTCCACACTCTGCCCTCGGGTTCTGTGCACCTGGGTCTTAGTTCAGAGTCTCGTGGTCACAAGAAGGAGGGAGCTGGGATTCATTTCAAGGCCGTGTGTTCTAGCTGCATCCCCATGCTCAAGGAGGAGCACTAGGTCCCCCCGTTTGTGTGAGCAAATTACTGTCCTGTGGCAGGATTGTCTGTTCAAGCTGACGTCTTCTGGCTATGGCACCAAAGACGTTGGCTTCTGTGGTTGCTGGCATTGCTGTAATCCAGGTAGTGTCAGGGCTGCAGAGTAAGTTGAAGTCGTCAGGACAGGTCTAACCGTCCTTACTTTGCAATGCCAACATCTCCCGGGCTATCTGTCTTTATGTCTAACCACTACGCTTTGTTTTGCAGGAAAATACAGAGTATCTTCTTCAGAGCCATCCAGCTCTTCCTCTGAAAACACTTCCAAGTCGTATTCTTTGCTTAACTGAGGCATTGCAAATGCTAAATCACATAACTCTGAAAGGACCTCTGCTCTCTCCAAGACACACAGAAGAAGTACCTGTGAGTCACCAAGAAGCGGACTGCTTCATTTTGACTAAACTGTGCCTTGCTGCATTCTTCTGGAATAATCATTTCTGGTTGACATGTAAGGCAGGGAAGCTTTGAGAGGTGGAATTTTGCAGGGGCTGCCAATCCCAGAAGAGATGACAAGATGTTTCAAACTTGGAAGGATTTGAAGGCCTTCAAGTGCCAGAAAAGACATTGGGAGTGAAGAATTCTCAGCCTTCAAGAGGGTGCTTAGCACTATGCAGTACTGAGCCATGAATTAATTGCAGTGCTATACACAGCTGTTGTCCAGTGGCTTTAGTATTTCCCCTATCAACTCTCTGAATGACTCCAAAGGCCTGTGCAGATACACAAGTACCTCATAGCTTGTCTCCTGCCCTTGTATTAGAGTCTGGAAAGGCCATAGGGTATAGTGCTCTCCACTTTAAGACTTTCTGGAGCCAAAGATTCACAACTGAGAAGGTTTATTTCAGATCTTCACTTCTGATAAAATGAAGACTGTGATGATTCCTGCATGGTCTTCTTTAAGATGGAATGTACTGAAAGCTCCATGTGGCACTTTGTTGAAGAAAAGGAAGCTTTATTATCCTTAACTATAATTGTTCTTCCCTTGATATGTAATATGGTAAGACAGATGATTGCTGCCCTCTACCACAGAGGGTACTGCATTTATTTAATGTATAGTAGTTTTAAGTACGCAAGGAGTCTTGTGTAAAGTCTCTATGTTTGGGTCTTCTCTCAGAGGAGAATCACACTTGGAGGGCTCAGAGAGTCAATTCTGCAGTGAATATAAACCATCATGTGCCAGGCAGGATGAAAGGTTTTATATAAATTATTGCTCTAACGCTACATTCGTGGAATCAGTTATTTCCCAGCCTGTATACCTTTAAACGCAGGACTCCTGTCTTAAACAGAGGGCTATGAGAGAGCCTACAAACTATTTATAGCACACAAAATGTTACAAAAATTAATGTAAAATATGATAGTTGGAATCACGAAGATTTAGGTTTGAGGCCGATATTAAACACCACTGTCAGGCGATACCGCCCCATTTGGTTGTTGGAGAATCAGGCCTATGTTTACCAGTGGTGAATCTGTTCCCTGGACTTTGGGATAAATCAAGATGGGAAACTGTTGCCTACAGTTACAGGCATGTGTGACAACTTGGTATGGGCAGGTAGTGATGACTGAAGATAATAAACAAGCATCAATCAAATGTATTATTTATATTGAAAGTAATTTCTTTTTACTTGAAGATGTAGATACAATGCTAGAACTAGAACAAAGAGATTAAGAAGAAATATTTGAAAATCCGGAATCTCTTTGAACTGCATGGGCAGTGGACACTTGAAAATCAGACCTTTGCACATTATTCCAACCAAAATTTGCCTTTGGAGAGCCGTTAGGTCTAACTTGCTCTGGAAGTAGTTTGTGCAATATTGACCTGCAGAGCCATCCACTCCCACTGAGTTAGAATAGGCTTTACCTAAACTGCAAAGTATGAGTCCCTGTAGGTGGCACAGTCCCACCACACCTTGTCTCTGCAGACATTTCATCCCTGAGGTTTCACCACACCTCCCAGCTTGGCCAAGCCTGGGTCTTGACTGTATGTGAATGAGAAATCAGGATGTGATGCAGACCTCCCTGGCACTAAAGGGCCATCTCTGGATGTATCTTCAAATACAAGATCCTTACCAGTGCTACAGAAGCCAAGAAAATTCATGAAAGAATGACAAGGCATGAAAGGAGCAGTTAAGAAATTAACTGTGCCAGTCTTAAAGACTTGGGGCTACGGCTTCACTTACATTTATACATGGATCAAGATAAAAGAGGAGAGAATTAAAAGTGGAAGAGAGTGCTGAATGGAAGAAGGGAAATACATGGCAGCAACCACACTATACCATTCCCACCCACCCTCAGCAGCAAGAACCAGGCACGGTGGGCAGTGGGCTCACCAACAGTTCGCTCCCCTCAGGAGTCTGGCGTTTTGGGCAGGTAGCTATTTTGGGTCAATTTGCCTAATCCTTCCCTTTATCCCGATCAAAGCCCAAATCCCTTCATTCAACCTCCTTCCTGAACTCAGGGCTGTCACAGGGGTTGTCTCCTGATGATGGCTGTCACTCATGTGCCCCTCCTGCTTAACTGCGAGGCACTTGGTTAAAGCGCACTACTGTGAAAACCTACCAGGTTCATCTCATCTCTGCAAAGGATGGGACCTCTGCCTACTCACCCTTTATAGCATTGGATTAACAGCAGCCACTGCCTTTACACCTTCCTCTGATACAACCTACACAAAATACAGGATAATTTCTTCTAACTTACACTCTTTCCAAGTTCTTATAAGCTTTTACTTTGGGATAAATAGCAACAAGGGAGGTTCAGGTTGGACATGAGGAAAAGATTCTTCCCCCAGAGGTGCTGGACACTGGAACAGGCTCCCCAGGGAGGTGTCACGGCCCCAACCTGACAGTGTTCAAGAAGAGACTGGACAACGTCCTCAGACACACGGCGTGAACTGTGGGGTTGTCCTGTGCAGGGACAGGAGTTGGACTCCATGAGCCTTGTGGGTCCTTCCAACTCAGGACATTCTGTGATTCTATGAAATGAGAGCTTGCAGGATTTTTCCCACGTGCTGCCTGGCAGGAGCAATCACTCAAAGCAATGCTCTCAGGACAGGGTCCTGGCGCTCCCTGGTCCAGCACTGCTGTGAGCATCAGCCAAACAGCAGGATCCCTGTTTAACTGCGGGTCTGCAGCAGCCAGCCGTGCTGGGAAAGATGAGGTGTCTTGTTAACAACAAAGAAAACACTTGTCCATGAGAACTGTCTAGTTCCAGCCTCAGCCTTGCACGAGGGAACAACCACACAAGAGCCAGCCCACTGTGATGCTCTGAACTGTTAGAAAGAGGTTCCATTTCTTATACCAGCAGAAGGTTTGGTAGTGGGGTGGGGGAGCAGAGATACGTTGGGTTATTTGTGAGCACCCAAGTTGTTTGGATGAAGTCTGAAATGCCCCAGCAATCACCGCGGAAGTATTTTCTGCCCTTCTACCCTGTGGAGCCTGGCTCTAGATCTTGTTTTGCCCTAAGTGTATGAAGTAGGTTCACACCCTTCAGTCATGCCATTGCTGATTAGAAAACCCACAACAGATAGTACAGGCACCTTGCTTGAGAATAACTGCTGCGACAGCCCTTCCCAGGGACATCCTAAGCTTGGGTTTGGGAGCTGGCAAAGCTACACTTACCTGCTTATCTGCTCAGGCAGTCTGAGCTGTGCCTTTCGCATCTCTTCCAAGAGCTACAAGCAATTCTGGAAACACCTGGTGGCACCAAAGTTAAATGCAAGATAGGACTTAACTAGGACTTGCTTGGATCCTCTCTATCTCTGGTTATTCTGATTTTATTCCAAATGCAGAGAATAAGAGGGACAGAGTATTAACTTATTGCCAATAAATGGTTGGTTTTTCACTACTCATGGGACTGGTGTGAGCACCAGGGCGAATCCAAGTGTGAAAATAAGTGGAAACCAGTTCCCTGTGTACAACCTACTGCCATGAGAGAGCATTTTCCCTTGGCTGCCATCCCTTGTGGCGAGTATCTGATAAATACAAGGGCAGCTTCATCCTCTGCAACTATTTACCATTGGCATTCTGAACTCCTCCCGTTCTGATAAGCAGACAAGAAGAAGTTGCTTTTGAAGGAAATCTAGGCAACGAAGTTTCAAGTGTGGAAGCTGTTAGAGTCCTGGAAAGCAGAGATCTCAGGACATATTATACTAGATGGGTTTCTTCCTGCCATCTGCAATAAGTTCTAGGGTGTTAACACCATATCCAGCACACTCTAGTACCACAGGCACAGTCCTCATCTTCTTACGCTCCCACCACCCCCCTTGACCTGTGAGATGATGATTTCCAAAGAGATATCAGTTTAATGGTAACCACTACAGATCCTATCCTATGATAACAGATGCTGTGCTCAACTTTCATCTAGAAATCATGGGAGTTTTATAGGTGGTTAAAAAACCACCTTGGATTATGCCCAAGAACAGATTTACACTTGAATATTTGAAAACCTTATGTGGTGAGGACTTCTAGAGAAACAACTGGCTTGAATGTGAAATTATTTCCCTGCTAGAGAATTGGCCAAAAATGCATGGTTGTAATTTACTATTAATTCTACGTAATAGCTAATCAGCTTTTGTAAACCAGCACAGTTTCATAGAAAATGAGTGTTGATGTACTGATTTACATAACTATGGGTTTGTACCCTTTAGATTTCTTCAGTAATTTCTACTGGCACATTTCTAGAATCTTAATATATGTGTTCTGTGTGACTTTCGCTAGTGTTTTGAGAGGTAGTACCAGTTATTTCATCTAAGTTTGAACTGCAGTTGAGAATAAATGCATAGACTCTCAGCACTGCCATTTGCTATTGGATGAAGAAACAAAACATTCAAAGAGTACACAAGAAAGGCAGTATGCGAACTTTCGTTAGACAGCCGTTCTACAGAATATTTGTTCACTGTCAAGTCATACAGAGTAAACAGATCACTGCCAAGCTGTTAGTAGAGCATTTCTTCCATATGCTGACTGGTGTTCTATAAGTGGGATTCATCGTTTTTCACTGAAAACTGATGTCTTATGAACTATGGAAAAACACCAGGCTGAGATTTATCCCCCTGTAGCTCTTTATCTTCTGGCCATCACAGAAATGAGGACGATGGTTAAGACAATGATTCCAGCAATTCCACCAACTGTCATTCCCAGGATGTTCCCGTGGACCTGCATTGACTGACACCTCTCCCCTGAGAAGAAGAAGGCTTGTCCTGATGGACACCTGGGAAAGTAAAGAACAGACTCACATGGATCAGGAGTTTTGTCCTGCCCTATGGGCCCACCTCAAGGTCCTCCCACTCACTATCCTGGATGGACAGTTCCCATTAGAGGGGTTCACATCACAATATTTGCGTGCTATTTACACCCCCTGGAAGCACCACGGAATTGAGTTTCTTTGCTTCCCTTTACAGCTGCTAGTAGAAACTACTCACTGCAGTGAAGTGTTCTGTTTCTACTGTCCTTTGAAGACCTAGTAGTTGAGACCTCTGAGGTCTGTAGCTCTGGATAGTTATTATCTGCATCGTTTGGTTCAGAAGAAAGTCAAGGCAAGCAGGCAGGGGGTCAGTGGTACCTGCAGCTTGCTCTCCCTTTCACATTCACACAGACTCCATCGTTCTGGCAAGGGTTTGGTTCACACGGGTCTTGCAGATAAGGCAGCCGGTCCTGAATGGGCTCCATATCCAGGGCTGCTCTCTTCTGCCTTTCGAGAACGAGGCTTTCCACAAAGGCAGGTTGTTCAGGTTCAACAGGGACTTCGGTGTTATTGAGATGAATTATATCTTTTAAAAAAGGAAATAGAAGAGAAAGACATCAGATAGGAGTGAGTGTTCTTCATACCAGGGGCTCACAGGGTGCTGTGGACTGGAAGGTACTCTTTGTCTATTTGCCCTTTGCAGAGTTCTTGCTGCACCACAGCAAGTTCTGCATGTTTAAAGCACAAGATAGAAAATAATACTGAAATGATGGTAACTAGTTAGTTAAATCAGAGGCATTCTGTACTTTGAAAAATTATACTAAACATGGCTGTTCCGTTTGAAAATAAACACATTGAGGATGGTCTTTTAGTACGTTCAATGCTTAGAAATGGACATAGCTACCGGTTAGGGTTCTTAAAGGTGTCTAAGAAGTTAACCTTCAGCAAATCATCACCATTTAAATGCCTCTGAACTCAAAAACACCTTGGTCAACATCACCCACCTGAAACTAAGATACGGAAATGCTTTTAAAAGTTGATGCTCGTTAGAAGAGAAGATGGCTCAGAGACAGATGGCAATATTTGCTTGAGTGTTTGAAAAGAGATATAAAGCATCACCCATTTGTTTTTGTAAGAAGAACCAGAAAGAGGGTCTTTACCATTAAATTCTGCAAAAATAATCAGGTCATCATTTTTCAGGAAGCTTCTCCGTCTCATCTGGCTGTGGGATATGAAGTTATTCCACCCCCAGCTTACACTTCTATAGCAATTGCATGAAGCATCGAATGTTCCAACAATTGATGGTTTCTCCCATATTAAGGTTCCGTTAGCATCTGCAAAGAGAATATAAGTGACAAATAAGAACCAGAAAGTTCTGCAGCTGGAAGTATGACATCACTTTTTTTGTGCATTACAGTGTTAAACAGGATTTATGCTGTAAAATCAAGTTCAGAGCTGAAATACACAAACAAATCACAGGCAACTGACGAATTATGGGTGCCAGCAGATCCTTAGATATGGTCCCTTAGTCTGTGTGAGGGCATTTAAATTCTACAACTCCCCTTTCACTGAGGACTAACCAACCACAAGTTACCCCCTTTTTGTCACCAGCTAAGAGCTCCCTCCTGCATAAGGACACTTCCTCATCAGTTTTTAAGTACCTATGGTTTATAGTCTAGCAGATCTTGTTCATTGCTATGGTTCTGTTAAACATATTCATACCTAAGGCTTGAAACTTCCTACTGAAAAAATGTGTACTAAACCTCCACCGAAAAAAGTGAAGAGGGATGGAGATTTGTCTCTGGTATTTTATTCTGTACCACACTCAATATTGTCCTGTTATTCTTATTTCTTCAAATTAACACATCCATGGAGAATCCTAGAGGTGAATGTGGAACTGTGGTGCTATATGCTATATAAGCCTGGAGTTAAAAGGTAGCCCCTGTCTGAAATAATTAATAATCTGTAGTCTACACCCAGCCAAGCAAGACAGGCTCCAAATGCTGCAGACTGATCTCACAAGTGTTTTCAGGTATTTTTTCTTGAATACAGCTACATTGTGTACGCTATGCATTCAAACCATGTATGCTCAAATTAACCAAGCCTCCAAAATGCAGTTTTAACATAAATTATTGTTGATTTAGCAATGGAATACAGCACCTCAGTGGCATTGCACCATCCAGTGGTGGTGTATCACCTATCATAAGGGGCAAATGACAGGCAGAATGGAAATCATTAGCCCTTAGGAGAACTCTGCAGTTAGAGTCAAAATCAGATATCACAGGGATTGCTCATAATAACCAACCTTCTATGCATAATTTTTCACAAGATTGGATATTAGGAAAAAATTCTTCATGGAAAGGGTTGTCAGGCATTGGAACAGGCTGCCCAGGGCAGCGGTGGAGCCACCATCCCTGGAGGGGTTTAAAAGACACATAGGTGAGGTTCTTAGGGACACGGTTCAGTGCTAGAGTTAGGCTATGGTTGGACTCGATGATCCTGAGGGTCTCTTCCAACAGAAACAATTCTATGATTCTACAACAGACGATCTTTTGCAGACAGGAATTCTGACTCATAGACAGGAAAGTCATACGCAGAAAAATGTTCCAAACAGGGAAATGCAGCCAAAGTTGACCAACTCTGAGTCCTACACTCAGTCATTTGACTCTGATTCCTTGGCTTTCATTGTCACCATTCCCCCAGGCAGACACCACTTACCTGAGCTAATGTGATCTGTGCTTGTGGTGAAGCTTCTGCTCGAGGACATCCTTTTCAAGACATCAGGGTCCTGGTCCAGCACTGTGAGCATAGCTTGGCGGTTCAGCGCTGGCCACTCCAGAACACCATCGTTCTCCCCGCTGCACAAATGAAAGGCAATGCGACTGTAGCCACTGGTTCTGGAGTGGGGATACAAACTTACGCCGAAACCGTAACCCTCAGGGCTATAGAACCGGGGGCTTTGAATAACATCAGTTGTTCCATTTTCAAGGATTTGGCTGAAATTCCGAATGACCCACACAGCTGTGGGACAGGGAGTCTCTGTCAGTGTCACGTCATCGATAGCAATCCCACCAGATGAAGAGCTGGGGTTGCCCTTTAGTCCTTGGAAGAGGTAACGGAACTTCTTCTGAGCGTTGAGGGTTACGTGGGCGATTTTCCAGTTATAGTCATTATCCGCTTTGGTAAAAGAAAAGCAAAACATTGCCATCAGCATGATTACGGATATTATGAAACAGCTTATTCCTAACTACCCACTCCAGCTGCATTTTTAGACAACTGGAGCTCTCACAGAGTCCTGAAGGCTAGAGATCTTTGGCTGGTATTGTGATTGTCACATACATTGCCTTATCATCTAAATGCTTTCGACAGATTGTTTTAGGAACACTTCACACACTGGTGAACGACAGTCTCTAGTATAAAGAGCAACAAGCTAAGGGTCAAGACATAACAAGTGGATGGGAATCAACGACCCAAAGTCAGAATTAACTGTTGCTGCCACTTTATCAGAGACAAGGGATGACAGCTTCAGACTGAAAGAGGGTAGATATAGGTTAGATATAGGGAAGAAATTCTTCACCTTGTGGGTGGTGAGGGACTGGAACAGGCTCTCCAGAGAAGCTGTGGATGCCCCATCCCTGGAATTGTTCAAGGATGGGTTGGATGGGCCTTTAAGGAACCTGGTCCAGCAGAAGTGTTCAAGACCAGGCTGAACAGGGCTTAGAGCAACCTGGTCTAGTGGAAGGTATCCCTGCCCATGGCAGGGGGTTGGAACTAGATGAACTTTAAGGTCCCTTCCAGCCCAAACCATTCTATGATTCTATGACTTCTCCTTCTCTGCAAACTGCTGCAGCTTGACATAAGCACGTTATCACAGGTCTTGAGTTTTGACAACATAAACACACAATACTGCAGTGGCAGAATTTGTCCTCTTTAGCAAAATCACCCAATGTGCAGACTCAGTTCATATTTCTAAAACTACATATGTTTTTACATTTCCAACTATATAAAATCAGGCTGGGATTCTTACTCACTGCAGATGAGGACAGGTATTTTCATCTGAGCTCACTGTCAGACCATATCACAGCTAGTGGAGATGTAGTCAATTCACCTCCAGCAGAGTGTAACACAACTGAGTGTAACATAACATTATTAGGAACATTGTGATTTCTGCTGTGGACCACCTAAATTACATTATTAAAACCCACAGTTTCACTACTAAATGCCCTCACATAATACCAAAATCCTTAGCAAGGTTGCATGTTCTTCTGGTAGCTTTGGGAGAATGTTTTAATTACCGAGCCAAGCCACATGGACACAGTAAGACAACTTTTCCTCAAGTCAACTTTTCTTCCTCTAATATTGTATATATTCCTCACATTTCCAGAATTACCTTGAAAGGTTTGAATTTTCCTCATCTTGCGAACATTTCCAGTGCCATCATCTTCTTTAAGCCAGATGATCAGCTTGTCAGAAAGGCTTCCCGTGATTTTATAGAAGAACTGGAGGCATTGTTGAGTTCTCTTTGGATAAAGAATTCGAGACTCTAGGACTGCCACCTCATCTGCCACACCAGAGCTGGTGCTGAAGTACATGAAGTAGCCAGCATCTGTGAAGAAAATACGCAGTGTCACTGTGTTTTTCCAAATTTCCTGCTTGGTGTAAATTTATCATTTCAACTCTACTTTTTTAGTAAGCATAAGTGTAGTACTTAACATGAACAGTAAAGGAAATGGTATATGATAACCATCCAAGAAAGACCAGGATAAGAACAGTACCAGTAGTTTGGCATATGTATGGAACTCACTGCTGGCAGCTTATATCAATTTTGCAGTAGTTGGTCTAGCTGGAAGTTGGATGCCTCAGGATTATCAGAGATATGAGACAGAGGATTCAGTTCTGTAACTAGTAGACATTTTTTTCACTCGATTTGTACTGACGATAATCAAAATATGAGATCTCAAAGATGATATGCTATATTACCTTGTAAAGAGTGAGATAATTTCTTATCAGTGATAAAGATAATAAAAAAGGGTTGGACACAAAACTAGCACTCTCCTGACCTTGAACATGAAAAAGCTCTTTTTTTACAGCTTGCCCAAAGACATTTCAAAACATAGCTTCTCAGTTTGGGGAAATCATTTAAGAATTCCTGTCTCTCTAGTTTAATTTCCCACTAAGATTTTCTGACGTGTTCCTTACTTTAGATTTGAAGCATCTGCTTTTATCCTTATATTCACCATTTGCACACACATCTCATGTTGGTATCACATGAACTTGTAATGCCTTATCTGTATTATGTTGGTTTTTAGTTATTCGTTATAGTCTACAATTAAATTAAATTAAATTCTTTTAGCTATTGTGTGGAAGCTTCATCTGTTGAGAGCCTCCTGCATGGTTAGTGGAGCTGTTCAAGCTGTTTATCATGTTTGCTCTAACCCTGTCAGGGGAATATTCTCCATTACCTCGTACACAGTAGCAATGCTTTGAACTCATACCCATAGAAACCTCGCAAAAGATACCTAATTGCTTTATGCCCATGCATAACACTTCAACATAAGTTAAATTTTTGTTAAATTTAAGCATGTTAAATATAAGTACGATCGCTGTTGCTCTACGTGAGAAACAGGGCTGTGAGCCTCATTCAGATGCTTAAGTTTGTTATTGAACTTATTATGGTATCAAACCCCAAAATGATCTAGGCTCTTCCTCCTTTTTGGTAAGAAAGTCAAATAAAAGCAACATTAAGCATTTATGGCAGTTAGAGTATCAGAACATCAGCATGGGGAAACAGGGATCAAATCCAGAGCCAGGCTGCCAGCTCCTCTTTAAATGTTCGTCTGTATTTTTCCTCCTTCAATTTAGCCAGTAGTAAGTCAAAAACCCAAGAAGTCAAAATTGTTTGGGCAAAATATCATCCATCTGTGTTAGAAACCTAAAATTTTACCCCACTTGAGACGACTGCAGAACCAGCTCTCCAAAAATGTCTGCATTTGAATGAACCAAGGGTTGCTGAAGGCATCCAAAAGGAGAGGGACTCCCTACTCTTGCAATTCATTCAGACACTCTAGAGATCCTCAGAGGCACTTACCCCTCTCCTTTAACTCTTCAGATAATGTCAATACTTATTTTATAGCAAGTCATTAGATGCTAAAGCGTAAACGCAAGTTAAGTGTTTACTTCAGACAGACTGGATTTTAACTGGTAATCTCAAACAGCTCAACTGGATTATTTCTTAGTTTCAATTATACTATACGGGAGGCAGGGGTGGGGAAGGAGAGAAAGAATATAAAATATCAGATGAGGGTTAGGGGCATGTACTTCTAGAAGCTGTCAGACGTTTTTCTCAAGTTATATTTCATTCTTGGGTCTGATCAACAAGTACCAGCATCTTATCAGAGGTTGAGGGGTTGTTCTTTCCAGTGAGTGGGTCACATAAGGAGAATAGACTACTCTGGAGTGCAACAAGTCAAATTTTTCTTTAATCAAAGAGTAACAAAGCACAACTGAATGTGCTTTAGGCCAAGATTCCTTCACTCTGTACTTAGGCAAAATTTACTACAGAAGTCACTTTTTTCTTGGAAGTGTGTAGTAGCTTACCCTGTCTAAAATAATGGCAAAACAGGCCCTTGTTTTTCAGAACTCCTGTTGGGATTTAATCCTAATTCTCACTTGCAAACTTGCATACTGTGACTAAGGCTGGCTCCACTCTTTTTGAAATTTTCTTCTTCAGAAAAATGACAAAATTACTGTGTGAAAATTATCCCTAAACTCCCATAACAAAAGATTTTGCAGCTTTCTTCTGTTTCCAGAACCTGTTCTCCTCAAGTTCAACATCTCAGTTGCTTTGCAAACACAACATTTATGAGTGGCTACGAGTGTTGTTTCATTCTTATCATTAAGTAACATAACTCTTACTTAGACTTTGGAAGTTGCACTAAATCATTTTATAGGTTATATTCATGTTAAGATTGTTCTTTGTCCTCTTTGACCTGGTGTGCAGAACATTCTAAACGTTCCATTATGTTCAAAAAGCTTCATGAGACTACAAGGGCAACCATAAATTCACACTCACAGGGCCAAGACGCATGAAAAGAAAAAGAGCTTTTTGCTTAACTAGAAAAATTACAACTCTGATGTTTGCTGGGTAGTGTCTTAATTATGGTCATTTAATCCCGTGTTTTCAGAGTAGCTAGTGCTGGGTTTTCTCAAGGGTTGACTACAACGACAGGTCCAGAGAAGTTGTTAAAGATGCTGTATTTAAAGCACACGGACCAATACGGACGTGCAGAAGGGAACATTACTCCATCTAACCCTTTTTTTTTTCATAGGAAAGTGTTTACTTCATTTTACCTCTACAGCGCCCAGAAAGTGTGTGGTCTTCCTGCCCATTAGCACTGCTTTGTTGGTGGACCCAGCCTAGATCATCTCTGGTGCCCTGAATCATGCCGCAGATATTGTCCAACTCAAAAGAACACTGGTCCAAAAAAGTGTGAGTCGAAGCTGAGAAGAAAAGGCACACACAGTTACCTCCAAAGTAGTATCTCATTTAAAATAAAATTTACACTCTAATTTTGAGGGGCTTTGTTTACGTTAGTGTATACAGCATGTAGAGAAGAACTTAACCCACAGCAGGTGTGAGCCCAAAGACTCAAAAGAGGAAGTTTTATTCCTAGAGGGATTCCCTGCATAAAGACACCAACATTTGACCACTTTGCAGAATGTTAACGAACTCCCATGGTGCAGGTGAAGCGCAGTGACTGGTGGTGTTGGTTTTGTAAGCCTCGGAGAGCCAGGTCGTACTGTGAACAGCGGTGGTGTTGCATTTAACCATTCCTCTGCTGGAGGTTATTGTTCTCCATGGCTCACTCATTTGCTTGATGAGCACAAGCACCATTTAATCCATTTCAAGCAAAGTCCACCCAGTTACCTTAGGCCCGTTCAGCTGAGTTGATGCTTCTGTTAGCAGACCCATGGGGACAAGAACTTTTCCCTAATAATCACACACAGTGATAACATCTTCAACCAACTCGACATAGTGTTGGACTCTAGACTTAGCCAATCTCAGGTGCAAAGTAAGCTAATTAAGGCCAAATGCCAGTGAAAGAGGACAAGGTACAGTTGCATTCACCTCTCAAAAATGGCATAGCGAAATGGCCCACACACCAGCAGAACACAACTACATGTCTGAACCCCCAGGAGCAACGTGGAAGAAAAGATGTGAAAGGATTGACTAATTGAACTTTTTATAAAAGTAACAACAGTTAGAAGAGCCAAAGATGGGGATGAGGAAGGAATAAAGAGATTTGGTCTCTACACCACAGGTCCTTTCTTCTACCACTTCAGGAGCACCTGAGAAGAGGTTTTGTGGTTCTAGAGACATAAGGGAGGTGAACCAGTCAGGTTCAAGTATAAACAAAGAAACAGCTTGCCATGGGTAACTTATGACTTACTGCAGTTATACATGCGATTGAGTCTTTCCAGGTCAATGGCACTGAAGTCTAGACGTTGTCCAATTATGTTATCGAACACAGGTATGTTTGCTGTGATTGTGGGGATGCTATCATTTTTGTTAAACGAAAATGGTGCGTAGTGCATCAATGATTCGTAGTCATAAGGGGTGTTCAGGTCAGTGATGTAGCTGTCATCGTACTTGTTAAAATTGTGCTCTCTGCCTGGTAAAAGAACAGAAAAGTTCTTCATTTTCGGAGAAACTGGAAAGGGAAAGGCTTTAGCATGGCACCTTGGATACAGTTTTCTGAGGCCAAATTACTTTACGATAAAATATTCAAATTTATAAAGATTTGTTTATGAAGTCATTTGGACAACAAAGCTGTATCTTTAGATTGCGGTTCTGTGCCCTCACATGTGACTTCAGTAAGTTCAAAATCAAATATCAATGAGCTGTAAAGAATGTGGCATATAGGAAATCGTATTAGGTGGTCTAATGGTAAACATCCTGAAGAATTGAACTGAAAGATTACTGTACTCCATTCCAGAGCCTGTGAATATTGATGCAGACATTTCCCAGGGATATTAGACCACACATGAACAAGGAGGAGCCCTGCAGCCCTCCACTCATTAAGGGGACAGGTATGACAGTCGTGGAGTGCCTCCATTTTCTGCTCTTCTTTGAAGCAAAGAATACATTAGGAATCTGTGAAAAAAAATTATGATGTTTTTACCCTAGATTGACAATATTGCTATGACATTGCTATTGAAATGTCTTTTGGAAAAGTGTTTCTCATGGTCTGTTGGTGAAATAATTTGCCCTTAGAAAAAGATTTTCATTATAAAGGTGTCTGCTAGGGCAGAGAGAGGGAGCCATTTCACATACTTCGGTATGGAAGTAAAAAGAGATTGGCAGCAATTCCAACTACAAGTAATATTGTCAGAATATTTGGTATTCTTTCTCCAAGAAGAAATAGCACATGCCTGCTCTGGTGGATAATTACAGCTTCTCTGCGTAAAGACTTCCTTCTGTAAGTCTATTCTGGGTGTAAAGGTCTTCAGTCCAAGGTTTGAGATTGTATAAGAGCTTGGATTGTTTTCTTACAGATAGTTGAATTGCACCTTTTATCAAAAAGGGTGAGAATCTTGCTAATTAAAGTGCTATCACTTCTTTATAGCTGAGGAAAAGATCTTGGCAGGACACAGGCATGTATAATGATGCTGTCTTTTAAGGTCATTACCAGGTAAAGGGTAATTTCTATGTGTTTTTAAAAGAAATAAACCATACAGCGAGGAGGCTGTTTCATTAGGCTGTCCTGTGTGTTTTCTCTGAAGTTTAACAGACGTCTTAGCTTTTTTGACAACAGCAACATGAATGGGGGATCTCTTCTCTCATCAGCCAGCTATCTGCATTGCAGTTTATGAAAACGCATTATGGCAAAAGCTGCTACCATGCTATTAAATTTGAGATTGCAGATCAATAATTCAGGGACAGGTGTGCACACACATGCACAGAGCACAATAATATCAGCCTTATTTTCCTTTAAAGGAGTAGACAACTTTCAAATGGTTTCAATACAAATTTTCTACTTAATGAATCTGCCTAACTGGGAAATGAAATTTTATGATATGGCTAGAAACCTACAGAGTATAGGAATTGACTGTAATGATATCAGACTAGCCCCATGACTCTATTCAGAACAGTGCCACATTAAAGTCCATCATCTGGATAATTTTTTTGGTGTCTCAAATTTGTGGCTACCGAATACAACACAGATAAGCTGAGATGATTCAATTACGTATTTTTTGAATAAAAGAAAACAATGCACAGAGAATTGGCACAGTTTTTCAGTACTTCTGTAAATCATGGAGCTCACAACAGTGCATTGTAAGTACATTGTAAACCTTTTTGCATTGGAGGTTGTTAGTTACCGGAAGTCAGGGTCTGGATGCTACTATCATCATAACCATCTTCACCACCATGTTTCAAGATGGGGCCAAGTGAGCAATAAAGTGAATTGTTTTTACTGCTGCTCATAACAATAAAAATTATCATCTGCAAAAGGAATATCCACATCCCATCTACTGCTCAGCCACCCCAAGAGATGACACTTAGAGGGTAGAAGCAAGTAGGAATGCACATGACCATTCAACTTGGAGCAATTCCATACACCAGATACTGCTCTTAGAGGTCAGCAGAAATTGCTTGTACCAGCAGTTCTTATCTATCCGAGAGAGAACACAGTGCTCCCTGAATCTTCTTTCTTCTTAACGACTATTTTGTGTGTATTTTTTCACTTATCTGCAAAGATGGTGAGTGCATAACCTTGAAGACTGAAGCGATCAGTTTTCACAGAGCATGAGCAATGGCAGCACAACTCTGCTAGTGTGCCTTTCAGAACTTGTTATCCCGTTCACTTATTTTCAAATATATGATCATTAAGTAGTATGGAGCCAAACCTCACAGGAGGCAGCAGAAGAAACTGCCTACGGACCAGGGGATTATGGAAAGTTTGCTGAAACTCATACAGCTGCTGAATCTGGTGATAGTAAGCCTGAAGGCAAGAACCTGAGGAGACAGAGAGCAGGATAGAGCCCTGTTTTATGTGTCTCATCTGATCTAATCACTTTGAGACTTCTTCATGTACAAATTAAACCTGTCCAGTTTCAGGAAAGCCTGAATCTCTGAGTATAAAACCTTTCAGATTTTGAGAGGACCTCAAAGTTAACCATCCCAGTAAGTTTACGATTTGCGTCGCACAGCAAGAGGAAAAAGACTCATAGAGATGAAGTTATTTGTCCAAAATCAGAGAGAAGGCCAGTCCTGGAGCCAATAGGAAATGAAGTCTTCTGACTTCCAAGCAGGGCCTCTCTCTTCTGACCTTAGACAGTCTCTGGTCTTTGACCAGAGAAGTTGTATTGAAATCCTGCTACAGATTGAATTACAGGGGTGTCAGGTATGTCCTAGTGTTTCTAAAATTATATGTTTAAGAAGGAGGAAAAATAAAATACCGATGAGTCTGCACTTCACAAAATCTGACTTGAAGGTCAAAACCCACCTGTAATAATTTCATCCCACCAGATGGTCACATAGTCATCCCGGTCTGACCTCGACTGCTCATGATAAAATCCCAGAGCATGCAGGATCTCGTGTTCCACAATTGCTTTGTAGTCACACCCTGCCCCAATCGAGAGGTCCTGGCCAGTCTGCAGGTCCCCCACCATGGACCAACACCTGACAAAGAGAGAGACCTTACTGTCTGTTAAGTACAGTTTTCTCCTCTGTATTTAATTTCTCATTCTGCTCACTGGACTTAAAGCAATATCAAAACAGGTTTAAATATAAAAGGAGTAATAGAAAACATTATTACATTATTTAGGTGCTAACCAAGTGTCTTCATACTGTATAGATACTCTGCGCTGAAAGCAGACTAAGCCCCAAAAACATACTCACTGTCACTTGCATGAGGACAGTGTTTTACATATCATCTGTGTTAGACAAGCTCCCCTCTGATTTCTGAGATCCACAGAAGTTTAGTCCTATATCAGCTGCCATTTTCCCAAGAAACATGCCAAGAAACGTAGTATATACAAGGAAACACTAAACTTGTCAAGACAGACTGAGCCTTTCTGCAATTACTTGGGCTAGAGAAAGGTTCGAGGAGGATTTAGAAAAGCAGTATTTGGTCCTTGAGCCTATGGTCTCTTGAATTGCTGCTACCAGGTGGTTTCCAGTATGAGGCTCTTCAGCACCAACTTGTCAAAAATCATGGTGCTTTCAGTCTTGTAAGAGAAGTGTCACAGGACATATTACCCAAGGAAGAGCTGAGGGCAGAAATATCAGTGCCTACAGGCCTTTGTGAAGTTCTGGAAGAATGAGAAATATTGACAGCTAACATAGTGAGAAGATTTTTGTGCTTTTCTAGATGTTCTTTCAAAGCATGTTTAGATGTAGGAAACAAAGTGAATCTTTCCAGTTCCTGGAAAACCTGAATCTCTGAGTCTAAAACCCTGTCAGATTTCAAGAGGACTTTTCGTCAAAGAAGAGCGACCTCAAAACCACAGCAATATTACAATAAACTGGCTTTTCGTGGCTCTTTTTTTGACCTGTCTTCCAAAGATTTCAAAACCTGAATTCTGGCTATTCACATCCTTGGTAAGTTAAGTACATGGGAGTCATTTCACCCACCACTGGAATGGAAAACAGCCATAGGAAGGAAAGTGGAAGCAGCTGATGAAAATCCAGCGATGCTGGGATTCACCTTCTGTGACCATACAAATATCAGGTACCTGTTCCAAGTTCATCATCTAAATATCCTCCGCAGTCAGCAGAGGGAGGCAGCTGCTTCCAAGCTTTATGTCTAATAAAGTCAGAAGGGTTGCTTTCTCCAGGGCCTGTTTTACTCTGCTGACAACACATTTAGACTAGACTTTTAGACTGCTGAAGTCAAATGGAATTAATTCCCAGTGGATTCTATACAGAAAACTAAATGGAAATTGATATAACCCTTACCCGCTTCCTTTTTTAAAGAATATGTAGGTCCTCTCTCCTTCATATGGCTTGAAATCAACGCAAGACTTAAGGCGGAACATTTCAAAGGCCTGAAGAATGACTGCTTTGGCATTCAGATCTGGAAAACAAGCGTCAGGAAAGCACCTTTAACACACTGTAGACCATTCACCCTGGAGAGGTAAGGTATGCACACAGATATACACATGGGAACGAAAGGAAAATGATCGAAAAGAAAAATTATTGAATTTGATTGAATTGTGTTTTGTTACAATAGCTGTGGAAGAAAAAAAAATGATTTTGATATAAAGGAGACATCTAGTTATTCGTGAATATTAATGTGATAGAACCAGTTCTGGAAAAGGCAAATTTTTCATCGTAGTGACTCCAGTGCAAATAAGAATTAGAGCTAAAATCTGAATTACTTATCTGCATTACCTAGGTTATCACTCAGAATATAGGGAACAGGGAACTTCCATCTGTAGGTCTCGTTTCTTAGGGCATTTCGCTGATTTTGCTGAAAAGGGAATTAACAGCTGGTGATGCATCTGCTGTGGGGACATGGGCTGATTTGTAGCAAAAATACAATCAGGACACATGATGGATATAAAGTTTTTAGTTACTTACAGGAAGCATGATATCACCCTGAAAGAGGTCCAGTCCAGCAGCTGAAAAGTAATTTAATGAAAGATAATGTTAATGAAATATCAAATGTATTTCACATCATAAAACACATTGAGCCTACTCATACAAGGTTAATATCCTTGGGCATTTACAGAAAATAAAGAAGGACCAGCCATTTTACACTGAAATATAGTGACAGGCCTAAAAGTAACAGTAGTTCCTACTCAATATTTACTACCCAGCAACATCTGCCTTTTTGGGGGCAGAAATCTGGTGGCCACCGTTATCCATGTCTAGTTTGATAATCTCTTGCTTGCTATCAGGCAGCAGCAACAGCCACACTGTGAGATAATGCTTTAGAGAATATAGCGTAATGCATCAGGAAGAACATTGTACAGTGCACCATCAAAGGATGTATGGAAATATACATTACAGGAAATTTAAAAAAAATAGAGGGAGTATGTTATGTGTTATGTTTGTTTTTTCATTTGATTTCCCTACAACTTATATAGAAGCTCAATAAACATCTAAGCTATATTCTACTTTGTAAAACTTTATAAAAATCATATAGAGATGGGAGAAGAATGCTGGTGGGACTCCGGAGCCTTTCCAGTTGATACAGCGTGTTGCTGCCTTGATACAATGGGTCTGTCCAAACTTCAGAAGAGAAAGACATCTGCATCCCTTCTTTGCATAGTTACATTCCTAGGATAGATGCATGTGTTATACCCAGAGGAAGTTAATTCAGAGCTCACTTAATTATATTTATCTTGTTACTATGGGCTATCTGACCATCTACCCAAGTCTTTTTTGCAATAGTGAAAACTCAGCATTTTGCTCACAGTTTTCCAGGGGTTATGAGAATTTAGACATGAACTCACCCAAGTTTATGTCTGGAATGTCTTTTATTATCTCACCAACATCAGCATCTGCTGCTGCAAGACAGACAAAACATCATCTGCTCAGATGTGGTGGCACACAGCGAGCAAAAGAAAAGGCTTCAAAACTCAAACCAGCTCACAGAGCACTTACCAGCTTCACTGGAGAGGTGTCCAACCTGAAAGAGAATAAAATAGAACCAGTATAAGGTATGAAACGTCTCTGGGCTGAGAGGAGCATGTAGAAATCAGGTTTCTACTTACAGACACTGGAGTACCACACACATGATGTAACAAAAGCACCAGGCAGAGCTGGAAGATGCTGGAGCCCATTTTTGCAATGGAAAAAGAAACTGGTCCCTCTTATCTCTTGCAATATATAGGACACACTGCTGAGCTTCCCACAGAACATCAGCCAACCAGCTTCAAACTTTCCACCTTTGTAACATTATTATAACAGTGAGATTTTCCTCCTACATGGCACGTGATGGCATTGTTGTTATCAACTACCCAAGTCCATTTTGGAGGAATGTTACAGAAAGGAATGTGATAACTTCATGTCTTCAGTGCAGCCGGTGAAAGCCCTACCCAGGCTTCGTGTAAGAATATCTCAACCTGGCCCAAAGTTGCTGACTCCTTCTACTGTGTTTATTATCTGTCAGCATTACGATCTCAGCTGCACAGGAGGAAAGCCACACACTTTAACAGAATTATTCTGGGTTTATAGCACTCCAGTGACATTAGAATTTGCCCCAGTGGTGTTTTGAATTAATAATTAACATCAAACTGTAAAGATTAGAGATAAAAGAGATATGATTATGAATGCCCTGACAGTGATCCTAGCCCAGGACTGATGCCTCGGTGCACAACATGCCACCCTCTGCCTCCAGAGGTGGTCAAACACATCAGTAGATCCTGAGCCTTCCAAATTGATGTTCCTTTCTTTTCTGGTGGATTTCAGACATGAAGAATTGTTGTCTTGCACTTTGCTGTCTTCTTTCTCAAGGGACACAGATCAGGGAGGGCACAAGGGCTGAGTGAAGGCTCCAGGGAGCTCTAGATTTCCCACATATTCTGCATTATACCTGCAAACCCTTGCAAACATCCCATGTGCCCTGGAGTGTCACAGTGCCTTAAACTTAGGCAATTGAATCCTGCTTCTTCGCTTCACATCTGAAATTACAAGTGATGAAGGTGAGGATGTCCACCTCTAGGATCAGCAATTATGTAGGAAAAGGCTTGTGCCACAGACACCGTGAGAGCTTGAGTAGGAAGACAAGAAAAAGTGTTCTGGAGGTGCTTCGTACACCAGAACCAGCAGTGTTGGCAGGGGACACTGGACTGCAGTGTGGAGAAGCCTCAAATGCAAGCAGGTTTTGAGTAGGAAATGTGCATGTGTACAGCGGCTACCCTGTCCTAGAAAAGAGTCAGTCCTGCAACCTAAGCAACATATCTTCCTCCAAAAAGATCAAAGTACACATTCACATTGCAGAGGAATAGGTACGGAGATCTTTTCGGTTTTTGAGAAGGGCACCAGAGGACTGATCTTTCACCTAGCATCCCCCCAGCAGGGCCCTTCATCATAAGAAGGACACCGAGGTACTGGAGAGAGCGCAGAGGGGGCGACGAAGCTGGTGAGGGGTCTGGAGCACAAGTGTGATGGGGAGCAGCTGAGGGAACTGGGGCTGTTCAGCCTGGAGAAAAGGAGGCTGAGGGGAGACCTTATCACTGTCTGCAACTGCCTGAAAGGAGGTTGGAGCATGGAGGGGGTTGGTCTCTTCTCCCAGATAACAAATGATAAGACAAGAGGAAATGGCCTCAAGTTGCAGCAGGGGAGGTTCAGATTGGATATTAGGAAAAAAATATTCATGGAAAGGGTTGTCAGGCATTGGAACAGGCTGCCCAGGGCAATGGTGGAATCACCATCCCTGAAGGGGTTTAAAAGGCATTTAGATGAGGTTCTTAGGGATATGGTTTAGTGCCGGAGTTAGGTTAGGTTATGGTTAGACTCGATGATCCTGACGGTCTCTTCCAACTCAAATGATTCTATGATTCCATACATAGGTCTTCTTTGATGCTTGGTTTTATGAGCTGTTATTTCGAAGGACACTGATACTGAAGCAGAACAGGACACACTATTAGTAAATGAGAAGCACATCTCAAGATACACCATGTAAAGGCTGTTTTCACAGATGAGCGAAGAGAGTCAAAACACAGCACAAGGCCATGATTTGCAGATGTGTAGCAGTGGATATGAGAAAGGAACAAGAAACTGAAGCAAAATTAGAGTAACCTGAAAAAAACTTGGCTTTTAGTCCCCTTAACTTAAAATTTACCCAAGAAACTGAAGAGGATGTCTAAAGAGAAGTCATTCTGTAGGCATATTTTCAAGTTTGTAGGTGACAACGGTTATGCAGCCATCTCGTACTAACGCAATTTATTATATTCATTAAGCACCTTTCACAGTGTATGCATCCCCAAATGCATCCTGTACTCAGTTCATGTGCAAGGTTTTAGTAGCAGGGAGGCTAGAGGGGTGACTTCTGTGGGAAGACACCAGAAGGTGCCCCCTTGTAGAACAGAGCCTGTTTCAGACAGTTCTAAGATGGACCCACTGCCGGCCAAACCTGGGCCTATCAGTGGTGTTAGTAACATCCCTGTGATAACATATGTAAGAAAGGGGAAAAAATGGTGTGGAACAACAGCTGGAGGGAGGAGTGAGAAGATGTGAGAGAAATAACTCTGCAGATACCAAGGCTGGTGAATAAGGAGGGCAGGAGGTGCTCCAGGAGCTGGAGCAGAGATTCCCCTCAGCCCGTGGTGCAGCCCATGGTGAGGCCAGCTGTCCCCCTGCAGCCCATGGAGGTCCATGGTAGAGCAGATATCCACCTGCACTCCATGGAAGACCCCACACCGGAGCAGGTGGGTGCCCAAAGGAGGCTGTGACCCCATGGGAAGCCCATGCTGGAGCAGGATCCTTGTAGGGCCTGTGGCCCCATGGAGAGAGGAGCCCAGGCTGGAGCAGGTTTGCTGTCGGGAGTTGTGACCTCGTGGAGGACCCACACTGGAGCAGTTCATGAAGAACTGCAGCCCATGGGAAGGACTCGCACTGAGAAGTTTGTGAAGGACTGTCTCTGGTGGGAAGGAGCCCATGCTGAAGCAGGGGAAGAGAGTGAGGAGGAATGAGCAGCAGAGACAACGTGTAGTTAACTGACCACAACCCCCATTCTCTGTGCCCCCGCACTGCTCAGAGGGAGGAGGTAGAGAACTTAGGAGTAAAGTTGAGCTTGGGAAGAAGATGTGGGTGGGCGAAGGTGTTTTTAGACTTGTTCTTATTTCTTATTGTCCTAGTGTGTTTGAATGGCAATAAATTAAATAAATTTCCCTAAGCTGAGGCTGTTTTGCCCACGACAGTAAGTGGTAACTGATCTCCCTGTCCTGTTCTCGATTGATAAGCTTTTCATCATAGTTTTCTCCCCATGTCTTGTTGATGGAGGGGGAATGATAGAACATCTTGGTGGCCACCTAGTGACCAGCCAGGGTCAAGATCCAAACAAATTGTCATTCTGCTTTCATAAAAACCTCCCAGTAACAATGAATTGGGTCCAAACACAGATGAAGGAGGCATGCTATTCTTTTAGCAGTGATCTAATGAGCTGAATACTTGGGAGTGAGTCTTATCAAAAGCTGGGCTTGACGAAGAGGTAACGGCCATGGGGAGAAATGGGAAATCCTGGAACAGAATGTTGAAAAGTCAAACTTTGATGCTTCTCAGTAGAGAGAGCTGGACAGAGAGACTGCAGACACAAGAGCTGGAAAGTAAGCACTGCCATCAGCAATGATAAACAAAAAGAATGAAACGTGGGAAGAAAAAAGATGATATAACTAAGGGAAGGACTTTGCTGCTTGGCCTAAAATAATCTTTGGAAACTCTATGGGTTTAGTCTCTTAAAAATAACAGGAAAGCTTAGTTCAAATTCTTAAAATTCTTAAAATACAGAAACCACAGAATGTAGTATCTTTAGTGAAGTAATACATTTTATCTGTTGTGGATGATTGTTAGCCCTCGTAGTGAAGAGGTTGAGGGCACTTGAAGGATGGACTGGGACTTCAGACATAATCAAAGGGGTAAGTTCTGCAAAAAAAGACAATTAAAGTAAATAGTGCATGGAGTATATTGTATAGTTCTATTGTATGTGTTGGGCTGACTTTCAGGGTGATTGCAGGGGCAAGAAACAGAGCAACAGTAATTCATCTAAATAGCTGTAGAGGTTGCAGCAGTACCTGGTGAAGGAGGTGGGAGGAGAACTGGAAGAGCAGAGAGCTGCAGGCACGCATGGAGCTCCAGTCTGTGTCCTTCTTAAGCCCATCAGGGCATCCTGGGATTACTGAGCTGGAGAGAGACTGGGGTGAGAGAGAAGAGGGCTCGGGTCTGAAACAGGGTTGGGAAGTGAGGAGGGAGGGTGGAAAGGCTTGTGGAGAAGTGGGAGACAAGGGGCAGAACCTCAGTGGTTATAGAGACAACCTCCAACTTTCATCAGAGGGCAACGTAACACTGCCCTGAGTTTATAGGCACCCTGGTATCAAAATGAATACTCAAATGCAGAGACTGGAACCTTAGAAATAATAGAATAATTTTGGTTGGAAAAGACCCTCAAGATCATTGAGTCCAACCATTAACCCAATACTTGCACTCTATCTGACCATAATAGATTTAATGCCTAGAAATTAAGCCAAATCACCCTACAACTGGAGACTAAATGCAATCTCCTAACAAGTCTTTCAATTTCTTAACTACATTTTCGCCTAGCAACTGCAAATGTTTTTGGGAACACTGACACCCATATTGCACAGCAGGACTGAATTTCCCCACTGAATTACTCTCTGTACAAAGCGCTGCCAGGGAAAGCACAAAGAGGGCTCAGTCTTATTGCTAAAGAGAACTTGGAAACACTGCAGAATGCCCTACATAACCTGCAGAAAAGCTGGGCCATTCCGTATGCCAGAAGTGTAGACTGCTCTTTGCATTTTTGTCAGGCAGGACACGTTCCTGGTTAAGCATTCATGGGAAGCAGCTTTCCCACCTTGCGAGAGTTCTTGCAGTTTCAAAAGTTTCTTCACTCTGCTGGAATGAAAACAAGAACTTTGCTCTTTTTTTTTTTCTTTTTTTTTTCTTTTTTTGTTTGCAGTGGGGCGGTTCACGAGNTCCATGAAGAACAAGGGACAAATCCTCCTGCCAGAGGAGTTTGCAGTGGTGGGTCCAGCCCTCGGTCACCTGGGGTTAATCTGGATTATCGCAGCATATTCTTATAAATCCTCTGCTATCTGAGACAAGTGCCCTGACCCCTGCACTACGGTCAGGTCTGGTTTAATGATTATTCACTCACACAGTGTTTACACTTTCCAGGCACTGACGTTGTCCAAAGGAAACTCACTTCAGAAGGGTGATAGGATTCATCTCACCCAGCATTCGTCACCAGTGATGGGTCACTTTGCAGCCAGAGAAGATCACCATAACAGAAGAGCAGCTCGCCGCAGGTCTAATGGAATGCGATCAGCTGCTCCCCAGAGGAACCCATTGGTCTCAAATGACCCACTGGGGAGTCTAGAAAGTCCATTTTTGGACACCTAACATGAAATATCCTGTGTCTGGGACACACAAAACACAGTGGTGTTAAAAAAGTTTTTAATGTATTCAGTAAAGAAATGCCAGTGCTAAATAAACTCTAGTGCAGTTTCCACTTGCCTGACCTAGAAAGTTATTTTCAAAGTAGAAAAAAAAAATTCAATAGAAAAGAATTCTTCCTACATTACAAATCAATATTAAAATGAAAATACATTGAAATATGACTTGTGAACTAGTGTTTAGCTAATTAAATAAGGTACGTGTTTGGTTCCACTCTTTAGAAATGAAGTACATATGCACATGGCAATCCTGTGTGCAAATGTAAGTGGATGCACTTGGGCAGGGATTTTTTTTTAAGACAAAATAGGAAAGTATTGGAAGGGTCCTGTTACACCAAGGCTTTCGGTCTTCTGTTTTGCCTACAAACCATGTCCTGTAAACTTTTTATCGATACATCAGACTTCCCTATAAAAGTAGCTGAAGACATTTTTGCTTTACTTCTGCTGCGGGTAAAGAATTTATTAATTTCCAGCCCAATTACTTTGTATCAGCTCATGCCCTCTCGTGCCAATGTATTTGACATAACTATTTCCTTTCTTTCGCAGCTGGTCTGCAATTCCACCTGCAGACTGAGTGATATTCCTCTGAGTCTTCAGCCTTCCTAGTGACAAAGGCCACTTGCACTTCATCTGCATCAGCCTCATTCTGCATATTCCAATTTTAAATCAGCTTCTTGAAGGCGACAGAGCAAGTGCACCAGCTCCACCTAACAGCACCAACACATCCCCTCTCTGTAGGAAGAGTCTCTCCTGACAGCAACATAAGCAAGGTCACCTCAGGGGTTTCCAAATACTCTGCGGATACATCTATGGGTTTGCACTTTTCTGTCTGTCTGTCTGGGAGCCAACTGATGCAAATAGCAGAGAATGACTCTGAGTTGTCACCTGATGCTGCTCTGAGCTCCGCTGCTGTCCCCAGCTACATGACTCTGCCTGGATGTTCTCCCACGAGCACTGCTGCATTGCTGGCCTTCTGCAGTAAGTTCCCCTACAAACACCCAATAAAGTTGCTTATTTTCCAATAACTGCTGACCCGTTCACTCTCAGGAAACTCTTGAAGGCTGACTACTTAATTTTTAAACATTTTTCTTCCCCCTCCTTGGAGCTGAGCGGTTAATTGTGTGTCACTAGACACAAGAGGCAGGAAGCCACTGTCAGCTCCCCAGCCACACGCTCTGTCACACATCCAGAGCCCCCACAGCATCAGCAAACCGCAAACAAACAGACCATCAAACAACAGCCAAAGACTTGTTCCTCTAGAAACAAGAAGTCGCCAACGACGGGACCGAAACAACCCTTCTGTTCGTTTTGCTCCCTGCTCGGACGGTCTTCCAAGTGCTGGTTTTTGCACTGTGCCTTTCATCGGGTGCACATCTGCCCCCTCAACCCCCAGATGTGATGAGAACAGGAGCATCCCTTTGCCCTGCCTGCTACGAGCCCGCTCTCCTCACTGACCGTAAATTTGGTATAACCATAGGATCTCCAAACTGTAACCAAACACAGCATTAGGCAGCAAACACGATCGGTTGTTGCCAAAAGCCGTCTCTTGCTCTCTCCTCCCTGGGAGCAGGTTCCACAGAAATGGCTTTCTCTTCTATTCTTTACCTTTTTTACTCTCCTGCACCAGGAGACACTTTTGTGGCTGATCACCACGTGTGTTTTGGGAAGCAGATGTGCCTGACTGTGACCACTCGTACGCAGACCAGCTGGGCTCATGGCGGTGACTTTCAAAAGAATCATTTTTCTTGAGGATTTTTGCAATGCCTATGTGACACTCCTCCGCAGTGTTGAATTTTTACCCCGCTGCCTCCGAAAACAACAGCTCCTACTCAACTCCTGTGTCCTGGCGGCAATCAAAATACTGCAGAACTCAACACAATCGTATTTGTTCACTACACATTTAAATCAGTGCAGTTGGAGCTCAAGCCTCAATCAAAAGGACCCCATTCAACACTCTCCTCGGAAGAGGGGAAATCACTGCGGGTTTGCTTCTCAGATAATCCCTCAGCCTCCCTATGTGATGCGGTTGGAATAAATCTGGATTACCAGCAGCTACACCCTCGTGATACGGCTCTGCATCTCACAGTAACCTCTCCCTCGAATAAGTCTTCTGAGGGTGGTTTCCTCCTGCTCCATGACACATTGCTGAGGCTCAGCTTCCTATTTTGATGATCCTGGATTGGTTTCAACGTCAGAGTTTGTCTAAAAACAAGATTAATGTATTGCGATATTTGTTTATGCATGTCCTTCTGTGGGGATGCCTCAAGGGAACTCTTGTACAAAAGCAAAGTGTTTTTCAGATTTAAACAAAAAATAGAAAATTACTTGAAATCCTGTAAAATAGGCATAAACAGAGGACAGTTTCACCTGACTAAATTCTGTGGAGTTTCTCTAAAGTCAGTTGTGGAAATCTGGTGGAGCTTACTTCATTTTAATGGAGCTACCGCCAATTCACAGCAGCTAAGTCTCAAACTGTCATTTCTTCATGAGATATTACAATGTAGAGAGAAGATTTAAAGAAGGGTTAAACATTTGAAATTAAAATTATAAGCCTTTATATCTGAAAATTCAAGAGTCATGTTTAGCATCAGGTATACAGTGATTAATATCAATAGAATGGTGTTTCTAATTTATACTATTTATCCCTGTGTGTCTTCATTCTCACATCTCGTAAAAGTACGGCAAAGACTAATGACCATCTAAAACTACATCTGTTACCTGCACAGCTTCCCACCGAAGTATGGTCTTCATCTCCTGGTTTGCCCAATGTGTGGTCCCACTTAGCACCATCTTCTCCACTTTGCACCATTCCACAGATATTGATGTGTTCAAAGGAGCACCGGTTCTAGAAGGTGAGGCTCAAAGCTGCCAGGAATAATTTATTTTATCATGTTCATTAATATCAAATTAGGCTCTCACTATCAACCCTATTCTGGATTGTTTATACACGGCATGTAACATCAGGAAATATGTTCTTAATACAACTGAAGACTACACAAACTTTCACATCTACATCTCTGTTACTGCACATAAATGATGTTTCCTCCTAAAAGAAACATCTCATCTCTCTCTTCCTTTCTCGGCTTAATATTTCCTTGCAGGAACCAACTCGGCCACTATGTGCTAGTTTTCCCTTTCAGACATCCATCATTTTGTTTAAGCCTGGCTGGGATAGGCTCTGTGGCCCATTTCTCTCTTCAGGGTGTAAATCAGAACTATTTCTGCTAGTGAAAATATTCAGGTGTATGTTAACACAGTACGCCAGTACAATTATCTCCATTTGTTCTCCTGACCTCAATTGTCTTATCAAACTTCACACAGGCAGAAGAAAAGAACTTTAAATACTCTGATTTCAGAGACGCCAATTCCAGACTACTGTTACTTGAAGACGTTCTCATCAGCAACAGCATGATGACCATCATCCATGAAGGAATCATGTATTATTATCAGTAATCTAGGGAAAGGTTTGTATGAATGAAAGGTGTTAGGTATTCTACAAAGAAATTAGGATCTGGCCACTGTGGACCTTGCTGCTGCATAAGTATTATAGTTTCTTTTAGCATTACAGGGGATCCCAAGGCCAAAGTGTCCCTGCTCCTCTCATGTGACTCCATCCATGCTATCATGAAGTTTGAGTAAGGATTTTCAAATTCGTGTGTAAGAAGGAGGCCTTACTGCAGTTGTACATGCAAATCAGCATCAGTAAGTCAATCCTGCTGAAATCCGACTTCTGCCCAATGATCTCATTAAATTCAGGAATTTCTGTTGTAATGTAAGGAACGCTGCTATTGACGTTGAAGGAGTATTGTCCATACTACAGGACTGACTCATAATCATACGGGGTATTGAGGTCATCAAGGAAACTGTCATTGTCTTTGTCAAAGGCATATGCAAAACCTAGACAAAACTACACAGAAGTGATTAGTCAAGACCTGAAATAAAACTTTGCACATAACCTCTCTTCAAAATTCTTTACCTGTGACTAAATACACTGGATTCCTAGACACAGACCTTAGCTGGTGTCACCAGTTCCCTGATGGTCCTTCCTAGACGGAAAATTCTCTGGCCTAATTTAGACAGACACAGTGTTGGCACCTGCCATTGAGTGACCTTCCCTGGCACATTTACAGTTCCTGGACAGTAACAGGCATTTGGAATGTGAGTCACCAGGCCTATTTTAGACTTCTATTTTTACTGAGATGGTCTGTGGCCTCGAAGAGTCAGCTCCTGCCAAGGCAACCTGCGGTGACCTGCACAGGAATAGAGGTTGTTGGATTCGACATTTGGTCAGGGAAACCCAACCCAGTATCTGAAAGCCAGGAGGAAGCTACATGCTAATGACAACACACTATTGATGTACCCTGCTGCTAACCAACACCAGGAGGAAGATATTTGCTCATTTTCCATGAAAGAGTGCCAAGAAAAGGGTTCGCTTCAGTAGCTAGGATGGAAGTGGAAATCCTAGAATCACAGAATAGTTTGGGTTGGAAGGGACCTTCAAAGCTCATCCAGTNCTGACCTGTTGCAACAGGCCTTGCTAAAAATTCTGTCCCTGTCTTTCTTACAGGCCCTTTTTAAGCACTGAAAGGCCACAATAAGGTCTCCCTGGAGCCTTCTCTTCTCCAGTCTGAACAACCCAAACTCTCTCAGCCTGTCCTCACAGCAGAGGAAGTAATATAAGAAAACACTATTTTAAGAGAACATCAAATGCAGATAATACCTGTGGTTAGTCTGCTGCATTGGTTTTATCTCCAGTGTAATACAAACAAGCTTTGAGACAGAAATGTGCCTCAGGTATAATATTTACATCCTTTGTACAAGCAAGAATGAAAATTAATTTCTTGAGTTGGAAAAACGATTGTATTAAATAAGGTGGTACAAACCAGACTGGTAATATAAAATTACCCAGTCAGCTTCTCAAATTTCAGGCAAGTCTGTTCCCCTTCGCAGGGCTTGAGATCAACACGTGATTTCAGCCTTAACGTGTCCAATGCCTGTAGGAAGGGTAACACCTTCAGCGTTCAGATCTGAAACACACAGCAGAAAACCATGGCAGTTGTTTTCATTTTATAATATTATAAATGTCTATAATTCTTGACAGAAAGTATGAACAAGCATGCATTAAAAAATCTGAACATGTTTAAAAAATATCTACTTGGATTACAGGCCAGGAGGCTGTTGGCAGAGTTGCTTGACTGGAGTAACCTTGGCAGAGGCCATAGAGAGAGATAATATCTTTTTTCTAGATAAACTGATAGTGTCGAAACAAACAAACAGGCTTTTGTACATCCAGGCCATTGCTCAGGTTTTGCTGGGTAATTTTATTACATATTGTTATACAATTTCAAGAAACTTTGAGCTTAGGGTTAGTAAACACAGCAGAGATCCACAGGATTTTAACACTGAATTACTGGTAGTTCTTACTCCTAAATTGTTCAAAATTTAATGTAGTGCCTAAAATGAGAAGAAAACAAGAAGGGCTAATGCTCTGAACTTTTTTACGTTGAAAATATCTGCATTTCCTTTCTGCCTGTAGTGAGCTGGGGCTGTTCAGAAAAGATAAGGCACGAAGGGTGCAGCAGATCAACATGCATGTTCTGGAGATCAGGATTTCCTGACTTCGTTATCTAGAGATCTCAGCCAGATACACTGGTACCAATTAAATTGGCTGCTCATCAGCATCCGGCTGCTCGCTGGGGCTGTTCCATCAAAAACAACATTTGCCAGGACAGAATTCCGCCATTTTGTCTGGCCAGCAGTAACATTAATGCAGCATAATTTAATAGCAAATGAAACAAAAGCAGCCCAGAGAGATGGAGAACAACAGAGTGTTATTTAATGCAGGTAACAGATTGCTACCATAATAAAAGGTTTTATTACCCAGTTTGTCAGGTAGGATATAGGAGACGGGAAATTGTCATCTGTAGGAGTTGTTTCTCAGAGCATTCTTCTCCAGCTGTTAACGAGATCAATCTGCTTTTGTTAACATTTTAAGCCAAATCTACACTCTTGCTGATGTTGGTTTAGATCCGCAGCACATATCAGTAAGATGATATCACCTTCAAAAGGCTTCCTTCTTGTTTCTGAAATGAGATAAAAAACCATTTAGAGCAAAGTAACATTTCAAGAACTACAACGTGTGTTTTTTCAAACACCACACAATCTGTCAGGCAGCCTCACCAACCAACCCATCTCTCTTTAAACAGCAACTGCCCAGATTTCCATAGCAATTAAGATTTCCATAACAATTTCCATAACAATTAACATTTCCATAACAATTTCGTAACACCTGCCTAGAGAGATTTCAGTCTTTTTCCCAGGCTTGTATCCCGAAACAACTGTGAACTTCTGAACACTGAAGTTGATCTATACGTGGAATAGATTTGTCCAGCATCTAGTGGCCTAACTAGTTAGCTAACCTAGGCTGATCATCTGGGATTCCCCACGTGACCAAAGGAGAAGGACAAAGATTCTGGAGAAGGAAGAGGTTCAGCCTGAATTAAGCCCAGATTAAAGCAATTAAATTTATGTGATATGTGCCTCAGATCCCAATGCAGCTGTGTCTCCATCCAGGTGCCTAAACGTGGGTTTCTGGTGCCACTTGAGATGCACAAGGATATCCAAAATATCCACATTGCCTGGTAGATACAAAGTCTGGGAGACTTCTTCCCCTTCTAGAGTGGTGCTGGAGGTGATGGATTTGAACTGCCAGCAAACACCTGCGTTTTAAGCAGCTGATTCGCATATTCCGTGCTTTAAAAACACAGAATGTGAAGTTAATTTTATACCCTTATTTTTTGAGGTGCCAGATTCCCCGCACAGAGCCAAGCCCAAACCCCAGCCACTGTGTGGTCCTGCTAGTGTAGCGTTTTCATTTAGTGCCCTAATAAAAGTATAATCCAAACATAGATAGTTCATCTTCAGATCTTTTGTTATAGAAACAGTTCATATTCTCCTCACATATATGTGGAGAGAAGGAAAGGAAAGGAAAGGAAAGGAAAGGAAAGGAAAGGAAAGGACCAAAACCAACAACAAAACCCACAAACCTACACCGTATTTTCTGTTCTGTCAGCAAAACCACAGGAAACTCGCAGCAGAGCATAAAGCAGGTAATAGGCAATGTCAGGAAATGAAAACTCTCTCAAATCAACACTCTGAAATGCTGGGGCAAGGGTGAAGGTGCTTAGGCTTCATATCTCGATCATCAGCCATGTGAAACCAACCGACTCACTCTAGACAAACACACACCAGCGAAGCAGTAGTTGAATCAGAGCCACTGCCAAAGTTTCTCTGTGAGCTGTGTTGCAGAGGGGTGTGGGGAGAAGGGATGCAAGTTCAGCCCAGGGTTTGCTGAGCCTTCCCTAGGAACAGCTGAGTGTGTTTCCAAATTGAAGATTAAGACCTTGGGCTTCCTATAAAATGATCCTTTCAGAAGTTTCCTGTCCTTTCCATCTTCCCTTTTCAACACTAACCTTTTATGGACCTTTCTGTCCCCTGCCCTGTACTCTGTTACCGCTTTTCCATCTTCTCTGACTGCTACCAGACTCAAAGCGGAGGTCTTCTCCCTTCTCTCCAGAAGTAGCTGGGGTTCACCCACCCATTTTTAGTTGCCCTGCAATATCCACGACGCATTTGGGATTTTTTTCACATAGGAGGGACCTTTCAGTCCCCTTTGGAGCCATCGTATCTGCCAGACTTGTGGCCCCCAAAAGTTTACATCTTTGTAATAATTCAACACTGCTTATTTATTATCCCGACTTACCTGAGTTTATTTCTGGAATGTCCTTTCTAAGCTGTCCTCCATCAACATCATTAACCAGAAAAAGAAATAATACACCTAAGTTAGGGTTGAAATGACATGAGCTGATAAAATTCCCCACTTGATGACTGGTAGGCCTCCACTAACATAAAAATATTGCATCCTTACCTCTGTCATCATCAGAGTTTTGGATCTGAAACAGAGAGAGTACAGCTCCAAAATCACAGCCAAATAAAGTGAAATCTCACCCTCATCCCAAACCAGAAAATGGAGAAGCAGGTGGGAATACTATAAAGGCAGAGGAGCAGGTAAACAGTGCTGTTAAACAACAGGTCACCCAGGAATCCATTTCAGAAGATCGACTGGCAACCTGCCAGTGTAGATATACTGTCCTGTGGGTGAAAAGCCTTCAGAAGCACTGATAAGCATAAGCCATCAAAACAGTTGAACTTTGAAAGGAAGAGCAGATTTTAATCTTATTAGATATAGCCATAAACCAACCCGATAACCAATCTGCTTGCCCGTTTTATAACTATTCGTTGTATATTAACCCCCGTAGCAGTCAGGAGCTGTAGAAATATTTAACATTTCTGTGACTTCTTCAGAGATAGTCTCGTTCATTTCTTCTGCTTTACAAACCACCCTGGCCGCATTCTGACATGGGATCACAAAGCTGATGATTATAGAAGTAACAATCTCTTCAAAAGAAGAGGCGTATGGTCTGCAACCTGGATCAATCACTTTAAGAGAAGGTTTGCTTGGGGGTTTTTTGTATGCCTGGAAACATCTTGTTAGATACAAACAAATTTATGTTTTCATCTGATTCTATGGGTAAAGCATCGTCTTTAATTTAAAAATAGGGTTGTGTTTTAATCAACAGAATGCCATGCATCAGGTTCCAGAAAAATGTGTTCATTTGTGTTTCCTCAGGAGATGTTGAAGACTTTGTCTCTCAGAGTAGGGGTACAGCAATGGGTCCTGGTCTGGTCCCACTCACATGCCTGCGAAGCCATGTGCTCTCAGTGCTTTGCATGGGAATCCCACCCAGGTCTTTCCCTCTGAACACAGCTCACTTTGGACAGGGTGAAGCAGGGCAGGAGAGCTTTACCTCCAACTGTTCGAGAAGTTTCTCCTCCTGGCATCCACATGAAGGGGCTTGGCCCGCTCCTGCTCTTGCTCCCACAAACTTCCTGCACCTCCTCCCATCTTCACACCCCCATTGCTGCCTTTGCCCCACTTCGCTCACTCACCTCCATCCTTCAGGGCAAGGGCTGTCCTGATCTGTCTGTGCAGGTAGGAAACAGGAGAGTCACGAGGGCAACCCAAAGTCAGTTTTAGGTGGACAACAAGTTCCAGAACAGACTTTATTCTAGCTGGAAAAGTGTAGCCAACAAACCGACTAGAAACAGGGTTTATACAACTATTTAGCCCTCTGACAACAAAAACTACAGGTTTGGCTATCAGTTGAGATTATTGGGGTACAACAACAGAAGAATAATGAGAATCCACAGCACGCACACAGACACTCGCAAGAAAAAAAAACAACAACAACAGAGGTACCACTCCATGGAACCCAGAAGAAATAATCAATTGCCTGGGTTAGGCGAGGGCTCACACTTGCCTGGTTAGGCAAGGACTCCTTCGAGGATATATCCAGTAAATAACCACTCACCCGAATGAGGAGGTGAGGCCACTCAGTCCTGGGAAGTCTCCTTAGACGGTGTCCCAGTCTAAGGAGAGGGCTCCAGTTCACAGTCCCGCTGCTCCGAGAAGACCCCTCAAAGGGGGTCTTCAGGGGAACCCCGTTTTATAGCCTGGTCAGACCTGGCTGTGGGCATTACAACATGGTCCAGAAGCTTCCCAGCTTCTCTGGGCACCCCCTTTGATGAGGACCCTGTCAACTGACTGAGGGTCCCACCCCTCTTGCCCCCCAAGCTGGGATGAGGTGAAGTCCCCCTGACCAGGGGTAGGGGAGGATGTGACTGTCAGCACCTTGGTGCCACCCTGGGTGTGTACGTGGGGACAAGCACAGTAAGGCATAAAATGTGCTATGGAACCATCAGCTGCCCCACTGAAGGCTCCGGATCTCAGAGGGATGTGCAATTGCCACAAGGAGATATTCAGTATCGAGCTTTTATCTGATCTATGCACTTGAGTCCGGGAGTCAAGGGTGGCTTGTGACAGCTGACCGTTAGCGGATTTTCTAACCCTGCAAGTTGTTTTCAGGAGGCTGATTTGGCAATTTCTCCGCAACCCTTCGTTCTGCTGCTCTTCTGACAGGCAGGCTGGGAAGTGTCGACTGGTGGGTGATCTTCTGTGAATTTAGTTTCTGCTTCCTCTGGCCCTGCAATGAAAGAGGACAGTGGCTCCTCTGACTGTCCTTTGCTGAGTGAACACCTCTGTGAGAGCACTGTAGGTGACAACGGGACAGAAGAACCCGGATCATGAATCCTGACAGCGACCAAACAATTGTCACTAAATTGTCACTAAATCACAACATTGTTCACTGCAGAAAAGCATCTACTTTGTTTATGTCACCAAACACAGCTCCTCTGAACTGAAATTCAAATATTGAAGACTGACACTGATACCAGGTAAGGGAATATCCAGCACATTTACATCCCTGCACCTGCTCTGCTCTGAATAGGAGCAGCACCAAAATCCTCACCGCCACCAGCTCTATAAAGCTCCTGTTCCCATGTGTGACACCCAGGAAACAGCAGCTGCCAACCTGCACCAAGCATTGGTGCAACAACCTGTTTTTCGGGAACAGCAGCTCTACCCATCTTGGAGGATGGCGGCTTGTTATTCTCAAAATGAATTTAACGTCACTTCGTATGACAAGATGTCTATACTCGTCATCACACTTCAGGCGTTCGCTGGCATGTGGATAAACGGTTTCATTGTCTCTGTGCTTTGTATTGCTTGGGTCAAAAAGAAAAGCGTTAACTCCAATGAGAAGATCTTGCTGTTTCTGGGATGCTGCAGGTTTTTGTATTTGTGCATCGCATGGGTATATTCCTTTCTTCAAGCAATTTATTCCTCGTGCTACCAGGTTCTACAAATACCCCGAATATTGACAGCTATTCAAAGCTTTTTCAATTTTTCCAACATATGGGTTTCTGCCTGTCTTTGTGTTTTTTATTGTATAAAAATTGCGAATTTCAGGCATGTCTTCTTCACCTACCTGAAGGCAAAAATTGACAGGATCGTGCCATGGCTGCTGTTGGTTTCAGTGCTTTTATCCCTGGTCGTCGGCACCCTTGTCTACGATGTTGCTCAGGAAGTGCAGTTTGGCAACTTCAATTTCACCTCCCTAGGAAATTTATGGAAACTGAGTATCAGAGTGGATGAACATTTTTTCCCTATTTTTTTTACCGCCGGCTTGGGATTTGCCATTGCATTCATGGCAGTATTTTTTTCTGCCTTTCTCCTCCTCTTTTCTCTCTGGAGACACAAACTCAAGATGCAGACAAACTCAATGAAGAACCACAGCGCGGATGTCCATATCAAAGCCATTAAATATATTCTGTACTTCTTCTTCCTCTATACCATTAACTTCACGTGTTTGATCTTGGCACTGGTTTATGCCACGATGGAGGCAAATCCTCTGATGTTTCTCGTTTCAGTAGTTCAGTATGCTTTTCCAGGTGTTCATTCTCTTATTTTGATTTTCAGCAATCCCAAACTGGAAAAGACACTGCTAAGGGCTCTGCTCTGTGCGAGGTGCAAGGCTTGCAAGAAATAGGAACTGTAATAAAAGCTGGAGCCCATTAAAAATGTTGATATTTTATTATAAAAAACAAGTAATTTCTTGTCCAGTGCAACTTTCCAGCCAGTATAGATGACACAGATGTTCTAACTTCACCATCTAAATTAAGAAAACTTCATTATTATTATCATCATCATAATCATCATCACTTGATTTAGTTAATTTTTTGAGTTAAATTATTGTCAATAACAAAGTTATTCTAGACCTCATACATGGGCTGGCTGCAAAAGGGGAATAAGAATTCTGCAAACCTTCTAAAGATGCTTTGGTATTTGCTGATTGAAACTACTTAACTAAACAGCACGTTTATATCTATTTTGTTTTACATTTATTTCTGCTCTGGATGTGTACTTTGTAACATTATGCATTGTATCCACAATCTTGTCTTGATTTATAACTTATGTGTGAATATGTTTATCACTATTATTCACTACAGGTGTGACTGTTTTATAAACAGCAACACGGAAATAGGTGGAGAGCCCACCTCCCATACCAGCCTTATGTGTCCTCTCTCTGCCCCAATTAGTGCAAAAAAATGTGATTTCCTCTGCTCTGTGCAACTGCTCTCCCGGTCTGCTTTTGCTTTTTAACAGATCTGCTTTTACCAATGGACTCTGGCTCAGCAAAACGTTGAGGAATCTGTTTTCTGTGCAAAGTGTGGTGTGGAATAAAGTCGTGCTTTCATCTTGCAGTGACCCATGGGCAGATCTATGGGGTGTTTGTGCCGGGTGCTGGGCAGCTGGGGGTCCAGAGGGATCTGTGAGGCAAGGTCAAGGCTGCTTTGTGCTGGGGAAACCCAGTTCCAGGTACCTCCAATGGACCCACCACAGGACACAGCTCAGCTCATCAGTGATGCTGGTGGCTCCTCTGGGAAAACGTATTTAAGAAAAGGCCAAAAACCCTGCCCAGGAGTGAGGAAAATGGTGAGAAACAGTCCTGCAACAAACAGGGTCAGAGAAAGGATTCCTCACAGCCTATGGAGAGGCCCACGGTGATGTAGGTTGCTCCCCTGACAGCCCATGGAGGACCATGGTGGAGGAGATATCCACACTGCAGCCCATGGAGGACTCCACATCGGAGCAGGCAGACATGACCTGAAGGACTGAAGCCCGTGGAAACCCTACACTGGAGCAGGGTTATCCTGAGGGATCTTCTCCCATGTGAGAGATCCCACACTGAGGCAGGGGATGCACATGAGGAAGAAGGAGCAGTAGAGACAATGCATTATGGATTGACTGTAAGATCCATTCCCCTGACCTGTTCAGGGGATGGATGTAGAGAAGCTGGGAATGAAGGAATGAAGTTGAGCCTGAGTAGAAGAGAGGGTGGAGGTGAGGTGTCTTGGTTTTGTCTTTGTTTCTAACTGTCCTACTCTATTTTCAATTGACAATAAATTGAATTGTTTTTCCCCAAATCAAGTCTGTTTTGGCTGCGATGGTCATTGGTAACTGATCTACCTGTCTTTGCCTTGACCCATAAGCTTTTCCATTTTATTTTCCACCCCTGTCCTGTTGAGGAGCAGGAGCTGGGTGGAGGTCCGGCAGCTGGCTGAGGTCAACCCACCACAACAGAGTATTTAAACATGAACCAGTTTCAGCATGAACAGAGCAGAACCTGAACTGTTCATTTCTTTCACCAGCTCAGGCCCAGAGAGACGTCTCACCTCGTGCCAAGTGTGCATTTCTGATGCATCTTGACTAGTTTTGTTTCTGCTTTTGTTTTAAAACACTCACCCAGAAGGACTAAATTTGCCAGGTGTGGAGCCCAAGCCTCAGAGGCCTCCTGAAGCTCTGCAGAATTCAGATATATCTCAAATGCTCCCCAGGGAGTCATCTCAGGTGTAGCATCAGCCCTTCTGGACATTGATTCATTCTATAAGAAGATGCTGAGCTTTCTCTCTCTGCTGCATTTTTGAGAACAACCTTCAATGTATTTCTACTAGCAGAAGGCTTCTCAGACTTTCTTTTCCCCTGATAAAGGAGATGTACTCATCCTTGCAGGACAACAGTGTGAAAGACTCACTAATTTCTATGTATTCTCTATTAGAAATCATCCCAGATGAAGAGTTTCTGCTCAGAGAACGGGTGGCCCTGGGACAGTAATTTGAAAAGTTGAAGTGAAGGTGAAAAAGCTTTGTTTGTAAGATTTTTAGTTTAAGGGTTGCCTTTTCTGTGGGCCAAAGAGCACTCCCTTCCCTCTTCCTCTCCATCCCCACAAAAATAGAAAGGGGAAGAGGTTAATAAGAAAGTAAGAAAGTGTTTTCAAACCAGTAGCTTTCACTTTTCTAGATTTTGCTGCAGTAGTAAAGTAAAAATACTACATTTGTATTTTTCTGCTAAAAAGAAAGGGTTAGAGTGATCTGACCAAAATTAGATACTCAGAGCACATTGTCTTTAGCTGTTTGCCTTTAGCTGCAATTCTGATCAGATGACAAACTCCACCAAGTCTCAGTTCCACAGTACAAGACACCCTCCACCACCCACATTTCCCAAGGGATGCAGGTCCTTAATATCTCATCTGGACACGTGTCCATAGCCAAAAGGCCTTTAAAGGACAAGGACCACCACACCTCCCTTCTCTCTGCTGCTGCTCAATGCAGTTGATCCTTTAGCATGGCACTCTCAGCCACTTTCACATAAAGACCATGGAAAATCCATCTTCCTCCCTACATCCTATGCAACATCATCCCTCAAAAGCTCACATACCACCAGACTCAGAAAGCAAAAACAACATCTTGCAGATGTTTCTTGGGTTGCATCAAAAGCAGCGTGTCCAGCAGGTGGAGGGAGGTGATTCTGCCCCTCTGCTCCGCTCTGGTGAGACCCCACCTGCAGTTCTGTGTCCAGCTCTGGTTCCTCAGCACAGGACAGACATGGACCTGTTGGAGAAGGGCCAGAGGAGCCCCAGAAATGATCCGAGGCTGGAACAGCTCTGCTGGGAGGACAGGCTGAGAGAGCTGGGGTGTTCAGCCTGGAGAAGAGAAGGCTCCGGGGAGATCTTATTGCGGCCTTTCAGTGCTTAAAAGGGGCCGATAAGAAAGGTGGGGACAGACTTTTTTGCAGGTCCTGCTGCAACAGGACAAGGGGTGATGGTTTTAAACTAAAAAGGCAGATTCAGGTTAGACATGAGAAAGAAATTTTTTACAATGAGAGTGGTAAAACCCTGTCCCAGGTTGGCCAGAGAGGTGGTGGATGAACCATCCCTGGAGACATCCCAGGCCAGGCTGGACGGGGCTCTGAGCAACCTGAGCTGGTGAAGATGTCCCTGCTCATGGCAGGGGTGGCACTGCATGAGGTTTGAAGGTCCCTTCCAACCCAAACTATTCTATGATTCTATGTGCTTCTCACAGATGTGCACCAAAACCAAATCAGACAGACAACAAACTCAAAGCAAAATTTATTCTAACTTCAATAGCTCAGCAGAAAACCAAAACAGAAATAAGGTCTATTGAAATCACTCATTACTCCAACAACATTACAACTACAGGTTCAAGATATTGGTTAGGAACTAATTCATTGTCTACTACATAGACAACACACACAGGGCACAGGGAACTCCCAAAGTTTTGCAATGATTATTCAAAGGGTGCACTAACTCACTCACAAAGGAGAACTCTCATGGGTAACACAGATGTTATAATCACTCACCAACAGGCTGAGGGTGCTCAAAGACAGCCCAGAAAATATAATTACTCACCAAAAAGGCAAGGGGACTTTACCTCAAGGAGTTTCCTTCGGCAGTATCTCAACCCAAGGGGAGAGTCCCTGACTACAGACCCACTGCTCCGAGAAGACCAACTCAACACGGAGGTTCTGGAGAGTTCCCAGGGGTTTCAAATGGATATTAGGGAAAATTTCTTCAAAGAAAAGGTTGTCAGGCATTGGAACAGGCTGCCTGGGGAAGTGATTGGGTCACTATCCCTGAAGGTGTTTAAAAGATGCATAGATGAGGTTCCTAGGGACATGGTTTAGTGATAGTGTTAGGTCAATGGTTGGATTTGGTGAACTTGAAGGTCTTTTCCAACCAAAATGATCCTATGATTCTGTGTCTCTGCTTGCACTGTCACTAATTCAACAGCCAGGCCAACTGTGAATGGAGTTGACATTTGATACGGCTTAAAAAGTGCAAAAGGTCAAAAGACAAAGCTGGAGCTTGACTTGTTTGCCCAAACATAGGCATCTCAAGTCCTCTGAGACATCCTAGGATATCTGAGACAGCTTCATGGGGTTGGGAGCTGCAGCACAGGATCTTATGGAGACCTAGGGTGAGCCTGGGTACTTGAGAGCATCTCAAGTGGCATTAGGCACTTCTTTGCAGACAGTTTAATTCATTCCTGGAAATCTCGAATAGGGAGATGGATCAGGGAGTTGTTAGTTGCGATTGCGATGCCTGACCGTTGTGGCTGGGTGTGAAGGACACCTGTAACCAAGGCACTGCAGAAGGACCAGGTTTGGGTAGTGGAGGGGAAGCAGAGGGGAAGAGAGGCAGACACAGGCGGGGAGGGGAAGCAGACACATAGAAGATATCAGAAATCAATACAAATGGCTGCCTAGTGCTGGCATGGAATGGAAAAACATTTCGGGTGAAATTCAATTTTTTGTGATTGAGAAGTGAAACAGTTAAAAATGCTTGTTCCATGGAAAGTGTTGATGAGCGGAGGGATAGCTCAGGACAGGTTCCACAGCATTCCTATGAGCATAGACATAAAAATGGCTGGAGGCACTGCTAAAAATAAGGCAGTGCTCTGTCTTGGCAGCCACAGGTGTCTGAAAGCAGTAACGACGGAGAATGTTTTCCCTTCTGCTGGGCCAGGAATGATAGATAGACTGTTAGACACATGTGTCCAGTAGAAGGTCAACATAAATGTCTCCTTCAGCCAGAAGAAGCAACTACACCCCACTTCTAAAGAAGAGAAGCAATACCAGAGACTACAAGCCTCCTGGTTGACTCAGGACAAGAAGCAACCAAGCAAAAGCCACAGACATCACCAGAGTTAGTAGAACCACAGTCCCAGATGCTTTCATGAATCAATTTGAAGCAAAACCAATTCTTTCTCAGACAATATGGGTAATTGCTGTCCTTTCTGTAAATCTGTACATTTCAGTGACTTAAAATGTTACTATATTTAAACATCTTCAGCAGTTTTCTGATATTTGAGATCTGATACACATACAGGGCTTTTCAAAAAGATGGATCCAATTTGAAATCACTCTATCTTTGAAACCGGTCAATCTTTTTGAAACACCGTGTAGACAAACTGAGCAGACAGAAGCACTTCTACCAGTTCCCTATTAATGACAGTATTTACAATACACCAAAAAAATGCATTCTTGTGACCATCTGCTTCTCCTGTTCATCCGTATTTCGCCCTGTGGATGCACCTGAGGTTTGTCAGTGTCTTTTCTCTGAATTGCGAGTTGTCAAGGGCACCAAATAGTGAAGGGACACTACTGCTTCCCCTTATTTTTTTTATTTTTCTTTGGAGCAGAGGATGTGTAGCTCTCCCATGAGCACAGTGTGTTTCTCCTTTTAAACTCTTCTTTCTTGAGTTCCCAGTCTTCATCTCTCTGGTCTAAGGGGATTCCTTTCATTGCAGCTGTCCTGCGATAGTTCCTGCTCTCCACCTCTGCTCTGGGGAAGAAAGCAAGAGGGCACCTTCAGATGTGCAGTCACACCATCGTTCTTGAGTGACCCATCTACAGGATCAAGAGATCGTTTATTCGTATCACCAAACCACTGTTGGTGGCAATACATAAGGAAACAGTGAGGCCCAACCCAAATCCAACAGCATTCATCACCCCAAGTGACCAGGTACTCACTGAGAGTTGGGCTGAAGTGGGAAACCTTCAGTATCTACAGTGAGATTGGATTTTCACCACTGTAATAACAATTTTAACCATAAAAAGCTCTCAAAGACTGGTATTGTGAATCTGTGTGCTATTAAATAGACATAAGCACATTTAATGCAATTGTACATGGTATATTAACTCACTGCAGCTGCAACATTTCCACTCATTCATTTTCTGTACTGCTTATTCATAAGTACTAGAAATTCCTAATGCCAAAACATCAGATCTGAAGATGGTTGGAACTTGGGAGGATTTTTACGTCTTAATGCAATTCAGCCCTGAAATTTTGCTCAATTTTGCATTCAAATTCAGATCTAAAGTTGACAATTCGTCCTCATTTCTGTTTTTTTAAATAATAGCTTGAATTAAACAGTGTCGTAGAAATCAGGCTGTGCTGCGGAGGTTCAAATTTTGCATGGGAAACCACTAAGTAAAAAATACCATTTTCCCCAGCCCAATATCCCCATATGCAAATCATTCACAACTCTCCTCTGGTTGCTGGGGTTTTTAGATGGGTTTTTCAAGTTGTCTCTATGATTTCAAGTATGTGAAACCTGTTGGATGTCAGACACTGAACCACCATTCATCCAGACCCTGGGATTTCCAAGTCAGCACTGAGTTTGCTCTTGGCATCTATAATTTAACAAAGTCGTCATTTTTCTTGTTATATTCATATTCTATTAAGCAAAATCAGACTCAGATCTTCAGTGAAGGACACTGTACAAGATGGTAACCTGAAAATAAACATAATTCACTATAATTTTCCTTATAGCCTTGAAATGTCAATGGTTTTCAATACACTTCACACTGTGAACAACCGAAGCAAATTAAAAACCACTTTCATCAAGACAAAAATGAACATACTTTTTTGAGCAGTAGGTTGGGTTTTTTTAATTATTTTTCTAGCCATCTCAGTTGCGGTTTTGCTAATCACAGCTCTAAAAGTTTTTTCCTATTAAGTACTGTTAACTTTCTCTTTACAATCTTTACATGTGCCTGGCACAGACACAGTAATTATTTTGGAAAAAAGTAACCTTAGACTAAAAAATAGATAGCTACTTTCTGCCTTTTGTAGGCACTGGGGTATTTCAAAAGGATGAGTACATCTATCCTTCACTCCAAGTCACAGAACATATAATCATGGAATGGTTTGGGTTGGATGGGACCATTTCCTCCTACTGTCTGATTTTGTAGGTACTCAGTATTTATGGAGCTCTGTCAAAACCATCACCAAATATTGGGAAAAGTCCTTTTTTCTGTAATACAGCAGCTTGGTCACATCAGAGCAACCCTGTCCTGGCTGAGAGCACAGAGTAAAGCCAGTGGCTTCACACAGATGTGCTGCATAGCGTGGGCCTACTATATATATGTGTACACACATACAAACATATATACATATACATGCACAAACATGTTTGAGAGACATGGTTGATGCCCCATGTCTACTGGCGTTTAAGAGGCATTTAGAAAATGTCCTTAATAACGTGTTTTAACTTTTCATCAGCCCTGAAGTGGTCAGGCAGTTGGACCAGATGGTTGTCGCATGTCCCTTCCCACTGAATTATTCTATTCTATTCTATTCTATTCTCTTCTATACCTGCTAACAAGAGCGAGAAACCTCTTTCTGTTTTAATATACAGCAGGAGCCTCTGGTGCAGTTTCAACGCTCGGCATTTGCAGAGAGGCTGGTGGCAGGAATGGGCCACAGGTCTCTGTGCCGCTCACCACCATCCTCAGCAGCTCTCGCAGCATCCAGGGAAAAGCCCATCTCGTGGGGAAAAAAAAAAAAAAAAATTCTAATGCAAATTACATGTTTGTCACTCAGAAGCAGCTGTGTTTTGAAGGCAGTTTCCTGTCCTTTGCATGTCCATGCAAACCTCGGTGAGTGGTAAGCATATTCTGTAGCACAATATTCCTAATATTTACATGTTAATGATATTTACATGTTGATACATGTAATATTTCCATGTTGATGCAAACAGTCCCCAACACAGAGCAGTGGCTCAGCCCAGGTAGGCTGGAGTATCTTCATGCAGCTGGCAATATCTGGGCTCAGACATGCAGTGTGCAAGGAAAATGGAGGGGCCCAAAGGGGCTGAATTGGGATTTGGGAAGGATTTGGATGCTAATAGCCCTGTCTGGATATGCACGTCAGCCCTATATTTGGCACAGACTGTTACTTTCAAAATTGCCTTTTCTCTCTTTTTTGCATGACAGGCAAATATCAGAAACTGGCGGTGATGCTCTGTAACAAAATATCCCTCATATTTGCATACCAACACCACCGTGAGCAGAGGGTAGACCTTCTCCACGGTGCGCAGACACACGCTTCACCTTCTGTCTGCGGCACAGGACGGTTCTGCCCAGCTCCCACCAGAGCCGTGGAACACGGCCTGACCATGGACTTCACCTCTGGGACCTTCTGCACACCCAAAGGAGCAGAAGGTAAATGTGATCCTGCCACGAATGCCAGTAATTCCACCTAGCTGCCGCCAAGTTCACTGACATGAGGAAGTGAAACTGTTGCAGAAGGGTGAAGGTGTCCACTGTGGTTATAAATTATAGAGGTTGGGTTTAAAAAAAGGGTTCCTGAGCACCGGTGATAAACTCTTGGCTGCCAACAGGCAGTGTCATGGCTGCGAGGCGATCATACAGGCCTCAGGTGTCTTAGGAAAGACCTTGAGGTGCTGGAGTGAGTTCAGAAAAGGGCAATGAAGCTGGTGAGGGGTCTGGAGCACAAGTGTGATGAGGGACCTGGGGTGTTCAGCCTGGGGAAAAGGAGGCTGAGGGGAGACCTGATCACTGTCTGCAACTGCCTGAAAGGAGGGTGTAGCATGGAGGGGGTTGGTCTGTGCTCCCAAGTAGCAAGTGATAGGACGAGAGGAAATGGCCTCAAGTTGCACCAGGGAAGGTTCAGATTGGATATTAGGAAACATTTCTTCACAGAAAGGGTTGTTAGGCATTGGAACAGGCTGCCCAGGGAAGTGGTGGAGTCACCATCCATGGAGGGGTTTAAAAGATGCAGAGGTGAGGTTCTTAGGGACATGATTTAGTGCTAGAGTTAGGTTACGGTTGGACTCAATATATTATCTTACAGGTCTCTTCAGCCAAAATGATTCTATGATTCTATAAAATGTCCAAGGCATGGGCATTCAAACCATCTTCCCAGTTATTAATTTCTCCCAGCCACGCTCCTGGCTGAGCCATGCAGCCACAGGGTGAGTCAGACCAGCACGTGGCTCTGAAAGAGACGTTTTCCACCTTAAATTAGTCATTCACCTCAGAAAACCCTCCATCAGCTACGAGTCGCCCTGGGCTGTTGCCTATGTGGCACAGACCAGGATGTCAATCATCCTGTCAATCATTCTCCCAGCCGCCTCCACAGGCATCGTGTCGGCATCATCCCAGCAATTCCCTCACCCTTGGTGCCACCTCACCGCCACGGCTCTGGTGCGCAGCCAAGTGCATGGCACACGCTACAGACTTGGCAGGACTTGATAAGCAGGATTTACCAGTGAGATTAGCGCAAAAACGACAGCATTGAATAGGTAAGCAATTGTTATAAATTATTAATCAAGGGGAAGAGGCCTGCAGACCTCTCCCTCTCTAGGACAGGTAATATTTACCTGTTCTGATATAGAAACTGAGCAAGCCAAGAACTGAGAACTGTATAAAGAAATAGAAGAAAGTGCCTTATTCTCAAAGAACCAGCAAACCTGAGTATGTCTATTAATACTTCTTGTGCCTGATGGCTTTAACAGGCTTTATGAAAATACAAGTAACACACTTGTATTTGTTCTGGTCCTTTCTATAGCAAGCCAATCTAATTTTTATCGCTGGAGCCCTATCAGCCATCATGGTGGGACCAACTATGGCCACTCACCTTTCCAAGAACCTGGAGCAGTCCTGGTGCCCGTAGATTTCCGCGATCCTCTTGGGAGTGTCTCCGAAGAGGTCGGCCGCGTCCATGGCGGCGTGCAGGGAATGAAGGGCGCGGAGCACCCCCAGTCTCCCCGATTCGGCAGCAAAGTGAGCCGCGGTCCAGCCCACGTCGCTCCGCAGGCAATGCCGGGCACCGTGGTCCACCAGCAGCTTGACCAGCTCCGATTGCCCTTGGTTGGGCAGGAAAACAGGGAGACAAGATGCACCTGCATTAGACTTCATACATTCTGGATGCAGAAGGTCACATACAATTGATCATCATTCCCTCAGTCATGTAGGATTGTACCCATGACCTGTCCCTTTGATTTATCCAAGAAATGATACCTGTTAGAAAACACTGATTGTTTTTTTTCCCAAACTAGACTGCTTCCAGAAGTATTTTGCAACAAAACCAACAATATAATCAAAAAGCTTTCTACTAATTTCTGAACAGCACATCTCCATTAGTCATTGACGGATTGGCTGTGGACTATTTCATTGTTTCATTTTGGTTTTTAGTTTAATGCAACATAAAATTTAAACATTAAAAAAATGGAAAATCTGTAAGCAGCTTTACTAAAACAAAGGTTTGTTTGATAGAGGGCAGAGAAATCACTCATTTTCATTCAGCTTCATATTCTTCTAACTTGTGGAATTGCTTAAAGAAGCAAAAATATTATTTCTTTCCCACTTCACACTGCCTTAACTGAACTAGATTGTTCCAAACAGCTCCTAGGCCATGCCAGTCTTTCATCATCATCTTAAACAGCTCAGTTCCCTTTGCTGCTGCCCAAATGAGTAATAATCCATCAGGACAAAAGTCAAGTGTAAAATCACACACCTGATTTCTGAGCAAAGAGAGATACCATGACTTAAGATCCCAACATGTAACAAACACCCTAGCATGGAGGAGTAAAGGTCCAGTTTCCCATTTTACGCTGTGTACAATTATACATCATATATTGTTGCATTCATCTCTTTTCTGGGCTGAAAAGGGATATTTGACTTTAACAGACATTTCTAATGGTGAGGGACCAAATGGGAGCTGCAAACAACTCTGGTCCTGTGCTGTTCAGGTGGGATAAAGGGAGTGCAATGTATAACACACTGTAATTATTTTGTTCTATTTGTTTTGATAAATACCTGGTATAAATACAGTGGGTTTGACTTTCTGCTCATTTGTGCAGGTGTATGTGAGAAATAACTATTCTGAACCCTATGAAGCCACCTCTTAGAAAAGTAAAGTGAGGGACAAGCAGACATGCTTTATGTACCTATCATATACATTGTAAAGTTTCACATGTGATGGAAAAAAAAAAGTTAAAACATCACTTTGATGGTAATCCCACGAACTATTTTGAAGGCAAAGTTCCCATTTAAATTGGTATTTTGCTCTTTTTCCTCATTAAGGACAAAAGGGTATGAGCTGTGACTGTCACCAGCACTAACTGCCATCGTAGCAAGATGTCATTACAATCAGCACCATTTTTTACGAAGCTAACGCAGAGGCGACAGGGCAGAGGGTGCCCTTACCTTTCACAGCAGCCCAGTGCAGCGGGGTCCTGTCGTGCCAGTCGACATCCTTGTGATTCGGGTCGCAGCGCCCCGACCTCAGAATCTCCTCTACCAGGTCATAGTCCCCCAGAGCCACGGCCTCGTGGAGCTCTGTCATACCGCACACTTCAGAAAGGCACCTGGTGAAAGGGGGACGGTTGTTTAGCGAGTGTTCGCTGGTGTATCAGCTCTTCTCAAGAGTGATTTTAACAGAACAAGCAGCATCTGGATTAAAAACGAGAATATGGGAAACTGAGATTTATCCAAAAAAAAAAAAAAAAATCATTTATCCTCAAACCAATGATCACAGACTGGTGGTCATGTTGAATTTAGTCAAAAATCTGGAGCAAAGTGCAGCCCTTGATATAAAGGACAAAACCACATCGCGTTTCTCGAGGATGTTGCTAATGAACGGCCGGCTCAGGCCAAACATTTGCGGCAGGTTTGTTGGTTCTCACTTGCCATGGAAACTGGCTCCTCCCTTGACAGTGCTGCAGATCCACTACTGGCAGCATTTTATTGCAATGGAAGAAATGTCTGTGTAAGTATCTTCTGATTTTGTTTGGTGCAAATAACGTAGCTATGCCACGCTGCTCAAAAATCTCACCTCCATAGCCATGCTTTGGAATTTCTAGTGACATGCAACACATCCCTATCAAGAAATGCAAGCAGATCTCCAGCCCCTGCAGAGCTGTGGATTTAAACAATTATACCTGTGCTAGGGGATATTTTCTTGCTGCTTTGCTGGCAAGGAATTTAAACAGCTTGTAAGAATCACTGTGGTACCCAGAGAATGGAAATACTGCAATATTTTCTCCAGTCTGACCAAATCAATAGGGAGAAAATTTTTATATTCCCATATCAACAGCTAGTCTTGAGTTAATTAGTCCAGTCCCACTCATAAACCAGAAGACTTTTAGGATTTGCTCCAGCTTTTGCATTGCATTTACTTCATGGAGTAATTTTCACAGATTGAAAAGAGTGTGATTTCCATGTTCAGCATGTTGGAAAGGACCAACACTGGAGCTTGCAGGGGCTGATGTGATGGAACATTTGTAACCCCAGGGGCTACAGTACTTTGAAAGGGCTGATAAAAAAGATGAGGACAGGAGTTTTAGCAGGGCCTGTTGCGACAGGACAAAGGAGGTTCAGGCCGGACATGAGGAAGAAATTATTTACAGTGAGAGTGGTAAAACCCTGGCCCAGGTTGCCCAGAGAGGTGGTGGATGCCCCATCCCTGCAGACATCCCAGGCCAGGCTGGACGGGGCTCTGAGCAACCTGAGCTGGTGAAGATGTCCCTGCTCATGGCAGGGGTGGGACTGGATGAGCTTTGAAGGTCCCTTCCAACCCAAACTGTTCTATGATTCTACATCCTGGGAGCCAGAGGTGGATGGGGCCATTTCCCTGCTCCCATAGGCATCCCAACCACATCCCAAATCCAGGCTGGAAGGACACACCACGATCTTCACCCTACTTTCTTGTAAGAAAAAGGTGAGATACAGAGGTCAGAGGGAATCACAGCCTGCTTCAGTGGGTCCCCTGACTTATGTGTTTGGACTCTGTAGACCAGATCCAAGAGAAAGACCCATGTGTGGCTTATACTGAGTTGGACTCCAGCATATTTGCAAATATCTGGATATATCTGCATATATTTAAAAATATAATAAATTTTGGAGCTCCTCAGTGGGCCACAAAAGTATCATTGGCTTTGTCACGTCTCTGTTACTTTAACCACATGCACAATCTCCTCCTCCTCATTGCTTCTCACTAACCTTGAAGAACCTGTTCCTTCAGATTAAACAGAGGTCTTCAGAGTTGTTTTCCAAGAACTTTCATCAGCATTAAATATATCCTGAAAATGTTACACTTCAATGCATCTAGTGAGTGACGGACAAAAGTATAGGAAAAAAAAAAAAGTTGGAGGTTTTCATGTAACTTTCTTATTCTTTTCCAAGGAAATGCCAACAAAATTCAAAGCTTAAAAATATAACTTATATTTCAAGCACCTTTGTGCTCTGCTAGCTTCACATCAGACCTACACAAATCCATGCGAAGGAAGAAAAGCCAATGACCCCACCCCAGGAGCTCAGCAGCTCTCCAAGGAGACAGTCCATGGGTGCAGCTTCACAAGAAACTCAGGCCAAGCCAAATTTTACCTTCCCTCCCTTCCCTGCCATCGCCTTTTGCAAGCCTTGACACTTATATGGTTGTTTCCTCATCTGGATCAACCTCTCAGAAAACTAATCTTTTATTTTTGGTGCTGGTTTTAGGGTTAATTCCCTAAATTCAGCATTATCAGGCTGTGCAAAAGGGGGATTGCTTAAAAACAACCGCATCAGTAGGGACCCACGCTTGATGCACCTTAAATCGCTCCAAAAGTTGCACTGAAAAGTGGGATCGACTTCCTTAGTGTGTTATTACAGAATCACAGCACGGTTGGGATTGGAAGGGCCTTCTGGAGATCATCTAATCCAACCCACCTGCTAAAGCAGATACACCTAGAGTAGATTCTGGCTTCTCATACAGCTGGAAGAAAATATTTGGATTTTTATGCAGGGACCCTGAGCCAAAAGTCTCCCCCTCCTTTTGTCCAGCTGTAAGGTTGCAGCTCCTCCATGGGGTGCTGCGAGCCGCCCGGGGGGATTTTCTCACAGTGATCTTGGTAATTGATCCAGCCCGATGCCACCACACTCGGCAGCACGGAGTAAAGCCAGAATTTCACAGCCACACACAAACAAGCCCATATCTAAACCCGTCCCTGCGCTGCAAAGGCACATCCCGGCCTCTACGCAGCCGCCGGGTGTTCTGGGGTGTGTTTTTGTGTGTGGGGGGGGGGGATGGCTCCATGCCAGAAACTTGTTTTCCAGGCCCGGAGAAGACCTCTCCCAGAAAGATTGTCTCATCTGAAAACTAAGGCAAAGTTTGGTCCCTCCCCTGCGGGGACAGCCCGGCTCTGCCCGCCCGAGCCGCGTCCTCCCGCCCGAGCAGCCGCGGCCCGCCCGGCTCCGCGGGGCCGGGGCTGCGCGAAGGGTCCGTCCTGCTCCTCCGGCCGCTGGGACGGGAGCGGAGGGTGGCCGGGACCCCCCCCAGCAGGTACGTGTGCGCCGGGCTCTGCTGAAGGGGGGGAAAGGGTGTGGGGAGAGCACGGGGAGGAGCAGCAGTCGTGCAAGCGGGATTTTAAGGAGCTGTTTTCTGCGCAGCTTGCCGGGGATTCTGCTCCTGGGTTGCAGCTCAAAGCCTGTCCCCAGTGGGGTCTCACACCCTGCTGGAGGGATCGTGCTCCTCCTCTTCCTCCCTTCCAGCCCCTTATGTGGCCTCAAATCCCTGTGTGTCTCCGCGGAGGGGTTGGATTTGCCCCGGGTCAGATGTAAGGAGGATACGGTGGGCATTGCCCCTTCCTGGCTGCGTGGTGATCGGGGAAAAGGGGAATCGAGTTTTTCTGCGGGGAAATGTAACCCCCCTCCTGACATAGACAAAAGTGAGCCCCCTCCTGACACACACAAAAGTGACCCCCTCCTGACATGGACAAAAGTGACCCCACTCCTGGCAGGGACAAAAGCGACCCCACTCCTGGCAGGGACATGCCCTGCACGGGATGCGAAGCCACAGTCCCAGGCTGCAGCAGGGGGAACTCAGATTGGATGGACGGGATAAAAAAAAAAGTCACAGCAAGGGTGATTAAACGCTGCTTGAGGTGTCCAGCATGGAGATACGCAAAACCGAGGTGGCCCTGTGTGTGTCCTGCTTTGAGCAGGAGTTTGGACCAGGTGACTTCCAGTGGTCCTTCTCCACTTAAATTCTTCTGGGAGGCAGAGCAGGAGGTGTTGGGTGCTCTGCCCGCATGGTGTTCATCACCCCCAAACCTGGTATCTGCAGGATGGATACCTGTGCAGGACCCTGCGCCCTGGCTGCTGTTAGAGCTGGTGGGGAGAGAGATGGTGGTTTAAGTCTGATGAGCTCAGATATAGGTGACGAGGTGGTGGACTGTGACGTTAGTCAAACGAACCTGTTGGGAAAGCCTGGCTGTACCTTACCCCGTGACACAGCCATCTGAGCTGCTGCGGTGGCTCTTCAGGGTAGGAACCGAGGGTGGCAGTGCCTTCCGAACTCACACATATCAACCATGTCGATGTGATTTACAGCAGCCAAAAATCTATTGTGTTTGCACTGTCTGGGATAGAGTTAATTTTCTTCATAGTAGCTGGTATGGGGTTGTGTTTTGGATTTGTGCTGAGAAGTGTTGATAACACAGGGGTGTTTTCATTATTGCTGAGCACAACTTACAGAGTCAAAGCCTTTTCTGCCTCTCACCCCACCAGTGAGTAGGCTGGGGCTGCACATGGGCTTTGGAGGGGACACAACTGGGACACATGATCCCAACTAACCAAAGGGATATTCCATACCATATGACATCGTGCTCAGTATATAAAGCTGGGGAAAGAAGAAGTGGGGTGGGACATTCAGAGTTACGGCATTTTGTCTTCCCAGGTAACCTTTACATGTGATGGGGCCCAGCTTTCCTGGAGATGGCTCAATACTTGCCTGCCCATGGGAAGCAGTGAATGAATTCATTGTTTTGCTTTGCTTGTGTGCATGGCTTTTGCTTTACTTATTAGACTGTCTTTATCCCAAACCCACAAGTTTTCTCACTTTTACCCTGCTAACTCTCTCCCCCATCCCACTGCGGGCAGTGAGCGAGCGGCTGCGTGGGCCTTAATTGTCAGCTGAGATTAAACCACAACAGACCTACTGCTGGGGACACGTGGGATCCTCTAATGGGCAGCTCTAGGAGGAAACGGGAGATGCTCAAATCTCCATCTCTGGCTCTCATTAGTGGTTTCTCTGCCTGCTGGAAGTAAAACACTTCATCTCTGAAATTAGCCAATATTAGTGGTGGTTGGAGCTTTCTGCAGTGGTGCTTGCAGAGAAGTGAGAGGGGCTGTTCCCGCTGGGGGAGGTACACTTGGATTTAGCCCTTGGATCCATAAGTTTATGGGAAGGCTGAACCCAAGTGCCTCCTCCTGCTGACTACTGCCTACTGCTTCCACTTGATGCCTCCATGTCCTGACCACAGAGCAGACAGATTTTCCACCACCCAGGTCCTGCTTTGGGTCCAAACCAGCAAGCAAGAGTTGCTTCACTGCCTAAAACAGGGCATTGAAGAGCAGGGACCAGAAATGGGGCTCTCAGGTAAATGTTGTCATAACGCTTCGGGGTGCTTTTTCCCCCAGGCCCACTGAATGTCGAAATGTTTTGGTATATGGTGTAGGAACTAGGGCGGTGTAGGAAACAAAACAAAATTAACTGGCTCTTTGGTTCAATATCTCCCGTGCTGAATCAGGCAGGGGATGTACTTAAAACAGAGTATTGGAGCTCAAGAAGGGGACAGTGACACCTCCATCCGCTGGGGATGTGCGACCCTGATGAGCACATGAAAGGGCTCTGGCCAAACCCAGGCTGCAGGAGCATCACCCAAAAGGCTGGGAATCGCCCAGCTGCACCATTGCTTTGCTCCATCTCTGTACCCCACCTTGGCAAGGGGGGTGTACGTCCCCCCACTGCCCCGTGTGTCATCTGTGCTCTCCGCGATGTGCTATCACCACATTACTGAGGTCAGCGTCACCTCTGCACTAAGCCACATCAAGATGTCAGGTGGAAGCAGCCTTTAAAACATGGAGCATTCTTGTTTACTGGAAAAAAAAAAAAGTGGTTCGGATCAGTGGAAAACCATACATTTGCATTTCAGTGACAGCCTCAGCTGTTTACACCCTGCAACACAAAAGGAGTTGGCGTGAAGAACTTTTCAGCTCCCCCACATCCCCCCGCTTTGGCAGCCTCCAAGTAAAGGACAAGCCAAGGTCAGGGAAGGAAAAAACAAAACAAAACAAAACAAAATTTAAAAAAAAAAGAAAAAAAAAAAACAAAAACAACACAAAAACAGAAGGAAAAAAAAAATCATAGGCCCTGGTGAAACCTCCGTGACCACTGCTCACTATCCAGAGGAGCTCCTGCACAGAACTGCTCATTGTTTGCTCTAAAGGCCTGCATGTATTTTAAACCCCTCTAGGGATGGTGACTCCACCACTTCCCTGGGCAGCCTGGTCCAATGCCTGGCAACCCCTTCCGTGACGAAATTTTTCCTAACATCCAACCTGAACCTTCCCTGGTGCAACTTGAGGCCAGTGAGGTAGATGAAGCTCGTAGGGACATGGTTTAGTGATGGACTCAACAGTGTTAGGTTAATGGTTGGACTCTATGATCTTACAGATCTTTTGCAACCAAAATGACTCTATGATTCTGTAAGCTCTCTTGCCACAAGCCCCTGGACCACTGGAGGGGAGAGTTTGCAGGATCTGGCCCCAAAAAAGCACAATGCCGGACCACGTCCCTGCGCGAGCTCCCAGAGACCCACAGAAGCCAACACCCATTTCTACTGATGTTGGACCCAGTCCTGGGATTTAAAAAAAGCCTCCGTGTTTATCCGAGTGCCAGGAAAAGCTGTCGGAGCTGCTTCCTGCGCCCTTTCAATGCGCGGCTCCAGAGCTGCTGCGGGAACCGCCCGGCCACAGCCACAGCGCGTTGGCTCTGCCAAACAAACTCAAACCCAAAAGCTGAAGGCAAAAACACCATTAAGAACAAGGAAGCTGTTATCTGCCTGATTGCAACCACGAGCAAGAACGTGGGGGTGCTGCTGCCAGATGTAACTTCCATTTTCGGATCCAGACGCGGCTGTGTTATCACACTTGACGTGGACCCGGCTGAGATGCGCATGGGCTCGGGCTGTTAATAATTTAGGAGCAAGATACATATCTCAGGTCTCAGCTAAGGTAAAAAAAACAGAGAGGACACAGACTTCTAGACTTGAGACACACACAAACATATGAAGACAGAACCTGATGCATTTCTTAAAAGCACACAAGGATTTGATTTCCAATACTGCAGGAGGAGCGTGGGGGTGATGGTTAGTAGGTCAAGAGAGGTTCTCCTGCCCCTCTACTCTGCCCTGGTGAGACCACATCTGGAATATTGTGTCCAGTTCTGGGCCCCTCAGTTCAGGAAGGACAGGGAACTGCTGGAGAGAGTCCAGTGTAGGGCAACAAAGATGCTGAAGGGAGTGGAGCATCTCCCGTGTGAGGAAAGACTGAAGGAGCTGGGGCTCTTTAGTTTGGAGGAGACAGAGGGGTGACCTTATTAATGTTTATAAATACGTAAAGGGTGAGTGCCACGAGGATGGAGCCAGGCTCTTCTCGGTGACAACCAATGATAAGACAAGGGGCAATGGGTACAAACTGGAACACAAGAGGTTCCACTTAAATATGAGAAGAAACTTCTTCTCAGTGAGGGTGACAGAGCCTGGACCAGGCTGCCCAGGGAGGTTGTGGAGTCTCCTTCTCTGCAGACGTTCAAACCCATCTGGACACCTTCTGTGTAACCTCATCTGGGTGTTCCTGCTCCGGCGGGGGATTGGACTGGATGAGCTTTTGAGGTCCCTTCCAGTCCCTGACATTCTGTGATGGATGCTGTTATCCCACAGCATCCATAGGGGAATCAATTAACCTCAATTGCCCTAGAGTAATTAAACAGCCTACAGGTTTTGGGGCTGTCTTCTGCTACAGAGGGTGCTGGAGGTGCACAGATGAATGATGAAAAGTTATGACAAAAAAAACAGGCTGATGATGTAAACTTCAGAAGGTAACAGGCTGGGAGGGGGAGATTTCCTATTCTGCTGTTCCTTCATGGGCTGGACAAACTGGGCACAGCAGCAGTTTAGCATTTGAGTAGTAAAACGCCCTGCACAGGGCATGTCACTGTGCTGCTATTTAAATTCCCCTGAAAGAGTAAAGCAGAGCAAATGCAGCATTTTTACCTGCGCTCGACTTAGTCACCTTCTGAATTTCCCAAGGGATTATGGTGTTTTTCTGGATGAAAGGTGGAAAGGTGTTTAAGAAAAGCCACACTTCAGATGTGAAATGTCTTTTCAATTCATGTTTCTTACCATCAGCAAGGTATATGCCCTGAGAAAAAGGTTTTTAAGGTGCTGCAGGTGATGTTTTACTGAAATAAATTCAAGCATAAACAGAAGCGGTTGATAGGATAAGCAAATGGTTTCCCTACCTGTTTTGTATAATTTTCTTGATATCTATTATTGCTTTAAGAGTTAATGCTCTGCTTTAATACATTTGGCTTATGAGACCGGTAGGAATTATAGTATTTAGTTTGCATTTCAAAAACCAGCCATAATATTTAATGAGTTTCTGGTCCTGATTCAATAACCCCGAAACACCTTTCACCTAAACACCTTTCCCGTTCAGAAAAGCCACATTAAAGCATCCAAAGCCAGGGTGGTGGCTGCAGCTGAACTCCAGCCCTTTGGACTCGGGACAGGCAGCCACAGCTCCACTCCTAAACCTCTTGCCAAATCCTTTCATAGTCCCGGGTAAGGGAAAGAATTTCCAGCAAAAAACATTTAAAAATTACATTTAAAAAAAAAAAAAGTTCTGCAAGATGACAAACAGGGGTTACTGGAATATTTTAAAATTAGAAGAAAGCCTCAGAAAAATTACATCATCAAATATCACACACATTTCTTCAGCAACTTAAAACAACTGGTTTATTTTTGCTTTTCTGCTCTTCAAAGGAGAATAAAGATCCCAACAGCCCCAGAAGGCCTGAGGCTCCCCTCAGGTACTGATTTTTGTTTGGCTTATGTGCTAAATGCAAAAATTCCCTCCAGATTTGCAGTTATGGTCAGGACAGCTTTTGCTCCAACACCTCCCATCAGATCCTGCTCCGTAAATTATGGTTGTCAGCTGGACCCCCAGACAGCAAAGACACCAAACTCAAGAGTATCAAGCTTCCCTTTATAAATTCACATGAAAATGAACTTTGCTTTTTTTTTAAAAAAAATTCTATTTTTGGCTAGATTTCTACAGTTCCAGAATAGCAGTACTTGGCCTCCTCATTACTCCTGACCCCAAACAACCCCCTGCATTTCCCCCATATACATGTTCCTCCGTATCATGAGAAAACCCTTCCAGAAGCAGCTCCTCTGGTCACTGCGCACCGTCAGCTGATGGAAGAACCATCAATCTTTCGTGGCAACCTCTTAGAAAAGCAGCAGCGAACCTGCCAAACTCAGTCCTAAAAGAGCCGCTGAGCCGGGCTTAAAACCCACCCAGCAGTTATTATTAGCAGCCAAGCACTGACACCTGACCGTGTCCAGGCAGAGACCTTTCGAAGCACTTTTGCTTTATGGGATGTGAGTTGAAAGAGTAGGGTTATCAGATGTTTTCTGGGAGCGATGGATGTGGAAGGGACGTTTCTCTGTGCGGATAAACGGAGCCGGTAGCTGCGAAGGGGAGGCAGGAGCAGAGCAATGCTTTACTAGAAGTGAGTACGCTTCCTCCTCGCCCCCCTTCCTGGTGCGTTTGGGGGGGTTTAAATATCCGACGGTGGCACCGCCGTGGTTTTAACCCACAAGGGGCAGGAGCAGAGGAGCGAGGGCGAGCCAAGCGCATCCCTAGGCGGCCAGGTCGAAGTCATCGCGCTCCTGGTTGTAGTCCAGAACCTTCTGCCGCAGGCGAGAAGCATCCACCCAGGTGATGAAGTCCTCCACGGCGCGGGGGATGAGGAGAGCGGGGTCGGTCACCACCTCGGGCCCCACACGGACGTGTCCCTGCTCCACGAAGGTGACGGCATGGCGCATGTTCTGCGCCATCCGCAGCTTCAGCAGCAGGCAGGGCAGGCGGCGCCGGCAGAAGGCGGAGGCCGAGAGGTTCTCGCAGGCGGCCAGGGAGCGCCGGTCGCTCAGCAGCCCCAGCCCGTACAGCTTCTCCAGCAAGGCGGCGGTGCAGCGGGCGCGGAAGGCGGCGCTGGCCGGGCCCAGGTCGCGGAGCCGCCGGGCCAAGTCGCGGACGGCGCGGGCCAGCGCCTTGTACTGCACGTAGTCCTCCCGCCGGCCCAGCCGGTACCGCCGCAGCGCCTTCACCTCCGCCAAGTTCCCCGCCGACGCCTCCCAGTTCACCAGGTCCAGCCGCCGCAGCAGCTTCTGCTCGTGGTACTTCAGCTTCCGCACCATCTTGGCGACACACGCGGCTCCGCGCTGCCGGCGTCAGGACCGCCCCTTCCGGGGAGGAGCGGCCGCGCTCCGCCCTCCGCTCCCCCGGCCGGGGAGTCCCGCCCGGCCCCGGGGCTGCGCGGGGAGCGGGCCCGCCGGGCTGCTTAGGATGGCCCCGGGTCTCTTCCAGGAAAACGCGGCGGGTCAGCCCCACGCCGGCTGGCGGAGCGAGGGGCAGGGGACGCGGCTCCCGGCGGCCGCCTAAGGGGGGATGCGGCGGGTTCCCCCCGCGCTCTGCTCTCCCCCGGGGCCAGCCTGGCTCGGACGTGGCACCCCAGGTACGGGCTGGGGACGCTCAGACCTTCCCAACAACGTCTCCTGCACGGGCAGCCCTTCCTTTCCTCCCCAGGGATCCAGTCCTCTTGAAAAAATGCGTTGTTTTCCTCCGCGACGTCCTTCTCCCCAGATGCGTAGGACGGCGTTGTTTACCGAGGAACTACAAAAGCTTCTTCCTTCTCAGCCCTTCATCCGAGGAGGAGCAGCTCCAGGTCGTAGCCAGGCGTAGCCTTCATGTCTGAAACTCTGTGCTTTTTCTTCCACCTTCATGCCCAAGAAGCGCGACAGCCGCTGCTCTGCACCTCGACCTCCCGAGGGCCACCGCGCTATCTCCAGCCAGGTGTTTCCATCCTGCCCTTTGGTTTGGTGCACGGTGTTGTCTGACCCTCGGGACTGAAGACACTCTTCTCCAAGAAGATTCCTTAATACAGCAAGTCAGGCTGGTGACTTGGGATTTCAGGTCTCTGGTTCTCATAAGCAGGTTCTCAGCTTAGCTTTGAATTTCCTACTCCTGGACCTTCAACACACTGAATTTTTATCTCAGGGTGGGTGGGCTGGTCACACAGGCCATGGCAGTCTTTTTATTTGCTCTATGTTTTTCCCCAGGTTTAGCAGCAAAAGCACCGATGGAAATGGGGAGCCGCAGCACTGGGAAGTTTTACAGGATCCCAGAAGGAAAGGGACCGCACTCGGTTGGATGTACGGACCTGATGACGGGAGATGCAGTCGAGGTGAAGCTCTTGGTTCTTCCTTCTTTGGATTTAAGCCACTATGTTAGTGAAACAACTCACTGCAGTTTAGTAGATGGATCAAACAGAAGGTCTTGTCTGTGTGCAAGGATGCTCCATAGCTGAGCTTTCTATCCTCTCCGTCCCAATGTAGGATGTGTCCTGGGCACAGCTCAGGAAAAAACAGGTATCTCCAGGAATTGGTTCAATTTACTAGATGGAAGTCAGCTGCAATTGTGGCCCATGGCTACTTCCTCCCTCCTCCTCATATCTGCGTCTTCCTGACTCCGCTATGCAAGACGCTGCAGAGAAGCTGTGCCCTCCTGGGACCCACGGCCTTCTTCCCATCCACCCCACCGCTTTCAGCCTGGAGAAGAGAAGGCTCTGGGAAGACCTTATTGCGGCCTTTTAGTGCTTAAAAGGGACCTGTAAGAAAGATGGGGACAGACTTTTTAGCAGGGCCTGTTGCGACAGGACAAGGGGTGATGGTTTTAAACTAAAAGGGGAGATTCAGGCCAGACATGAGGAAGAAATTTTTTAGAATGAGGGTGGCGAAACCCTGGCCCAGGTTGCCCAGAGAGGTGGTGGATGCCCCATCCCTGGAGACATCCCAGGCCAGGCTGGACGGGGCTCTGAGCAACCTGAGCTGGTGAAGATGTCCCTGCCCATGGCAGGGGTGGCACTGGGTGAGCTTTGAAGGTTCCTTCCAACCCAAACTATTCTATGATTCTATTCTGTGATTCCCTTCTGCTCCTGGGGAGATTCCCTATGTGACTGTAGCTGTTCTCATCACAAAGATCCCCACAGGGTTTGGTGGTGAGGGTACGTAGCTTTTCAGCTTCAGAGTAGAGCATGAGATGTCTTCTCTAAATTTTATCTTTCTGAAAAAGAACAGGATGTCGATTCTGCAAGCCGTTAGTACAGAGAGAAGCCACTATAAGTAGATAGGGACAGTACATATTAGCCAGATAATGAGCTCACTTATGAGTTTGCATTTAAAATCCTCTTGCTTTTTAATTTTCCTGTGAGAATACAGCTGCATTTAAACTGTGGTTTTACTCCTCGGACTGTCCAGGTATAGTGGAATTTGTGATCACTTTGTACTGGTTGTTCATACATTTTCCTTTACTGAGTTTACTGTGTATTTGCACAAAGAAAAGACTCTTTGCCAACAGCCCATGTGTTTTTCTTAGATTAGCAATCTCTATAGTTACAGTTTTCTGAAGCACAGATAATGAACCTCTTTCCAATAAGCAGTTGGTCACCTGGGGAAGTTCACTGGGACTACTCTGTGATAAAAGTAATATCATTACCTGTATAAATGAAGGTTTGATGATTTCTTTCTCAACAGTCTTTGTGTCAAACGTTAAGTTTGATGAGTAAATAGAAACAAGCTTCATTAAACAAGCTTTTGGTAAACGTGGTGTATGAAACTGATAAATTAGTGTTCAAGACACTGGACTCTATTCCAAAGCTCATGTTCTTTTTGACCCTAGATTTGACTTGTTAAAACAAAAGTGCAGTTGAAGCAAGACGTGCAGAAATCAATAGAGCAAAGAGGTAGCGAGTGATTAAAATGAGTAACTTAATTAAATGGAGCGGTTTGAATTAGCCATAGGGTAACCTAGAGATGGTGATGTGTATCTTTACCTGGATGCCAACAGTCATGCTACTTTAACTTCATTGCAGGGACAAAAAAATAGTGGCATAGGATTGGTATCAATGCCTGTATAGGATAATAATTTTCTCATGAGATTCTCTTAATTCTCTTTAGTTGTCACTCTTGCATCTGAAGCCCTTGACATAGATGTTTTTCTCTTACCTTTTGTGTTTTTTTTTTTTTCCTCTAATCCCAGGGAAGCTTCTTGCGCCTGTATTATCCGTGCGATGCCACAGATAATGAAGAGGCAGCGTGGATCCCAGATAAAGAGTACTACCAGGGGCTCTCTGACTTCCTCAACATGTACCGAGTTGTCGGAGAAAGGCTTTTCCAGTACTACGTTGGTAAGCCGGGTTTTGATTTTGCTCCTTGACTGGTGCAAGGACGTGAGCTCTGTGTGCGGGTCGCTGCCTCGCTGCTCCGTGAGCAGCGTGATATTGCTGCAGGACTGAAAACGAGTTCTCCGGCAAAATCGTGGTCCCTGGCTGCGATGAGTAGGAGTGTTTTGGCGATTTGCTCTAGGAAGGGCTTGGATAAGCTGCGCCTACGTGTTGGGATTTAAATCCCACAGGGATATTTGCAAATATACAAAGATACTAAGTTCTGAACGCCTACAAGATTTGGATGCCTGGCTATTGCTGAAAAGCTATTCTTTTCCAATTTAAGAGATTCATAGGCTGTGGATGGGAGGAGGAGAAGTAAAGTATCTTCTGCCAAGTAGAAAGTATTTTCAGAATCAGATCCATATTTGTCTGTTATTTTTTAAGGATGAGATTTGGTGCCTTATCTTCAGATGAACGCTCTGAAATCAGTGGTCACCAGATTCTTAGGGTTTCTCCCAAAGAAACACACATTTTCTCTCATTCCAGTAATAATGCCATATGTTTTGATTTTTATCTAGGTTCGGTGACCTGTCCTGCAAAATCAAACGCTGCTTTTAAGCCAGGAGAAAAATACCCACTCCTCGTTTTCTCCCATGGACTCGGAGCTTTTCGGTAATTCTGCAGTTTGTCGACAAACTATTTTCGTTGTCAATGGAGACAGCAATCTCCAAGGATGGTTCTGAACAGATTTTCAATAGGGGGGGTTGAGATCCCTGTGAAATTGAACCAGATTTGAAGAACAGGCTGCTGTGTATCAGTGTGCCTCCATTGAAATCAACAGCAGTAAAAGAAAGCAGGGTGGATATATTTATTTGTGTTTTCCCCTTTGTATTTTAGGGGTGAAGGTATTTACCCATCTATAAGCATGTTGTGAAGATTAGCTGGTTGATTTTTGGACAGCGCTTTTGAAGATGCAATGTGTCATATGTGTTGCTTTTAAAAAATCATTCGCATTTTTCCATTTCAATAGGCACAAAAACAGTAACAAGGTTTTGTGAACAGGCTTTTGTGCCTGGCATACAAAAGCTTGCTCTGCTAGCTAGTAAATTCAAGCAGAAGAGATACTGAATGGGGGCATATGTAGTGTGGTCAACATTTAAGTGTAATTCAAATAGTTATGTATGCATGTGTCTTACCAGAGTGTGGTTTTGATTGCGGGACGATCTATTCTGCAATTTGCATAGAGATGGCTTCTCAGGGCTTTATAGTGGCTGCCGTGGAGCACAGGTGTGTATACTGCACGTTTTTGAGTTCTGATGGAAGCTTTCTCACATCAAATAGAATGTTATTTATGCTGAAGAAGAACTTGTGATTTATTTTTTTTTAAAGAAAAACCAACACATCTTCTTCAGCCCTGCCCATGCCCCTTGTTTTTCTAGTTCAAGTCTTAGCTAAGTAAAGGAGATTTGCTTAGAGAAGCCCTTGAATGAGAAGTCCCAGGGTGGATATCATTCATCGTTCTTCAGGCATGCTGTTTTTCTCTCTTTTATTGTTAGAACCTGGGAGAATATGAAGGAGGTGGGCATTTTGGTGGGGTTATTGCATTATTTAGAAGGGTCTGTCTACACTCGGTTGTGATTGCAGCAGCACTGGTTGGGAGCCAGATCTCATGAGAGAAGTGAAATCTGAAACTTCTGCTGACTTCATCTCAAACCAAATGGAATACATCCCCAGAAATAACCTTTTGTTGGTGTTACAGAGATGAATCTGCTTCAGCAACGTATTATTGTAAAAAAAAGTCAGTTTCTGAACCAGAAGAGTCTACATCGAACGTGGAGAAGGAGTGGATCTACTACAGGAAACTAAAGACGGGCGAGGAAGAGCGTTGTTTGCGCCACAAGCAGGTACCTGTTCCGGGTCTGTGCTCTGGGGAGTGAGGCAGCCGTGGTGTGTTCAGGCTCTTTCCCTTTGGCCGTAACTCAGGGGATATATAAAAATGCATGAAGTCACAGAATCATAGAATCACAAAATAGTTTGGTTTGGAAGGGACCTTCAAAGCTCATCCAGTGCCACCCCTGCCGTGAGCAGGGACATCTTCACCAGATCAGGTTGCTCAGAGCCCCGTCCAGCCTGGCCTGGGATGTCTCCAGGGATGGGGCATCCACCACCTCTCTGGGCAACCTGGGCCAGGGTTTCACGACCCTTGCCATAAAAAAATTTCTTCATGTCTGGCCTGAATCTCCCCTGTTTTAGCTTAAAACCATCACCCCTTGTCCTGTCACAACAGGCCCTGCTAAAAAGTCTGTCCTATGTTCCTGAAGATGGGAAGGCCCACAACAGCTTTCTTCAGAACATCAACTACTTCCTCAACACAACTTTCTCATGAAATTGCACTGTTGAGCTTAGTCAGCTGTTTCTCCTCTGGTTCCACTCGACTTTCTGTTTCTTCTCTGCGTCTTCATGCTTTTGCTGCCCAGCCCAGTCTTTTAAGTGACACAGAGTTGAATTCCAATATTTGTGTGGCCTTAGGCTTGCTTGAGCTTTTGTTTGCGGTTGGGTGGCAAGATGAATCATGGCTGCTCTAAGGGCAATGTTTGCTTCATCATCTTCAGCATACTTTAACGTGCTTTATAGCAGTGTAAACAGTGCCGACTTCCTGATGATAAGCAGCATCCATGGTAGATGTGACGTGGCCGTATTGATGAGCTCCTTGCTGGTCTCTGCTCCCACGTAACAAGCAATGGGATGAGAGGAAATGGCCTCAAGTTTACCAGGGAAGTTTAGATTGGATATTAGGAATAATTTGTCCACAGAAAGGGTTGTGAAGCATTGGAACAGGCCGCCCAGGGAAGTGGTGGAGTCACCATCCCTGGAGGGGTTTAAAAGACACACAGATGAGGTTCTAAGGGACATGGTTCAGTGCCAGTGTGAGGTTAGTGGTTGGACTCGATGATCTTAAGGGTCTCTTCCAACCAAAATGATTCTATGATTCCTCCAAGCATAGACTTGCCCTTTAAAATATGGGAGTGTTATTTTCCAGCTAACACAGACTCAACCTGGAGGTGTTTATCTCCCTGGCCATACAGACAGCAGTGCAAGTGTCGTTTCCCGTGTGCCAACAACATCCCACTTACAAGTCTAAATACGTCACGCCTGAGCTTGCAAATAACCCCCAGAAGCTGTTGCCTGCAAATTTCACTAGAAGTCAGTAGTTTGAGATTTATTTGAAATTCAATGAGGCACAGACATCGCTGGCTGCCTACACACTGCGGTTCCCAAGAACGCCTCTGTTCTTTGGTTCTTTTGAAGCTTTTCTTTTACTGACGTAGCAGAGTCAAAAAACACTTCTTATACCGAACAATGAAAACCTTTATTTGCAACAGCTTTACTACATTTTTTTTAAGATTGTGTACATATATAAAATGAGACGGGCTTCTTGGCTGTTTCTTTTTTGGGGGTTTTCTGGTGTAATTCAGTTTCAAAGCTATTGTGCAAATGAGGCAAGTGATGTAATGATATTTTCTCATCAAAATGAGCCTGAGGAAGAGCAGCGAGTCAGCCCTCCTTGTAGTTGTGTAAGTTAAGCCTTTGCACACCCCAACAACTCCTTCTCTAAGTAGTGACAGGACAAAGGGGTTGGAAGGTCTTTGGCGCACGTTATAGGGATAAATTTCTCCACATTTGACACGGTCTCCCACAGCATCCTGATGGCTAAGCTGAGGAAGTGTGGACTGGACGATTGGGTAGTGAGGTGGACTGGGAACTGGCTGAATCAGAGAAGTCAGAGAGTCGTAGTCAATGGGGCAGGGTCCAGTTGGAGGCCGGTAACTAGTGGAGTGCCTCAAGGATCGGTATTGGGGCCAATATTATTCAATATATTCATTAACGATTTAGATGAGGGAATTGAGTGTACTATCAGCAAGTTTGCTGATGACACTAAACTGGGAGGAGTGGCTGACACGCCAGAGGGCTGTGCTGCCATCCAGAGAGACCTGGACAGGCTGGAGAGTTGGGCAGGGAACAATTTGATGAAATATAACAAGGGAAAGTGTAGGGTCCTGCATCTGGGCAGGAACAACCCCAGGTTCCAGTATAGGTTGGGGAATGACCTGTTAGAAAGCAGTGTAGGGGAAAGGGACCTGGGGGTCCTGGTGGACAGCAGGATGACCATGAGCCAGCACTGTGCTCATGCGGCCAAGAAGGCCAATGGCATCCTGGGGTGTATTAGAAGGGGGGTGGTTAGTAGATCGAGAGAGGTCCTCCTTCCCCTCTACTCTGCCCTGGTGAGACCACATCTGGAATATTGTGTCCAGTTCTGGGCCCCTCAGTTCAAGAAGGACAGGGAACTGCTGGAGAGAGTCCAGCGTAGGGCAACTAAGATGATTAAGGGAGTGGAGCATCTCCCTTACGAGGAAAGGCTGAGGGAGCTGGGTCTCTTTAGTTTGGAGAAGAGGAGACTGAGGGGTGACCTTATTAGTGTTTATAAATATGTAAAGGGTGAGTGTCACGAGGATGGAGCCAGGCTCTTCTCGGTGGCAAACAATGATAGGACAAGGGGTAATGGGTTCAAGCTGGAACACAAGAGGTTCCGCTTAAATTTGAGAAGAAACTTCTTCTCAGTGAGGGTGACGGAACACTGGAACAGGCTGCCCAGGGAGGTCGTGGAGTCTCCTTCTCTGGAGACATTCAAAACCCGCCTGGACGCCTTCCTGTGTAACCTCACCTAGGTGTCCTGCTTTGGCAGGGGGATTGGACTGGATGATCTTTTGAGGTCCCTTCCAACCCCTAACATTCTGTGATTCTGTGATTCTGTGACATGCAGAGGATCTATGCAAGAACTTCAGCTCATTGGACCTCCAAAAGTCAGTTTTGTTGTTGGTCAGACTTTGGCAGTGTTCCATGTTACAGTTCCATCTGCAGTTCAGAATAGTCATTGCTGTATCAGGCACTTAAGCGTAAAAAAAGTCACCTAAGTCTTGTGTCCAAAGGGCCGTCAAATCTCACAGTTTTCTGCTAATTCCTTCCACCGATCTGCCCCAACTTCTTCTCCCCAGGTGCAGCAAAGAGTGCAGGAATGTACCAAAGCTCTCGATCTCATTCTTAAAATCAATTCAGGAGAGGAAGTAACAAATGTACTAAATTCAAACTTTGACTGGAGTAGCCTAAAGGTGAGTGAAAGGCAGCGACTGCGTTTTGTTAAGTGCCTGATAACGCCTCTGGTTTCCCTCTTCTATTTCTAAACTGCTTCTTGTAAATTATTCTGAAGATCACACCATAGACCTGTGAACATATTCTCAGCTCTTCCCAAGCTGGATAGATTGTAATGGAGGTGAAATGATGCTCTTCAATAGGATCTATGGCCTAAAAAATTATTCCCTTTAAAAAAAAAAAGAAAAAAAAAGTTTGGGAAAGAAAGTCTCTTACAGCAGCTGGATTTTTTTGACAGGATTCTGTTGATACTAGCAGAATAGCTGTGATGGGACACTCTTTTGGCGGTGCCACAGTTATTGAGAGTCTCAGCAAAGACATAAGATTCAGGTAGGTATGCAAAACAAGGCAAGAGATGTTTGGCACTTGGGAAGTCTGGAGCAGGGGACCTTACTTAAGATCCCATGACTACTAATTAGCTCTTGAAGAAAAGTTTGGGTCGGCATGTCTTGTTTTCTCAGGTCATGCTTCTATCAACTGTGGGGATGGGGTGGAACATAATAGCTGTATCGTATTATATCGTGATAGTGTGGGATCCTGCAGAAGCTCCTGTGCCCAGCTGCACCTGGCACTGGAGACCGACAAATGCAATAATGGTTCAATTCTCTTCCCCCAGAGCAGAGATCATTTTGAAACAAAATGATTCATTAACCTGTTTACCCGTTCAGTATCAGAGAGAGTTTCTCTTTCCCATGTCTCCCGCAAATCAGAGCATGCTGAGAACTTCCGTACAAAGCTTTCTGCTTCTGTGACCATATCCAGTTGTTGTTGGCAGGTGTGGCATTTCCCTCGATCCATGGATGCTTCCAGTAGGTGATGACATTTACCAAGACGGTGTCCAGCAACCGCTGCTTATTATCAACTCTGAAAAATTCCAGTGGGCCAGTAATATCTTGAAGATGAAGAAGCTCATTTCCAATGACACGGACAAGAAAATGATCACTATCAAGTAAGTTGTCCAGAATCCATCATTTCTGTGGTTGAAGATGAATCTTTACTCTTGTTGGAGCTCTTCAGTTACATGGAACTGCAGAAAGACAGTCCAGGTTTTCACTGCATGTTTAAATTAGACAATATGTCCCCCACAGCAGAGACAGGGTCCCCTCTCAAAGCAGCCAGTAACTCCAAGGTGTGTAATCCTGCCCCAGGGCACAAGTTTTGCTCTGGGCCTCGTGCATCACCCGTATCTGAACACCTTAAATATTGTTCTGGGTTGAGTGATTCCCTGACTAGAGCAGAGACACAACTGGAAGTTTTGCCCAACCTACACTTTATTGCCTTTGCAAATATGATGACTTAGAGTCAGCATGTGCAAAACTTCTTCCCTTTTGTGGTTAGGATGGAATTTGCTGCTAATCTTGGGTGCTCATGAGATTAAGCTGGTTTATCTTCTGCTAGAGAAGACAGCATAAGATGTGTGACTGTCTTTGAAGAAATCGGTGTGATCTCTGGCATCTTTTCATCAGAGGACTGCATTCTTACAAACTTATTGATCGTTGTTCTGTTTGCAGGGGGGCAGTACATCAGAGCTTTCCTGACTTTACCTTTGTGAGTGGAGATATGATCGGAAGATTTTTCAAATTAAAAGGAGAAATAGATCCAAATGAAGCTATTGATATAAGCAATCATGCTTCATTAGCCTTCCTGCAGAAACATTTGAGTAAGTACCTGTTTACGTCAAAGTATGAAGTTAAATTAATACTTAATTCCTACAAAGCTTTTTATATAACCAATCTGTTTAGAATTTAAAAAAAAAATTGAAAGTGTCAGAAAAGTTTAGGAAAAACAACAGTGAGACTCTTTTTCTAGAGGTTTTTTACTTACTTTTGTAATATAAGCAAATCTGAGGGGGAACATAGCAGTTTTGTTCTAATACATCATTTGTCCTTAAAACATCATCCCTCCCCTACTTTTCCAAGTTGATTCATCCATCATAATTTAATTTTTCAATGTAGCTTTAGAAAAAGCTGACTACTTAATTCATTACCACTTGGGTTTTCTTTCCTCCATTTTATAGGTCTTAATAAAGACTTCGATAAGTGGGATTCTCTTGTGGACGGCGTAGGACCCAATGTTATTCCTGGTACCAATATTGACTTGTCTGCAACTGGACCCGAATAAGGAACACAAAGAAGTACTGAAAAATGCCATGGACACCAGGACACTAATATTGGCCAGACATTGCTCAGACATGTGATAGCGTTGGCCACCTACACAGATTTTGGGGTGTGGAACAAGAATAAAAAAATAAGGCATTAGCTTACATTGTAATGAAAATGTAGAGAGGTTTTAGTTCAAATGAGTTAATGGGTTTCTCTGAAATACTGCAACAGGGTAACTTATGCTTTCTAGGCAGCTGGGGGAAAATATCTTAATGGTAATTTAAATGCTCTTTCTGATTTTGCCTTAGAACCAAGTTTGCAGAGAGACAGATTAAGCTCCAAGGAATTTGACTAAAGTTCTGCTTACCAAGCTTTAAGTCAGTTTGCATCAAGCAAGCCTTTGCAGTGCAAGGAAAAAAATGTTATTAAACTTAGTAGTTGTTATTAGTATTTCAGCTGTGCTCTGACAACAGCTGAGATTTGGAGGTTTTTGCTGCTTCTGGTCAGAGAGGTGCTAGTGGAAGAAGATCTTCAAAGCTGTCTTATTTTAGTAAGAGTCACAGGAAATGGTTTAAAATAACAGCAGAGAAAGGTGCCTGTTCAGACACGGGCCTTCTCATATGAACTTAATCCACTCACCCTTAAGATCTGTGTTTATTGCTGTACTCAAAGGATGTTTCCATTCCAAAAGCTGCTGAAATGGTTTGTTGCAGAACTCTAATTCTCCTTAGGCAAAGCTCCAGGCAGTGCCTCTCTTGTTAATCTCTCTGTTACCGCTCTCAGTCAGACTGTTGTAGGTGAAATTATGGAAGAGATGTGTCACTTCTACCACTCTCTTTAAAAAAAGGATGATTTAAGCATTGCTTGATCACCTGGAAGTCTTTTGTGGTTGTAATAGTCTCTGGCCACTCGTCTTTGTCCAAGTACCAGCATTGGTGTTTGTATCTGTCAGTAGAAACAGTTGACTATGAGGTTGGCTAAAGAGGGCTTGGATTTTTTAGAACCAAACTCTTCAAAGCTGCGACATGGAAAAGTGACTTCTAAAGGAATAAGCCTTGCAAAAAGGGGGACTACTAACTGTAGCCTATTCATTTCAAAATCAGGTTACAGACAAAACAACTGAAGCAAGCAGAACAAGCAAAGCAGTTAACAGTGTAATTAAATATTTATGTAATCTGTGATTGTAACATGAGATTGCAACAACATCTAGGACTTGTTTTTCACAATTTAATTAAACTCTCTCCAGCCTACTATCATGTATTGTCTCTGTTAAGGGAATCAACATGCAAGTTGCTGTTACTGAGCGAACACTAACACTGGGGTCTACAGTGATACTCAGCCAGACTATTATGTTTTCAGAGATAGTGGGTTCCTACACCTTCATAGCAGCATGAAAAATCCATAGTGCCTGAAGAACAACCCGTGCTGTACAGGAGCACAGAACAGGACTGGAAAGCAGAAACCCCCTTTCAACACAAGGTGGAGAATAAAAGGTGAGGTAAGCTGCACCTGTTTTAAGAAGTCCTTACCCCCCTGGACACATGCAGCAGCAAAACCATTCTGCTGGGCCCAATTAATAGGAAAAGCTTAATCTTTCATTAGTGCAATTAAGCTGTATCATAAATACAAGTTCTATTTTGTATGTGACTGTGATGTTTAAAACATTCATCATAGTTCACTGTGCTCTGAAGTTGTTTAGCATTGAAACAGAACCAGTAACTGCAGAATGTGGTTGGTTACACCTAACTGCAGCAGTGCACTTGATGCTCTGTATGCACGCATTTGGGCCTACGTATAGGGAAAACACAAGCACAAACACAACACTGATTGGTATATGCCAGTCAAAGCTTTATTCCAGCTTCTTCCATTGCTTTATAACAGCACCAAATGCAAGACTTCAACCCAAAACAGCTGTGTTCCCCCACAGGAAAAAAGAAAAAAAAACCACACACAAAGAAAACCAAACCTCTTCATCCCCAAAAAATACCCTCAACTTTTCTTAGGAAAAAAAAAAAGAACAAAAAACCACCCAAAACAAACAAACAAAAAAAACCCAAACCACTCAACAATGGAACTTTTCAGAAAGCAAACATCAGAAAGCAGCATTTGTGCACCACAGTAGCCGATACAGCAACCCACAAGAAACCTTTGTTCATGAATCGCCCACCAACAGCTAGATCCAAGTCAGTGCACACGCACATGCAGTAAGGAATGCCAGTCAAGGCAAATTCTTATTTAAGTAAAGAAAGTGCAGCTTTAAGAAGCCAAGTTGACAGTAACAGTCCACCAACAAGCACTAGTGGTAGACTTAAAATATGAGAGGGAGGTATGATTGTGATAAGAATTTGTACAGTTCAGTAGGAAAAAAAAAACCACACTCAATGCTTTGCTTTGTATTCTTGTTCCCATGAAAACACGTATTCACACGAATGTCTGTGTACCCTGGTATTTGTTCAGCCTCACATGGTGAACCTGTCACTTGGTTTCAGGAACGTCAGAGGACACGAGGATCTTCAGCGATATCTGAACTGCAGCCAGTTTGCTTTTCTACAGGGAATAAAAACAGATTAGACCCATCAAGACGTTTCTGTAAACATGTATAAATACATTAATATCTCAAGTCATAGCTTTACAAGGCTTCAGACTAAATGTCATCAAACATTGGACCATATTGAAAGACTACACTTACACTAAGTTATCATATAAGGATAAGACAGTTGAAACAACAGAACTGCCCAAGAAAATGGAGCAAGCAGTGCTCCCAGATTTCAGTTATGAGTTCAACACACTCCATTGCTGCAGGAGTTTCAGCATCCTGTGCATCAGGTACCTTCTACTCAAACTGCCTTTCCAGGCAGTGTCTTACATGTGCAGCAATATCGAGTTCTGTGCCACATGGCTGCGTGACCCAAACTCACCTTTCCTGCCTGTTGGATACACTAACATCGTGCAAAGTGTTCAAGAACACAGACAGCAGACAAATTTGGACAATAATTAACAACCAAAGGTGAGGGGAAGGGGATAAAACTGTGGTTAAAAACTGTAAAAGTATTACGAAAACCAGAAACATCAAGAATAATGATGCATTTGAGTGATGATTTGTAGATTCACCAGTTTAACATTTTAATCAAGTTCTTTTAACTACTGTTTTGCCCAACAGGTAACTAGATCTCAGTTGCAGGCTTTATTATTTGCTACCTATAAACCTGTCAGCTTTCAGTACAGCTGTGCTGAAATACAATTCCCAATTCAATCACTGAAAACACAAATGCTATCCCTACTTAAGCTTACTTCAGTTCCATCAGGCAGCCACTGGTCAAACACAGGAACAAGTTGCCCAGAGCAGTTCTGGAGTTTCCATCCTTGGACAGATTCCAGACCCAAAAGGAAGCCACCTGATCTAGTTGACCCTACTTTGAGCAGCTCCAAAGGTCCCTTTCAACCACAACTGCTCTATGATTCCACAGATTACAAAAATAGAGTCAGAAAGAACCTGTACTAATTTCTTTGGTACACAGAACAGGCATTTGCCAGTAACACTTCGAAATTTTTAACTAACAATAGATGTACATGCACTATTCACAAACTATCCCTACAACAATTAAGATGGTATTATTATGGGTTTAGATTCATAGAACAAGATCTATTATGGGATTTGGGCATTCAAATCTCAAGCTACAGTGCCTAGTACAGTCTGCCCAGCAGTTTCCCACTTTGCCTCAGGAACGTGATCAAGAGTAGAATGCTAGTGGCTGACACTGAGAACCCTACCCAAAAATCTATAACTTAGGTGTACCCCCACAGCTCATCCATGAGGCTCAACCCACTAAATCAAATTAATACTAAATTTCTTTCTAATCAAGACATAGTAGCTTTCATTGCATGTATTCACCTATAAACTGTCAGTACATAAGCTAATGCTGCTAAGAAAACTACAACAGTATTAAATACATACACAAAGGGTGTTTCAGCTGTATCCTCTAACATAAAGCATTTTCTAGAAAATTAGAAAGCATCCAAACACTGAGTACACAACCCCTTTGGGAGGTTTAATGTAGTCTTACCTTGGAGCAAGGACTCCTCTGGTGAAAACTGCGAGTTTTCTGTTGCAGGGGCTATTGCCTAAACAAAAAAATGTTCTGTTAGGAAGCTGGCACTACTGCCAAGATAGGTTTCCACTGAGGTGCTTCCTTTAACACTAGACTAACTTTTTACACCAGCACTGCTGGACTCTTATTTACCACTCTATGTCCCCCTTATAACTCACTACAGAAGCCTTCTGCCCACTTTTTGCTTTGATAGAAAAACTGCGTGTGAAGAATAAACTGAAAATTCATTCTGTTACCATCAGTAGCATGGCTGACGACTTGAGTTCTGGGTTTGAGACTTAATTTTTTCATTTGTTGGTACTTCATGGAGAACATCGGTAAAAACTTTACTATCATTTCTTAATTACTTTGTAACAGAAGTATTTTTCATTATTTATTAGTTACATACTCAACTAGCATGATCTGTTAAAAGCCACATATCAGCATCGTTCTACAGTTGTTGATTAACAGTACTCTTCCAGTAACGTTTCTTCCTTCAAGCTGTTTTCATTAATCTATTTCCAGACTGAATTCACAGTCCTGAAGCCAAAAGGCTGACAGTTTATATAAATCTACGTCAAACAGTTGACATAAACTGTAGCAGTTATATATATATCAGTTATAAAATATAAATACATCAATTATATATACAGATTTCTATAGTCCACATAAAGATCTATTAGAGAAGGACAATATGATGCCCTGAAGAAAAATAAATGTGCTTCTGGTGTTTGGCATCAATGCACAAATTTAGATGAATGCTACTTTGCCTTCCTGTTCTCATGGTGACACAAGAACAATCACAATTTTAAAAAATCATTATTGTTCTGCCCAATCTGCTTCCACCCCACCGTACCTCAGACGATCTGCAAGCCCAGTCAGGAATACCGTTCCAGACGTTCTCAGGATCCACAATCTCCTCATTGCCACTGGAGAGATTTAAGACCTGTAGAGACAGAGCCAAATGGTATCTCGCACAGCACTGGATCCTGAAAATACACTCGGCAAATGCGACACAGTAGTAGGAAAACACAACGGAGGACGCTGCCTTTGAGAGGGCTTTCAGTCTGGGTTTTTTAAGGCAGAGCTAGTCAACCTCTAATAAAGCTGAATATTGCTACTGAATCTGCTCAAGGCTCTCAGGGTCTTCTAACCCATGAGTAGCAAGAGAGGAAGGCTGGCAAACACCTACTAGATCAAAACCAGCAGGAAACGGATGAACAGGGACATCACTACATACCTGACGCTGACACTCATCTGAATACAGCTGAGCTTGGCTTTGGATACCTAAGGAATTTACTAGCAAAAAAGCTGGCTTCCATGATCTCAGGCATTCAATCTTCCAAATAGTTACTGTTATGAAATGATCATTTGGATTTACAACTTTAAATTACAACTTAAAGGTGTGCGTACATACACACACCCCCTCTGAACTGGAGGAAAACTCATTTTTCCTGAAGCCTAAATAGCAGTAGAACAAGGCAGCCTATTAGATTATTATCTACTGTCAAAGTTCACTCCCACCAACCACTAATTCACCGCACATTTCACTGAAGTAGGAATAGTTGTGTATTCATTATTAATTACAGTAAAATTTAAGTTTCTCCCCAAGTTTCTACTGTTCTAGCACTCATTCCTCAAAACACCAGTAAAATAATGGCAGATTTCCTAAGCCTTTAATGGTAACACAGCTCCACAGCAGAACAGTAATTTGCAAGCCGGAGAGAACCACACACAATGATGTATCTCAAACTGGAGCCAGATCCTTCAGTCTTCCCAGTCAATACAGGGAAATAAAGTGTGAAGAGAATATCAAGTGTTGACATAGAGCATCTACTCCATTTGAAATGCTGCTTTTTCTACATATTCTGTAAGTCCAGAAGCAGCCTTTGCGATATTAAGTCTTAAATTGTGTAACAGACGTCCGTAAAATATTCAAAGTTTGGAGGAAGACCAAAGAAGGACCGGATCTTAAGAATTCAGAAGGAGTTTTCAAACCATACTTACCCTGGTACCTTTTTCGGATACTTCCAAAATGCGAGCCTCGCACCATTTTAGAGAGGTCCACACCACACATTTGGAGCCAACAGCAAAGCCCTTCAGATTACAAGTATAGTCGCTGTGTTCTACAAAAATGACATATAAATGAGGGAAAAATTAAAAATACACACGCAAAAACAACCCCTCCAAAAAACTCTAATTCCTTATAACCCTGCTCCCACACTCCCCCGCCCCCCCCAAACTACTTAATATTTGAAAGTTAAAAATTTGGCATCATGAACATTCTTGAAAAATGCATTTCACTTTCAGAAATAGATTTCCAATCATAAAATCATCAACCTCTCAAGATAAGATTAGTTGCTGTTAGACTGTCACATTATCCATGAGATACTACCCTTAGTCTGATGTCCTTAACACAAAGTACACCGATGTTAACACTAATATATTAACTTACTAGGGAATAAAAACCCGTTTTCTACAAGAAAGCTATTCTCATGTCTGAATGTGCACAATATTTTGATTATTTAACTCCTTAAAATCAGGTACTTTACCTGCACTGCAGTCAGCCAAGTTCTCATTTTGCTTTTTTTCTACTTCTTCTTCTCCAGGTTTACAGTCTAAAGACTGCACACGTGTATTTCCACATCCTTTAAAAGAGTCAGTCAAGTCTTGTTTCATCCACTCTTCCACATAACACTCATCTTTCTTCTTCTGCCACTCCTTACGTTTCTCAACTTTGCAGTCACACGATTTTCCGGCGCAAACAGGCCGCTGATTCGTCAAGTCTTTTGAAAGAAATGAAAACTGACTTCCACTATTTGCACAACTTTGCAGCGCAGCCTGTTCCAACCCTAACGAGTCCTCCTCCCCGTCTTCCCGAGTCGGCTGCACATCGGGCAGCACCAGTTCCAGAAGCTGCTCGATTTCGGCACCCAGCATTGACAGCATGTCATGGGTCTTCAGGTCCAGCTGTTGCTCGGGTCTACCACCAGATGAAGACAGCCTTGAGGGAGAAGGCTCTACTTCCATCCAGTCTTCCTCTATAGCTTCTGTTTTAGCAACTCCAGACAAATTAAATTCCAGTTGCTTTGCCTTCTCTCCCAAAAGAAGCTGAACATCGGATGGGATCAGCTCTACCGTCTTCTCTCCACCGTTACCTGAAAGCACCAAGTGCTCGCTCTCATTAAGTGATGGTAAGATTTCAAGAAACTTCAGAGCTGCCAAGTCCCCCGTCTCCTCACTCCCAAGTGGCAGCTCAAACGATTCCCGTTCCAACACCTTCTCTCTTGCTCCGCTGCCCGAAGCTGCCTGCATTTCAAGTGACTCTCTTTGCAGAGCTTCCTTCCTTCCTTCCCCAAAGGAGGAGTGCACTGCAAGGGCCTCTAGCTCCAGTATGAGCTCATTTAGATCATCATACGAAGGCTGCACTTGTAATTGGTCCAGTTCTACTAAGGTGCCCATTTCATTGCTCGAAGATGACTGTACCTGGATCACTGGTAATCTTTGCGGTGGTTCTTTTCCCAGGAAAGGGCTGCCTGACGAAGCGCTGCCTGCCAGTTGTGCTTTCAGCTCAGCATCCTCTTGAAATGCTACTGCAGACAGTTCTGGTTCTGCAGCTTTTACTTCACTCCCCAAAACACGAAGCCTGCAGCTTCTCATTGGTTCTAGTAACACATTGTTTTCACTCTCTCCTTCAGACCAAGGTGTCTCCTTATCAAAGCTGCTTTGATGCTCAGCTGTTTCACATCCATCATCAGCCTTCCCAGACATACACTCAACAGCTCCCACCGACACATTTGCTTCTACAGTATTTAAACACTCAGAAGTTACACCCAGGAAAAGTCCAGAACAAAGTCCAGCACTTTCTTCTCGAGCTAATCCACAATCAGCAGCAGCTTCTCTTTCCACACAAAGACGCATATCATTGTTTGAACATCTGTTTTCCTCTAAGGGGCTCACAAGGTTTGAGAAAGCCTTGTCACCTGTTCCTTCATTAGCCTTCCAAAATGACTTCATCACTTCATTAATGCTCTTCCCAGAAGCTTCCAGCTTGACAACAGACAGAGGGACTTCAGCAGCTTTATCCTCCCGAGTTTCTATAACTTCAGCTTCCAATAAGAGGTCTTTGGTCAGATCATAAAACTTCTCTTTTGCTTCACTAAGCCATGAGCCCTCTGAGAATCTGAAGCCTGACAGACAGCAAGCAAATGCTTGATTCGGTACTTTGAGCAATTCACGTGGGATTTGTCTGAGCATCTCCAAGCTTACAGCTTCCTCGCTTCCGTAATCCACGTGTCGAACAACTGCGTTGTCACCTTTTATGCTGCTGACTGTAGCTCTGCGGAACTTTCCGTCTTGACTACATTTTGCTAGACAAATATCACCACTTTTAATCCCAGATCTGCAATTGTTCAAGGACTGTAGTCCAAGGTTTTCAGCTTCCTCTATTTTTTGCTTTACGTAGTCCATATCTTCTGCATCAGCACTGCAACTCCAAAAATATTCTGGACTATTTACCAGTGTGACATAAACTTTTACAGTCTGACCTGCCTCTGGGAACTTCCAGATAAATGATTTACAATCATTCACACTGGGAATTGCATTTTGTGCCTGAGGAGGCAAAGGCTCACACACAGTTACCATGTCACTGTCTTCCCTATCAAGTACTTCTGTCGAACAAGACCTTTCCCTATTTGAAAGGCTTTCATCAGCTAAATCCACTGTTATTATACCTTGATTATCACTGAGAATAACCTCCCATTTATCCTCAAACTTCTCTACAAATTCACATGTTAGCAGAACGTCCCTTGTTCTCTTGATGAAGCAAAGAACTGCTTTCTCTGCCCAGTCCATATTGGTTTTGCATTTAAGTCCACCTAGGAAGCAGTGAATGCTTATTGCTGGGATAGACGACAAGTCTTCGGGGAGCCTCTGTGCTTGATCAACATTGATTACTGAAGTGTTACCATAATCAATATATTGTATACTTATCAGATTGTCAGAAGTCTTCTCTTTTACTACAGCTCGATACCACAGGCTGTCTTCTGAATAAACAGCACTGATCAAATCTCCTGCTTGGAAAAGCTGTCCACAAGGGTTCTCGGCTTGTGTCCTACTGTTTAAGTTTTCCAAAATGCTGTTAAGCTGAGCCTCATCGCTTTCTAGTTGAACATAAAAATCCAACGGATCATTCACATGAGACACATACACTAACACCTTAAGAGCTGGCACTACCTTCTGTTGCTGTATATCAAATGTATTTTTAAGTGATACACACCTGCCTTCAGCATCAGATTTAATATCTGACTGTGTATCCATCTGGACAGAGAAAAGAGGTTCCTCCCCTGCTTTATTTAACAAAAAAGCTTCCTTCTTACTGCTAAGCTTTTCGCCAGATTCCAGTAATCCAGCTGCCAGATCTACCTTTGTAGCAGGCTGGAAAACATTTACATCTTCTTTGAAGTGTCTTTTGTTATTCTCCCTTCCTTCCTGAGCTTCAGATCTGCTTTCTTTTCTTTCAAGAGCCCCACCTGCATTTAAAGGGGACTCTGAAGCCTCCTTCCTCTCAATTGCATCTGTATTTCTGGAACACAAAGTTTCGTTTTCTAAGCGCATACAGGGTTCCGTATTGTTTGTTAAGCTTAACTGCTCCTTCAGTTTTGCATTAATTTGAATATTGCCATCAAACAACTCAATCAGCAGTTTACCATCAGATTCCTTTGCTACTACTATCGCTTTTAATTGCCTTTCCAGGACGGCTTGCTTAAACCACGGCGTAGTTTTTTTGGGAACATTAGATATATCAGATAAGGAACACTTTATGGCCTGCATTGGCAAAAGCAAGATATCATAAGCATCATTGGGTAAAGGAAGCAGATCACCTCTCTCTATTGTCTCTGTGTTCCCAAAATCCACAAAAAAGACCTCCGTATGAGGTTTTGTTTTCACAATTACTCCCCTGTACCAGTTATTGTCAGTATACTTTGCTAGACACAAGCTCTCGGACTTCTGCAAGTTTTCTAAGCCGCTCATTGTTTCACTTAGGCGACTGATATTATCAGTAAGCTGTGCTAAGGCGTCTGCACATCTTTCAAGTTGGCAGTAAAATGTCCACGGATCATTGACGTGTGTAATATAAACATCTTCCTCACTCCCAATTTTGATACCGTGCATGGAATAGTAATAAGAATGAAGCTGAAGCAAAGGTACCAGAGGCATTTGAGGAGATAAAGGTCTGGCCACACCTCTCTCAGTCAGAAACTGGCAAGCACTCTGAAAAGGCGTCATTAAATCTACAATGTTAAATAGCTCCTTATTGTTTATGGAAGCCAAGGCAAATATTGTACATTTCAGCTCAAACTGAGATGATGAATTATCAACAAACTCCTGAAAAGCCTGAATCGCTTCTGCATCCCAAGCAAAAGGATCCTGCCCATTCGGTTGGATTAAGTTGTAAAGGCTGCACCTGAAAGCCTGAGCCTCTAACCTCAGAAAGCGTTCGTTAGTTGAGCGGAGGTTCGTTAACGAGACCAGCTCTCTGTTGCCATAGTCAACATAAATGACTTCTACTTTTTCTGCAGAAGAAACTTCACTAATAATTAAAGCCCTGTACCATTTTTCATCCTCCGAGTACTGAGCTAAACATACTGAATTCGGCCAAGCACGTGGAGGGGATGAATTTTTACAATACTCCTGAATTTCCGCCATTAAGACCTTAAGGTCGTGGCAATTTCTACTTAACTGACACCAGAAATAACTAGGGTTTTCAACATAGGACACAACTACATTAACTGTACTTCCCACTTCTAACTGACCTCCGTAAGAGAAACTTGGCCTCATTTCCACATAATTCTGTTTCAAAGGTACAGGCAGGTTTTCCTCACCCTCACATTCATGACTAGGAAGACATTCACTACTTTTAGAATCCTGAATGGCTACAAAGGGCTTTTCTCTGACCACCACAGCTGCATCAGGATTAAGTGCTCTATCACTTCTCTTCAGATCAGCTTCTTCTCTGAGCCTCTTCTCTGCATTTATTTGGTTTTCGCCCCCAGCATGTGCTGGGGAAGAGGCCTGGCTCACAGCCTTGCCAGACGATTTTGGGGGAGTCTCGGATATTTCACACCTCTGGTACTCAGCATACCCTCCCTGCACCATGAGTTCACTTACATTTTTCTCTCCTAATTGGGACTCGCCAAAAATTTCAACCACGTGTTTGTCATGCTGCACGCTCAAAAAACGAACCTTCAGTCCCTTGTTCAGCACAATCTCTCTGAAGGCAGACACTGACGATTCGCTCCAGCTCCCGCTCGGAGGAGAAACACCTGCCAAACAACACTTGAGAGCTAAAGCAGGTGGCTCCCTGAACCGAGGAAGCAGCTCCTTTACCGCACACCGATCTACAGTTTCCATACTGCCTCTGTCCACCAGGTGTATTTCTACTCCATTGTCCAGCACCTTGGTGATCACCGCTCGATCAAAACCACCCTCTTTCCCGTGGGCACAACAAAGGGATCCAGGCTGTAGGTCCCACCCAGCACCATCCAGCTTCGATGCATGGGAGTAAAAATTCCACATGCTCTGCCGCAGCTGCCTGAAGAGCTGGCGATGTTCATGGAGCTGCAGCCAGAACTCAGATGGGTCTTGGAGATGGGAGACCTGCACATCGTGGAACGCACCCAACTTCAGACGCACGCCAGGTACAGAGGCCAAATCTCCGTGCATTAAATCGATGGGAGGTGCTCCTGCTGGGAGCTTCAGATCCTCAGCTGTGGGTTCTTCTGCTTCCAGCTGCTCCCGGGCCTCAGTTTGGCCAACCTGTGTACAGCTTCTGACCAGGCAGCAAGCCTGCACCCCAAAAAGATGGTTCAAGTTGATGCCATTTTCCCCATAGAGGTTCACAGAATAGAGATGCTCAAAGGAGTTAAAGGCTTTGATGTGAGCACTCAGTCCTTTGCCTAGTACCAACGCTTTCAGCTCGTTAATCTGCGATGGGGACCAGCCATAACCCCCATCTGAGACACCCTGAAGAGCACACGGGTAAGTCACCACAGGCATACGGAAACACTCAACAGGCAAATGGCGCAGGTTAGCTCTGGTCACAGTCTCCTTCCTGCCATAGTCCACAAAAACCACCAGAGCCACTTGCTGGTCCTGCTCCCCAGCAATAAGCTCTAGCAGGAGCGCACGGTACCACCGGCCATCAATGTCACGGGCGGCACAGGGTGAGCCCACTTTGGGCAAAAACTCCTGCTCCCACTGCTCATACATGTGGCACATGGTATCAGAAAGACAAGCGATCTCCTGGGACAGGCACTGCAACTGGCAGTAGATGTGGTGTGGGTCAGAGACATGGGTCACTAGGACAGGCTCCGTCACACCCAGCTGAAGCTGTGGATAGAAATAATCCAAGGAGGGTGATGCAGGCTGGTATGAGAACAAAATATGGCGAAGCTGTGGCACTGCAGAAGATACAAGTGAACACGCTGGAGGCTGCAGCCTGAGCTGGTTCCTTAAGTGGTCAAAAGTTAGACAGCGCTTAAGCACCTGGCAAAACCAACTGCGAGTGACCTGCCTGGCCAGTCCCAAGTGCTGCATCTGGGCCACGAGCTGGGGCAGCTCAAGCACGATGAGCTGCGGGGTCATCACCTCCTGCACCAGGCCGGACACCTCTTTGCCGTGCAAGTGGCTGAGGAACTCCATGGCCTCCACCGTCCATGTGGAGACCGGTGCATCCCCACAGGCTGCCACCCTGGGCCCTCCGGAAGGCACAACATCAGCCACAATACAGCCCAACACCTCCGGGGGCAGCTGGAAAAGCTCCTTGCAGCCCCGCGCCAGGTAACAGGCGGACGTTACCACGGTGCAGCCCTCATCCAGCAAGAACACGCGGTAGTCCTGGCCACGGCGGCTCACCACGCAGCAGCGGTACCACACTCCGACCACCTCCACCAGCGCCAGGTCTCCCGTGCACAGCTCAGCCCCATGGCCCGCCAGCCCGGCCGGGCCCGGGGCAGCTAACAGGCGGGGCCCCACCACTGCCTGCGCTTCGCGCCTGAGGCGGGTGTAGTCAGCACCGCGTTCGCCCCGCAGACCCCACAGCCGCACCACGGGCACCTCAGGGCGCAGGCCCACGGCACAGACCCGCAGGGTCACGGTGGTGCCGGGGGTGAGCAGCCCCGGCCCGGAGCTCGGCCCCAACCCGCAGCTCATCCCGCCGCCCTCGCTGCCCGCACAAACCCAAATGGCCGCCAACCCCCGGCCTTATGGGCCACGCGCCGCCCACGTGACCCGCGGGGAACCGTTATGCGGCTTGCCTGAGTGGTCGAGCCCATTCTGATCGGAGGGGGGAAACGGGAACAGGAGTGGCGGAGCGAGCAATACATCGGGCAGTTTCTGTGAAACTGAGACTGCTCGGAGGCGCCACAAAGAAGGAGGGTTATCATTGGAGCCGCAGGGGTCAGCCCGGAGGCTGCTGGAGCTGCCCTCGGGTCCCAAGGAATTTCCCTCGCCCAAGTGGAACGCTCCACGCCGGCTGTGTGGTAGCGGACCGGCCGGGGGGCGGGGTGGGGGGAGAACCCTCCGAGCTCTCTCAGCTTCCATTGGCCAGAGCGGGCGCTCGGGGCGGGGCGTGCGTGCAGGGCTTGGCGTCTATTGGCCAGCGCCGGGCGACAGTGTGAGGGCGGGGCCGGGCGGCTGCGCGGCCGCCGGCAGCGGCGACCGGGTGAGCTGCAGGGGCCACTGCGTCCGACGGCTTTCTCGGCTCCGGTTCTCCCGGCTTCCCCGGAGCCAACCTCCCAGCGGAGATGGGGCGCATGAGGTACGGGCTGGGCCGCCCCCGCCGGCAGCGAGGCCCCGCAGCAAGCCCGCCTCAGGCTCCCTCGGCGCCTCAGGCCGCCCGCCACCTGTCACGTGTCACCGTCTGATCTGCGCCTCATCTGCGGCCGCCGCACGGCACAGGACACCCGCCTGCACCCTGCCGTGGCTGGCTCAGCCGTCTGCAGGACGGGGACGGTGACACCGGGCCGAGGGACAGCAGTCCTGGAGATGGGGACAAGCGGCATCTCTGAGGGCCTCGGGGAGCAGCAAACGTGGGTGCTCTGTTTGGTGCCCCCCTTTGCGTAGCCTGGACCATCACCCTGCTCCGTTTCGTCTGTTCAGCTCTGCAAGAACGTGATTTCTGCCAGGTTTCGCCCCCTTTTTCCCAGGCCGACCCTTGAGGATCCCCTTTAGCGGCAATGGTCTGAAGTGGACGTGTGAGGAAGAGGAAGGCCCAGGACTTCAGGGAGCCTTTCTCAGGCACACAGGAGACCCCAGCCCAGGAACCTTAGGGCCACCCTCAGGCTTCTTGGCTTCTGAAACTGAAGCTGGTAAGTAAATAAACGTGACCAAGCGCTTCACAGGGTAGAAGCGTCTGCTTGTAATATTTTGAATTACAAGCCACTAAGAAGTAATGCAGAAAGTGGCATGTGTTGCTGTTCAAATTATTTATTTTTAATACAAAATACTGTGAATTAGCACTGTTACAAACCTCTTTAGTGTGTCATGCTCAAAAAAAGGACCTTTTTAAACTATTAATATAGCTGAAACAGTTTTTCACTAGAAGTCTTTTAAAATTACCTTTTTACAACTCAATAGATCAGGTGCATATCTACCATCAGGGTTATCTGAGTAACAGGATTGCAGGCAGGACCGCTCAGGATGTAACTGAAGAAGTAGCTTTGACTGCTGGTTTATAATTGCAAAAAGTATGCAAAAAGTTTCTCAGACTGACAACTAGAAAAATTACAGTATTTCTGAACAAAAACTTCTGATACCCTAATAACAGTGAGATTGTTTGCAAGCTGAAGTCACGCACCCAAATGCATGCAGGCACAGCAGATCTACAATACAATAAAAAAGCACAAGTGCAAGCCAAGAAGATGCCTGAAGTGTTGGCATATTGAAGGTACTAGTTGCAAAGACTAGTCTAGAAAAAATACTGAGTATTTGTTCAGAGAGCTGTGTCTTGTACAGTCGTTTCATTAGTAGATATTGCTGAATCAAAGCCAGCTTTATTCTGTCTATGTTATGATGTGTTATACACTGCATTTTTGCTTCCTGATTCCAAAGATAAGCCTGGTGACAAACAGCAGTAGCATCGTTCTCTATGAAATCTGGAAAGCTTTATGTTTAAAAATAAAAATCATTTATATTCAAAAATTTTGTGTTTTTAAGAGAACATTGTAGTTCCACCTACATTTAAGATGGGCAGTGTGTATTTCTGTGGGAAAGCAGTACCTTCATGACTCGATCTGACCCATCAGCACTGGGACTCTAAAGGGACAAGTAGTTCAACCTGGTCCATGTGTCTTTTGAGTCCCTCAAGAGGGACAAAGCAAAACAGGCTTTTGATTTCCTGGGCACAGGACTGCATTTCACTCGTGGATATTATTCAAATGGTTGAGTGAAGAGGTCAGGCAGTCTCTGGGAAATAACATAAACAACGCCTTCCACCTTTTGTGCAAAGCAAATTTGAAAACAGGCAAAGTGCTTTAATCTTTTTCAGTTGCTAGGACTAGAGGTTTGTTTTGCTGAAGCATCAGGCTAATGAGAGGTAGTTCTTTAGGTGTGTGCAAATGTAATAATAACAAAAATTCTCAAATAATTTTATAGACTGCTTAACCACAGAAGATCACAGAATGGTGGGGGTTGGAAGGGACCTCTGGAGATCATCCAGTCCAACCCAGCTGCTAAAGCAGGTTCACCAGAGCAGGTCACACAGGAAAGTGTCCAGGCAGGTTTGAATGTCTCCAGAGAAGGAGACTCCACAACCTCTCTGGGCAGCCTGGTCCAGGGCTCTGGCACCTCAGAGTAAAGAAGTTTCTCCTCATATTCAGATGGAACCTCCTGGCTTCAGTCTGTGCCCGTTGCCCCTCATCCTGTCGTTGGGCACCACCGAAAGGAGTCTGGTCCATCCTCTTGACACCCACCCTTGAGATATTTATAAATATCGATGTTCAGTGCTGTGTTGTTCAACCTGCTTTTGGCCTTAACAATTGGAACTATCTCCATTATCAAACAAGCAAACAGTATTATGGTCTGCTTGCTTAGTACATTTTTTCTTTTACCTTTGTTTATTGTTCCATAAACTGCTGCTGCTGCCTTTTGCAGTGTTATTGTGACCATTTTATCTTGTGGTTAACTTGAATTTCATATAGCAGTCTGCCAAGCAAAGAGTATCCTTAAGTCATGGCTCCTGCTAACCAGTAAGGACTTGATTTGAGACAGCAACCCATACGTGCGATTCTACTGCCAGTCTCCTAAATTAATTAGTTCCCTGTGGGGTGGCGATGCCTTGTGGAATGAGGGTTCAGCTTTCCGATTCTTGTTTGCTTTGGGAATATTGAAGTGGTTTCACAATTTTAAAAAGAGCTAACTCCACAGATCCTTCTGATTTGTTCATACGTGAGCCAGAATACTAGTGACCAAGGAGCCTATGAAAGCAAGCACAGAAGTTAGAAACTTAAACCAGAAGTGACCCAATAAATAAACCCATTAAACTGCCTCCACTTAAAAATCAGATTCTTAATCTCGTATTATGTCTTTCATTCAAAAATTGTAGTGTTGCATATGGTTAAGGCTACCCAGTCCTTCACAAGACACCTAAAACTTTGGTTCTTTTCAGCTTGCCAACTGATAACTGTTCAACCTGAAATGTTTCATGTTTGGGAGGCTATTTCAGGCTGAATGCTTTTAATTTTTTTTTTCAAAGAGTTCTCTTGTTCTAAGACCTTAATCAGAAAAGGACATGGTTCTCCTTGCATGAAATTTATACCCTGCACCCATGTAGTTGAGATGCTCTATTTTATCTTTTTTTTAGCAGTAGATTGGCATTTGGCAGAAGCCTGCCTTTTGCTTAGGAAACACCTTTTCCCCCTCCTCTGAAACACCCGCTAAACATTCCCAAATTACAAGCCTTTAGGAAATCTAAGTAGGCATATGCTCCATGGAAATTTTTAGCTTACTAATAAACTCGTGAAACCCCATCAATATTGATTGTGCTCTGGCTCAGGGACATGGGGACTGAGCAACTGAGCAGAACCTCCCTGAAATTGCTCTTACCAAAGGCTGCCACCACTGTTTTACTTGCTTAAATTAGAGAAAGGAGGCTTTTGCCTTTGATCGTAGTGCTCAATCTGGTGATTTAAACAGTGTCAAGACCTTGAAGCCAGCTGGCAGAGTCTAGATGTAGCCATAGTGTTAATTTCTTTAAAAAAAAACCCTTAAAAAAAAATAAAACATAGTCACATCCAAACTGACTATTGCAAATTGTTCCTAGCCCAAAATAACAGTATTTATTTATCTATCTGTATTTATAAACCAGTATATATTTGTATAACAGTATATATAATAACCCAGCCCAGCTGTACACGGGAATACAAGAGGGGAAGAAGTGAGATCCAGGATGAAGCAGTAAGGAAGTAATTCTGGGATCAGGAGGGAAGGAGGAATGAAAGAATGAGGGATGCAGAGGGAGTCCAGGGCTAGGAATAAGAGGGGTACAATGGAGAGTTTCAGGAAGGGAGAAAGGAAGGAGCCTGGAATTATTAAAAAAAAAACCAAAGAACAAAAGGCAAGGAAAATCAGTAGCAATTAAGCAGGGCAGCGTTTTCCAAATTAAAGAGGTGCAAGAGGCCTTGTGGGGGAAGTGACACTGAATGCAGTTGTGTCATCCACTATATTCAGCTATGCTAACTGCGGTTGAATAAATTGTGATGCACAAATCAAATAGTTTTAAAAAAGCGTTGACAGAGAAAGAACTCCTTACATTTTAATGCCACATTGTTCGACTGTCTTGTAAAGAGAGTGAAAAGGCACTTACCATCCGCATCCAGGTTGGTATAAAGCCTTTATAAAGGGACATAAACCCTTCACCCTGTACACTTTGAATCAAGCAGTCCATGGAAGACCTGTACAGCAAACCTCTAGCAATGTGCAAGGAGAACAAATAGTGTTAGGATTACAAGTATGCAATTTTAAAAAATCTTATTCCCCCTGAAGAATAATCTGTATCTGATAAATTTGTACAAGCAAGAGCTATTTTGTAGGCTCACTGGTGTAACTGGGGATGCTTATGTGGCCATCACAACAATGCCCCCAGATATTTACTAAATCAGTAAAATGATCGTCAGAAAGGTGAAGAGCAAATTAGAGACTTAGCGCTTTGAAATCAGTGAGACTCAGGGTGTCAGTTTTCTACTGAGAAGTCGCTTTCCGAAGTGTCCGTACCTTCCCTGCTTATCTCTTGGCTGGTTCATTATCCGGGTTTTGACCACATCAGCAGGAGTTCCCAGAACAGCGGCTACCAGGCCAGAGCAGCCACTGTCAACAGCAACAGACACTTAAAGAAGAAACTAGGATTTATCGCAATTTAAGCATCGTGATTCTAGTTCTAATAATAAAGGCATATTGAAATAGCTATCATAAAATCATGAGTAATACCTCATAACCCAACATAAACTTGAATTGGGAGAAGGCTTGCTAGTGTTGCTTTTCCCCAACACCAGCTGCCCTCACCGCTATATGCAGCTCTGAGGCAGGGAAAAAGGCTTCATAATAAGCAATTTCTGATATTGCTTATATAAAGCATATTTCTTCATAATTTAAGGGAGTAAAAGAGGCTGTTTTGCAAGAGTTATATTGCTCATTCTTACAGTTTGCTAAACTTAAAACTAGATTAGATAAAATAGCAGCAGTTCTAGAAAAGTGAAAATTCCTGCACTCTCACAGATCAGAGCTAAGGTGTTTAAATGCATCAGTAAGGCACTTCTGTTGAGGGCAGTTTTGTAGCAATGGTTGCATCCTTTCTCTTGTGTATTTTGTAAAAAATAACACCTTATAAAGGCGCATTTTATCAGCAGTATCACCACCGAAGACTGGTGACTTCTACTGGCATAGAGAAGTAGATCAAGACAGTGAGGCTGAAAATGCTCCACAGAGTAAAAGGGGTGATCAGGGAATACAGCACCTGGCAATACTGTGAGTCACGCTGTTGTCCACAAGCGGCGTGTTCAGAAGCAAAAAGTGTTTGACTGAGTCGTAAGTGGTCAGATCTGTAAAAACGACAATGAGAAAAAACATTGTTACAAGTAAATGATGTCTATGATGTTCATTTCTGACATGGAGGGTCCAGAGGAGACCACCAAGATGATCAGAGGGCTGGAACAGCTCTGCTGGGAGGACTGGCTGAGGGAGTTGGGGTTGCTTAGCCTGGAGAAGAGAAGGCTTCAGGGAGACCTTTCTGAGGCCTTTCAGTACTTAAAAGGGGCTGATAAGAAAGATGGGGACAGACTTGTTAGCAGGGCCTGTTACGACAGGACAAGGGGTGATGGTTTTAAACTAAAGGAGCGGAGATTCAGGCCAGACATGAAGAAGAAATTTTTTACACTGAGGGTGGTGAAACCCTGGCCCAGGCTGCCCAGAGAGGTGGTGGATGCCCCATCGCAGGAGACATCCCAGGCCAGGCTGGACGGGGCTCTGAGCAACCTGAGCTGGTGAAGATGTCCCTGCTCATGGCAGGGGTGGCACTGGATGAGCTTTGAAGGTCCCTTCCAGCCCAAACTATTTTGTGATTCTATGACAGGATGGAGGGTTGGCAAGACCTAAATTTCCCGTGCAGCTCCTCCCATTGGCACAGCTAGCACTCTGCCACTAGTTTCTGGTGGCAGTTGTGGCACCTAGATGCTGTCATTAGACATGAGTACATGCTCCCTTCCACTACTGCCTTATCTGATTTACCCTACAAATGATAATATGGATCGCAAATGGAAAATGCTGCAAAATAACTCATTAGCCAAACCTAGAAACATCACAATAAGGACAGTTCTACCTCTCCTTCCTCTGTGCAAGCATTATAAAAATGCTAGAAACATTAGACAAAAAAAGTAGATAATGTTATGGAAGTTATATCCTATTCTTCTGAAAGCAGACACGAGTTATGGTGTCTGGACAATCTGAATGAAGAAAGTTAACACCAGATCTAGGTTACATTTCCAGTGTCCTGACCTTAAAACTGAAGAGCTCAGCCCACTAACCAGGATAATCGTCCCAACAATTTGTAGTGATTTACAGTGCAAACATACCCTTACATTTCCAGTGTCCTGACCTTAAAACTGAAGAGCTCAGCCCACTAACCAGGATAATCGTCCCAACAATTTGTAGTGATTTACAGTGCAAACATACCCCATATGGAGAACGTGTCGTTCTCCACTTGTAAAAGAACATTCGTGTTTAAGTTTACAGGCCGAGATGGCAAGTTAACGTTATGTATGGACAGACACACCTCAGTCATTCTATAGACCTCATGTAACAGCTCCTGCTGCAAACATTTGTCCACCCAGTGATTTCTTTACTGCTACTTAGCAAGATGGAAGCTTGCACCACCTCTCAATTCCTACCTTCAAGCTTTTTTTATCATTCTGCTAACATAACCCTGTGCTGAATGACCTAGAAATTAGTAGCCATCATGGCAAAGAAAATCAAATGTCCAAAAGAAAATGTTGCCAAGGCACTGCTATATTATGTGCCAAACACAAAGCAAGTATTTGTGGTGAGTACTTGCGGGCAGTATCTTTCACTCCTAAAGACATCTCCCTCCTTACTTGACAAACAGAACCTGAGGAAGGAGAACAAGGACCATCCAACGTATCCTAGCCATTTTGGAGAGACACAGGAAAGCTCTATCTCTATGTGGAAAGAGTGAGTGCTTCTTGAATCAGCCGAGCACTCAGGCTAATGTTTGGAGTCTCCTTCTCTGCAGACATTCAAACCCCCCTGGACACCTTCCTGTGTGATCTGCTCTGGTGACCCTGCTTTAGCAGCTGGGCTGGACTGGATGATCTCCAGAGGTCTCTTCCAACCCAAACCAGTCTGTGATTCACCCTATAAGCTGCAGTCCGTGCCTGGACTACACTGTAGGTGTACCTTCCTGCAGCTCCATCACACTGTGCCCGGGCTGTGGACCTCGTTGATCTGGACACTGACCCATGAACTATCTCCCTAGCTCAACCTAAGATCCGCTTTATCACCACAGACCTTCTGGTGATCACTGGGCTGTGTCCGACCCTCACCAGCCCTGATGCTGGCTTGGCCTCAGACCTGCCTCATCACTACACACTTTCTGGATCTGGATCTTGGTGAAACCTGCCTTCCTTCACTGTCTGGTCTGGTTGTGGCTGGTGAGGTCCCTGCTCTGTTGCCTGTGAGATCCCGCAGCTCCCAGCCCACCATCCCTCAGGCTCAGGCACAAACTGATTTTTAAGCAACTTCATTTTGACAGGAACAAAATGCTCAAGGTAGAAGTCACCTGCACTGTGCTCCAAGCAGGTCCACAGTGTAGATAACCAAGAAATTCAGACCAAGGAAGCAGGTGAACTTTCCTTAAAGCTTAGATGCAGCCTTAAGTGCTGCAGTCCAAGTTATTACATTTACCTCCCATGTTCACCAGCGCAGCTCTCTGGACATTTGGCACCCATCCAGCCCAAAGCCCCCGTATTCCTCCTTCGGACAGGATCTTCATAAATGCATGGTGCACTCCTCGAAACCTGAAATCAATATGCAACTCATAAGTAGAGAGCCCAGCTATGGGGAAGTCTTTGCATATTTCAGCACTGTGCTGCACCAGGTCCTCACATAGGAATAGTAATTTGTATGTGTGAGGATCTGGCCCTCTGGATCCATTTTTTGATCCATTTTTGGATCCATCTTTGACTTTCACGCCATGATATTTTACCAAATGTACTGGTTGCCCTGGTAAGCAGCAATCTGGTCACTAATGACAGCCAACCCATTGATCCCACAGCTGGGATGCGATGCTAGATGTACGGGACACCAAAGGATGCCAGCAGTTTTGGATGCAAAGAGCAGCATGGCCTGGTATCTGCACGAGCATCTTGAGCTCTGCTATCTGCAGGCAAACCAACCCTTCCATGCACTTCTCCATCTGGCATGAGCTATTTCCCTCATCTTTTCTTCCAGCTTCTCGTTCAGAAAGCCACAAGCACACCCTGGGCCAAGGAGTGATCATTAGAGGAAAACCACGCCAGCTTCAGGAGGAACCGACCGTAGCGGCTTTCCTTCCAGCTTCCTTTTTCCTTCCATCTGCATCTGCACCTTCACCAGATCAGTCGGGCTGGCGAAAAACTGTCCGATGGCACCTGCAGACATGCCTCCAACTACAGCTTTCCTGCCAGACAGGGAACAAAACGTGCTTCAAAATACACTGAAAAGGTACAAATCGCAGTGCTTGAGCTGAAGAGTTCAGCAGTGGGACCCAGGTGAATGGTTATTCCTTATACTAACAGGCAGTGTTAAGGTAATGTGGAGACTGCAGGTAGTTAAGGTAGTCAATAATACTTCTGTCAATTTTAAGAAAGGGTTAAAACTTAACTGGGGAAGAAATATCAAGTTATTGTACGTCACCAAGGTGCTCTGCTTCTTCTCCAGGTTACATTATGCTTGTCCTTTAAGGTTTAAAGGCAGGATGGCAAGGTACACAAGTAAGGGGTGGTGCTCCATACATTATAAAACTGAATGCTGATCTGAAACTGTAAACTGCTCACTGACATATAAAACTTTTCTTTATCTCACATTGCTGCTAGATGAGTTTTGTTAATTTTCTGGTTCTACTTGTTTTAGTAGAACTGGAACTTTCAGTATTATCCCTACTCCCCCTTCTGTAGCATCAGGCATGACATGTACTTTATCTGTATTAGATTTTATAAATGCTGTCTTTAAAACAATTACATTTTTCACCCAAGAGTTTATTTTGGAGCAAAATGCTTGATTGGATATGATACTGTATATGATTATAAAAATATATGACTGACATTTTAACTATAAGGATTTGACAATTAGAAATTACCGAATTTTGCGGAACTTACAGAAAAATCTGCTTCATTCCCCACAGGCAAAGAGTTAATTCTGTGGCTGTATGCCACTTGCATTTTCAAAAAAGGACTAAGATTTAACTGTTGCTGGATTAAACTTGCAAAACAGAGTTTTTGGTATTGCTTTTTATACAAATCACTTGTCTCCTCAGGAAGGATGCACAAGTTTAACTAAGGCTGACATTTGTCCTACATAAATGAACAAAATAGTGTTGTTTTCTTCATAATCCACCTCTTTAGTAGCCAAGAAATTTCCATCTCTCGCTAAGATACACAACTAGAACCCTATTCCCCTTACACTCTCTATTTATAATCCAGTGGCGTAATAATTTCTTACCGAGGCAGTATGGCAAGGAGCAAAACAGCAAAGCCTTGCTGTATGGCTGCCGCACAACAACTAATGCAGGGGTGTCAAACTCATAGGAGTAGTTACATTTATACAGTCCTAAAATTACGTTCGACCCTTGGGAGGCAACTGCAGGGCGGATGTGGCCCCCAGTGAAAACAAGTTTGACATCCCTGAGCTATTGGGACCCGTCCCTTCAGCAGCTGGGAATCTGAGGTGTACCACCCCTCACTTCTTTTCTCCAGAGCTCCAGAGGATATTTGAGATGTCCATTATACCTTTGGAAATGTGTCCTCATCCCATGTGGAGCTATTGAAGCTCAGGGGTGAGCTCAGAGCCGAGCAGGGCACAAGCTGCAAGTCCAGCTTGGCTCAGCTGAACCTCTGGTTTGCGTTACCCAGGCAGCAGTAGGACTAGTCAGAGTTACGCTGGTGGCGGGTTTGTGCAATGGCTTCTCCAACATCTGTCACAGCTGTACAGTCACCTGCGTTTCCCAACATCCCCTGGCCCGCGTGGAAATAAAAGAGCTGCCACTGCATCACAGACCTTGAGTCACGGTAAAGCTGCCCGGCCTCTGCTCTGATCCAGACTAATTCCTGCCAGCCCAGGACAGCTGCTCCTATCGATGCAGTTTATCATCTCTCTTCATCTCTTTAGTAGAGTATCCTCATTAGAGTAATCACGGTCCTATTTAAGCCTCTAAGAAACTCATTTCAATATTTCGTACTGCTGTTCCTATCAGAATGGAAAGATACTGCCCTGAAACTAAAATCAGAAAGTCTGTAACAGCGCTTAAACCCCTCTTTTATTTTTACTCTTTTTAGGGTAGGCGAGCCATGAAGAGAAGACAGATTTTACGGCTGCAGGACTCCTACAGTAAGGACAATCCCCAAACAGGCAAAAGCATAAATACACAACATTACCACAAAGGAAAGCTTTCATCCTCAGCCCTGCCAAGCACGGAGTCACGGAGATGTTCATACACAACCATCCGAACGCCAGAGTACACTGTGGAAAACAAAAGCAGGAGACGATTCTTGGGTCTGTCATTTCTGGAGGTCACACTGTGACAGAGAGATCAAGAAATTAGTTGGAAAACACTCCAGAGCTTGCCTAGGCCAGCTGGTCACTGCTCTGACGTTTGTGATCAAAATGGGGACAGCGAGGGGGCTGCCTGATACCTTTCAGCATCAGAGAATCTCTCCGCCTGAGCCAGAAGGCAGCACGGCTTATGCCCACTCGCTAAGGAGATGTGACCGCATTGCTTCCCTCCTACATGGTGCCAAGCACAAAACCTCCCACAAGTGCTTTTGAGGTTTGTTGCTGTCACCCTATTTCCAAATAAAGCACAGAAAGCTGTTACTTGTGGCCAAACCGTTAATGCATTTCTTCATTCTAGTGCTTGCAACCTTATCTTTTTTTTTTCCAGCCTATCCCCACTTCCCTTAAATAAAAGATATTTATTGTTCTGAGGATTCTGTGCCTGCATGCGCTGAAGACCTTCCTGCAGAGACCACAGGAAAATTGCGTTCTGTTGTCCCAGAAGCCAGATTAAGACGGCGAGGGAATGGGCAAGAGAGGATATTGAGCCAGAATCCCATATATTTAAAAGTGGGATTGCAAGGTGGACTGAAAAATCCTCACAGATCTATTTAAAGTCCGAGAAGGTACGGCAAGCTCACTTCAAAAGGCTGTTGGCCACAGAAGGCAGGACCCAAACTTGTCCCGTCATGAGCGGATAATCACCTATGTGGCGGTAGACGGCTGGTGTGGCCCCTTGCCAGAGCTTTCGGAATCCCTCCTCTTGCACGATGCCAGCTGCTGTGCGCAGCATCCCGCGGTAAGGGACCTCCCGGGCGGCGGCAGCTCCATCGCGATGAACGGCAGCTTCGCCTTGGACCTGCAGTCGGGTTTTCGTGAGATCCAGGGGAAATGTCACTGCGGGGAAAGAGCAGGGAACAAACGTGACAATGGGTGCAGCTATGGGTAGACCTACCATGCTGGTCACATCTGTGACCCGGTGAGGTCTGTGTGAGCACTGGCGGGCTGCAGGGACTGCACCCAACGTGGAAAACAGGAGAGTCGCATCCAGGTCTGTTAAAAGCAGCTCTGGGCACGAATAACCAAAATATATTCCCATCAAACACCAAGTCTTTCTCCCTTATTTATTGTTGCAGATTAGTTATGCAATACGCCTACTTTCCAAGAGACTCTGGATTAAAAATCCTGTTCCAGTTATTTCCCTTGAATAAACATCAGTCAAATTTCTTATCGAGCGTGTGGCCCCTCCAGTTCTGCCCAGCATGGTGGCAGCACACATTACAGAGTCAGGAGCAACCCCACAGTGGCTGTCATGTAATACAGACACCCATGCAGGTGAACATCTGCCTTACAAACCTCCTGAAAACGTGCCAGAGCTGCTTTGCTGATGCAGAGACAAAAAGCAAGTTTAGCCTGTCATTTCTGTCAGTGATAGCCAGGGAACATGGTCCAGCTCGATCTCAGCATTCCAGGACTGCTCCTGAAACAGTATGGGTACCTATTTGCTGCTCCTAATTTCACTTCCAGGGCAGGAGTGTCAGTGGGTGATGGATCTTCCCAGCCCGTCTCAGGCGATGAGTCCCCAGGAGCAGGATTGTCTTTGGTTCGATACCTCTGCGACACACCGTGCTACAGGGTCCTTCCAGAGCAGGACTCAGAGGTACAAGGGAATTGCAGTCAAAGCCTCAGCAGATTTACAGTCTATTCATTAACTAAGTTTGCTATTCATGTTTAAAGAATAGCAAAGATTGCCAAGTTACAAATCACGAGAGCAATGCAACAGATTTGCCTGTAAGAGCTTGTAGAAATTATATAGAATATGATGAGAAATATGCCAAATAAGTTACTGATCACAAAGCAGTGCTATGCAGTTACCAGGGTGCTTCTTTCCTGCATTTCAGCAAGCAGTTTACTGTACTACATTTTTACAGACATCTCGACCATAACCAGAAACGTAAGATTTGATTTTCCTTTGATAACCTGTAACTATGAAAAGCAAATTTCTGAAGATGTCAGCCTCTTGCTACTAATTTAGGCAACAGATAGTCCTGCCTCTTCTTCCAGAAATCCAGCAAAGCTTAAATTAGTCACAACTGCTCTGTCGTCACTGCAGCCCTTTGGTCTTGGAGACAAAGATTTCGACCGGAAAAACCCCTCCCTCCAGCCACAGTCAGGTGGTAAAAAAAGACTCGCAAAGCTTAAATTATTGAAAAGTCACAATGAGCAGAGTGGAATGAACAGATTTGCTGGAGCAGAAAAGCTGGAGCGAGCACCAAGGAATGAGGCATCCAGGGACTGAAGCTCCCCATGCCCCTCGTAAGTAAATTTTGACCCCCTTCCCTCTCGGAAAATGACGGTGAGTTGTACCTAGTTCTGCCACAGCCGCTGCACAGGCTGACAGAGCGAATTTGCTGGCTTGGGGCCATCTCTCTGCAAGAGGTAAGCTCTTCTCTTCTTCTGCAGGTGACATCTAGCGTCTAACAGGAAACAAGGCTAAAACCAGCCACCCTGCGAGGGTCTGGAGCAAAACCAGCCCCTAACTCAGCTCTGTTCTGGGTCGTTGAGGAGACAAATTGCTGAAGGTCATGTTTCTCCAGCGCCAGCGCCGGGAATTGCAGCGATCCAAGTACCTTCTGCAGAGCTGCGAGGTCCTTGTGCAGTGACACGAGACTCCTGCGCAACAGGCTCCTGGGAAATGTAGTCTGTCACCAATGCTGCCCTCTGCCAGGAGACCGGCAGCGCAGGTACAGTCGCACGCACGATTTTGCCAGTTATCCACGGTAAAAAAGTAAATATAAGTAATGAGATCTCAAGATTATGAGAACACATGTGGGTTCTGTTTGCTTTATGGGGTGCTGCCATTGACGGCAACGCCTCAAGAGCCCCAGACTGGATCGCCATGCCAGACGGCTGCACAGGCACCCAAGATGTATAAATTGATCCAGAGCTGGTTTAATTAAAGCTGCATTATCAACAGCTACATGCAGAGCTGGAGAACTGACTTCCGAGTTAGTTCTCCTAGATAGCAATTCACATCTCCTGGGGATTAAGCATAGAGCAGTGCAGTGTGAGCAAGGGACACGCAAACCAGAGAATACAGAAGCTGATCTCTGCCCAAATGTGAAAAGTTTAAAGCTTTTCTTGGCTGAATGCTGAAGCCCTGTTAATTGTGTGCCTAATTGTCCTCATTTCTCTTAAATTAATGGAGGCATATTTTAGGTGAACATATGTGGACATATTTAGGTTCTCATCATGAAAAGAAAAGAGAGTACGGCATGCGCTGTTCAGGAGAAGCTTTTCATTTATCATTAAGGCTCAGCTGAATCACTAAGTTAATCATTAGCCATTAATCACTAATCCTCATGCTGAGGATTTGAGGATTTTTTTAGGTCACAGAAACTGATCCCAGAGCACCCCCCACCCCCTGTCTGACTGATTAACATTTTGGTGTGCAGTCCAGGTCACAACGTTTCAGACAAATTAAGGGATCACTGCAGGTGAAATATTCAGCTAAAGTGAGATGAATTTATCCTGTCAGTCACCAGGAACCACTTTTAAATTGGATCCTTCTTTGGGTTAGAATTTGTTAGAATTCAGGCAGTAATGGGACAAAGCACTGACAAAACCCTGATTAAAATGGAAAGAAGACGTATTGCAATTTAATGCAAACATGCCTGGCTGCATTGAGGGTACGAGCGGTTCAGAGCCTCACTCTAGGCAGTTTATGCAATCTGCTGTTACTGCTTTTGTGCCTCCCTCCATAGCTATTTTCTGGGTTTGCATCAGCTTGTGCCACTATATATCAGCCTGTATATCATCGATTCGTAGAGTAATTTAGGATGGAGAGGACCTCTAGAGGTCACCTAGTACAATACTCGGAGCAGGGAGAGCTTCAGAGTTAGATCACGGCGTCCAGGGCCTTGCTTGGTCACCATCTGAAGACCTCCAAGGATGGGGATTTCACAACCACAGCCTCCTCCAGTGCTTAAACCGCTCTGTGAACACTTTTTCCTTATATTCAATCAGAATTTCCCCTGTTGTGTCTTATGCGCATTGCCTCTCAGTGCTTAGATGTACATCTCTGGGGACGGTCTCTCTCTGTCTTCTCAAAACCCACACATTTAGGGGTAAAAGACAACAACTAGATCCCTCCTTAAAATAAACCCCGTAACATTGTGGCATAGATCACTTTAAACTCACTACTCAAGGTGTGCGTATAATGTAAATATACTCCAATATTACACGCTTTTATTTCTAACAGAGAAGTGTAGTAATATCAAAGTTAAAAGTGATTTATCTGTTTCTTCCAGACAGTTTGTGAAATGGAGATCCACATCCTACTTGTCACAGTTGACATTTTGGGCTTGTTCTTCTGCACCCCTGACTAATGTAGGTAACATCTCAATATATTTCAGCACAACTGTTTTAATCGAGGCCATAGTTCTGTTTTTCACAGCTCTTAACCTCCTACTATCAGGTGTATTTCTACTGTGCTGCTTTTACTGTACTGTCTGTCTGCACAGGTACAAAGTATCCTGTCTGTGCACCTATTCCTGTATAAGAAGGGAGTTAAACTGTGTTTACACAAAGCACTTTAAATGAAATAATCATGTTCATACAAAGCGCTGTACAAATTGTGCAAGATACAAACAGTGTGGTGGTCCCATGGCACAGTGTTAGAAAATACAGTAACGATGAGCTATGTCCTTCTCCTGGTAAAATACATAAAGCTGGTGACCCGAAAGGGCCTCTGGGTTAGTAACTACTGAAATATTATAAAAAGATGCATGAGGACAAATTCAGGCACAGTCCAGGTCTATCTGTTACTCAGACATCAGCGTGGTTTTTATTCTAGAGAGATTTGGGAACACAGGTATGAAGAGAATAGAACAAAGTTGGGTTCGGGAGGAAGGACATGGGGAAACAGTTTTGGGGACAGAGCCAGAAAGGCTGAGACTGATTAAAAAGGAAACGTATGTGTGGAGGTGAAAGGGGAAAAGGAGAAATGGGGAAAGGGGAAAGGGGGAAAGGGGAAAAGGAGAAATGGGGAAAGGGGAAAAGGGAAAGGGGAAAGGGAAAAGCTGGATTTTGAATGTCTCCCAGGACTTCCCAGCCTCTCTGGGCAACCTGTTCCAGTGTCTGGCTACCATCACAATGAAAAAAATAAGTGGAATTTTCTGCATTTGTGCACACTGCCTCTTGCCTTTTCACTGGGCACCACTGGGAAGAGCCTGGCTTTGTCCCCTTCAGACTCTGCCTCCAGTTGTTCGTGCACACTGGTAAGATCCCCCTGAGCCTTCTCTTCTCCAGGCTGAGCTGTCCCAGCTGTCTCAGCCTCTCCTCAAATGACAGGTGCTTCAGCCCCTTTATGAACTTCTTGGCCCTTCACTGGGCTCACTCCAGTCTGTTGATGTCTCTCTAGCCCTCGGGAGCCTAGAACTGGATCCAGCACTCCGGTGGATCTCTCCAGCTCAGAGCAGAGCAGGGGATCACCTCCCTTGACCTGCTACAACGTTCTCCCTAACTCAGCCCAGGGTGCTATTGAGTGCAAAGGCACATTTCTAACTCATGTTCAACATGATGTCCACCAGGACCGCAGATCTAAAAAGCTGCTTTCCACCCAGGCCCCCAGCCTGGTCCATGGGGTCATTCTTCCCCAGGTGCAGGCCTTGGCATTTCCCTTTGCTGAACTTCATAAAGTCACTTTTTTCACTAAGAAAGGTTGGACTTTTGATCCTCAAGGTCCCTTCTAACCTGGTATTCTATGGTAAGTCCCTGTTTGCCCATTTTGCCAGCCTGTTGAGGTTCCTCTGAATGGCAGCATGTTCATCTGATCTATCCAGTACTCTGCCTGGTTTTGTATCATCTTCAAACTTGCTGAGGGTGTGCCAGGGTAGGCTGTGAGAGCACTTCCTGGGTTATTTTATACTTAATGAATTTTATACGTCATTTCGGTGTTCCACTTCCATGTGCGCAAAGAAACCAATCTGACCTCTCCGAAATCTTCTGACATTGCAGTGATATTGTAGGGGCCACCAGCACATTTTGAATTGTCAGTTCAACCTCCAAAGCCTTTCTCTGCTCCTCAGATGCTGGACACACATCTAGCCTTTAATCATATAATCTTAGGAGAGAAGTACCTTTCATAAAGCTTACTACTCCAGGTGATGCCTGCAGAAGTTTCTTGCCATCTGCCTTGCTGAAAGCAAAATGTCTGCAAATCACAGACTCTCTGCTTTGTAGTCTTGATGTTGCCAAAAAATGCCTTTTAAACTGAAGAAAGCGACTCGCTGCTTTGCTTGGGTAGCCCTCCAGCAGCTCGTGCGAAGTTCAAGGACTTGTCACAGCAACATCTGAGTTTTGCAAACGGTGGAGTTTGTCCTCGTCCCAGAGTGGAGGAGGATTGGCTCTGCCTTTTCCCAAACAAGGGTTTGTCCCCCTGGGTGGCTCGGTGCTTTGACGGCTTTGTCTCCATGGCAGTGGTCAGCTGGCAAGACTGATCAGAAAGGCCCTTTTCACGGAGCGGCCCTGCCGGGTGCTGCGGCAGGCGGAGCTGCTGCGGCAGGCAGCGAAGAGGCAAAATGGCTCTTGCTCTCCTCTTGGCAGCGATCCTGGGACTTCTGATTCTCAAGGCTGTTTTGTTTCAGCTGAGAAACCCGAGCTCCCCTCCTTGCATCGGGAGCTGGATCCCTTGGTTTGGAGCCACGTTTCAGTTCGGGAAAGCTCCTCTGGAGTTTATAGAGCAAGCTAGAAGCAAGGTAATGGCTGTGGTGGTGTGTGTGCTCCGGGTGGCTGCCTGCAAGGGGAGAGGCAGCGAGGAACTTCTGCATTAAGTTTTCACTTTCCTGTCACATTTTATAACATTAGAGGTTCGGCTTTGTACCAATAACGTTGCTTAGTTGTGGATCTGACCCAGGCACGATCTCTGTGCTGGAATGATCCTGTCTGGACCCAGCACCTCTGCTGTTTCGCTTTTGAATTCTTTCTGCGTGTTAATCTTGGTTTCAGATAATGTGGAAAGCCTTATGCCAGATGCTGGGACCGGGAGACTAAAGTTAGTGCCTAACGTTAGGTGAGATTTCTGAGTACCAGCTGGTGTCTCCCAGCATTCAGGGGAGACACAGGAATGCTTGGCAGGCAGCTTTTTCCATCCTAAAAAAATTACTAGAGACGGGCATGGAGATTTACCCCCTGCATGTGCCTTTCTTTCTCTGTGTCTATCTGATAGAGCCCAAATGATTAATTTAGATTAGATGCCTAATTTCTAGGCAGCTAATACTGACATAAACCCCATCTTCTTGTTTTCATTCAGTGATATTACCTACTGATGCAATATAGTCAACCTCAATTGTTTAGTACTGAAGGATCGCACAGCCCACTACTTGCAAAAACTGGCTACAAATGTGACATCCTGAAGTTTGAAAACAAAAATTAAAAAATACTGGATATTTTAAAATTTGATTTCTTATTTTGAACTATTAGATTTCATATTTGTAAGTACTTCTTTGCATTACGGTTGTTATAAACTCGTGGGTTTAAGTGAAAGCAAAAATTCAAGTATAATCAGCTGAAGTATGAAGTGTAAGAATATCAAGAGCTGTCAATCTTGTATTAAAGCACATTGGGTCCACCTTAGAGTAAGCTCATGGATATGATCTGCAGTTTCTTGGCTAGTTTGAGCTTAACAGGACGGTTTTAACCTTAGATTATTATGCCTTTCTTGTATCTTTCATCTGTGCATGTGAGGCCCCCAACATAAGAGGGACATGGACCTGTTGGAGAGGGGCCAGAGGAGCCACAGGAATGATCCGAGGCTGGAACAGCTCTGCTGGGAGGACAGGCTGAGAGAGTTGGGGTGTTCAACATGGAGAAGGCTCCTGGAAGACCTTATTGCGGCCTTTCCGTACTTAAAAGGGGCCGATGAGAAAGATGTTGTATGGACTTGTGGTGTTTCCCAGTCTTTGGAAAAAACAGAGCAGCTATGGAGGCCCTAAATCCTAAGAGGATTTTTATTTTGCTTTCTGTATCTCCGAATGTCATCAGGTCTCCTTAAACACCGTTTCAAACAGAGCAGTAAACTGGGATGCAGTGTTGGCAGGTGATGCCCACACTTCGTTGGTACCCACCCATAACACAAGGATGGTAAATGCACAACTGCTTGACAGCTTGTTCCGGTAACTGATCTTATTACATTAGAGCATCAGTGTAATTATATCAGGACAGATGAAAAGTGTTTGCTGAGGTGTCTGTCTCGGAAAGCGGCTCTCAGTAGATGCTCAGTAACAAGGTGTAAGGAGCATACCCAGATCAGAGCAGTCCACCTGCTTTTTCTTCCCAGCTTCTGGTCATCAACAGCTTAGGGATTTCCTAGGCTGGAATTTGCATCCAGATGATCTGACTATCGTAACCTAAGCTTTTTGTTACCCTGGGTATAATTTTGGCTTCAGAGCATCCCACAGCAATGGATCCATAATTTAACCACAAACCATGTGGAGAAAGTGTTCTGTCTGGTTTAAAACCAGAAGGTAACTTCTGATAGGTGCCCATTAGCTTTTACATAGTGAGAAACTGGGAATAATTATTCTCTTTTCACCTTTCCTGGGATCTAAGCCCACTTAGTCTCCGTTGATTTAAACTTTCATTCATGCTTGCTGTGCATCCCTCTGCCTTTTCTAGCTCAGTAAGTCCTGCTGAGATGGAGGGGGCAGAGAAATACATTGAGTTGAAGCTGCGGGCACACAACGGGTTCAGATGTTTGCTGTCCTTTCTCTGCTCCTTTCCTAGCAAAAACCTTGTTAGCTATTTTGATACTAATGTTTAAACAACTGTACAGGAAAGAAATCGTTGGTATTAGCAGAACCTTTAAACTAGAAAAGAAAAAAAACAAAACAAAACAAACACCCAAAATATTTAAAAGATGCAGAAGTAGGTAGTTTTTGTTAAAAAAATGTAGGTTGAAATAGGTATGATTATGGATTTTTACAATGTGGGCGCTTTGCTCTGGCAGCCGAGGGATGCAGTAGATAATCCATCACTTGGGTTCTTTAAATCCAGGTAGGTCTGAACTGTAATGTACTTCAAATATACAGTGTTATTGTGGAGAAGGAATCTTTTCTTCTCTGCGAGAGGTCAGCCAGGCCCTGATGATGTTCGCTTCTGGTTTGTAAATCTACAAATTTTGGTCTGATTCATGTTCATCTTCGTGCACTTCTGAGCCAAGGTGCGCGAGAGCAGGAAGGGCCAGGTCCTCCCTCCTGACCCCTCAGCAGCACTGAGGTCCTGCTGGGGCTGCCGTCAAACGTGATAACAATACAGTAATGTGACATCTTTCTTTGTTGCAGCATGGGCCTGTGTTCACAATATTCGCTCTGGGAAAACGATTCACTTTTGTAACCGAGGAAGAAGGAACTGAAGCATTTTTTACATCCAAAGACTTAAATTTTGAACAGGCGGTACAACAAGCTGTCGAGAATGCAGGTAAATGAGATGTAGCTCTTTTTAAATGGAAATCAAATCTAGTTACCCAGGACCATAAAAGCCCAATCCAAAGCCAGTTTGTTTTTTGATCGTGCCTTAAATGCTTATCTTAACCCATGACTGTGCTACGAAATGAAGGCGAAATGAAATTCCTTCATGTGGATCCAGCACTGTAAGCCTGCAAGGTGATTTGGATTCAGTCCTAAGGGATCAAAGGTTTCTGAACCAAGGACTGTTCTTACTGATGATAAACATCAAGCAGCCCCAGTTTGAGATCAGGTTCTTTTCTGTGGTTGGACACTCAAACTATATGTACCAAGTTTGGAGCAATAATATGTTGTCCTATTACTTAATTTGAAAATCAGCTTGTAACAATAATTAGTTGTTACCTTGCAGTACAGCAGTCATTAGGAAGGGACGAGGTACGTATCCCATCCGCAGAGGTGTGTCCTGTCAGCTCGTGTGCTTATATCCATGTGGAATCCCGCAGATAGGAATTCTTTGAGTAGTTTGGCACTTTTGGGTTGTGAAAGGAGACAGAAGCAAGTTGGCAGAGAGATTAAATCGCAGAATCCCTTTGGCTGGAAGGCACCGCTGGGGATCACCGAGGCCGAGCCCCTGCTTGGAGCAGTGTCAGTGACAGCAGGTTGCTCAGGGCTGTGTCCAGTTGGGTTTTGAGTATCTCCAAGGATGGAGACTCCAGGGCAACTTGGAGTTCCTGCGTTTGACCCTCCCCACAATAAAAATTTTCCTGTCTCAGTGAAATCTCCTGCATTCCCATTTGTGCCCATCGCCTCCTGCCCTAAGAAGAACCTGTCCCCATCTTCTTTACTCCCACCACCAGATATTTATCATAGAATCAGTTGGAAGAGACTCTCAGGATCATCGAGTCCAACCATAACCGAACCTAACTCTGGCACTAAACCATGTCCCTAAGAACCTCGTCTAAACACCTTTTAAATCCCTCCAGGGATGGTGACTCCACCACTGCCCTGGGCAGCCTGTTCCAATGCCTGACAACCCTTATCTGCAGTGATAAGATCGCCCTGACCCTTCTCTTCTCCAGCCTGAACAGTCCCAGCTCTCTCAGCCTCTCCTAGTATGACTGAGATGATCTATTATAGCATGAAGACCCAAACTGTTTTTTCTTGGATTAATTTATTTTCTTGTCAGTCAGTTTTGTGGACCTCTTGCTTCTGTTCATCCACATGGGAGCTGGAGGGAAGTGTCTAGATTGCTGATTCTGACACTGAAGCTTCATAAGGCAGGAAGATGTTATACAGACTGGTAGAAGCAGAGGGCTCACCAAAATCTTTACAGGGTTAGAAGGAAGATTTCTGGGAGTTTCAGTCTAGATAAATTAGGGTTAAGGCACTTAGAGTCACAAGTTATGTGTAAAAAATGTTTATCTTTCAGTGAAAATCTACTTCATCTACTTCCCAAAATGTTTCTGTTTCTTTTCGTATTTAGTTTCTGTCCCTGCAGAAGCATTTTACCAGAACCACGGGAACCTCTACAGCATGATGAAAGGAAAAATGGCTCCTTCTAATCTGCACGCGTTCACAGGCACTTTGTGTGAGGAGCTGCATGAGCACATGGCACAGCTGGGCACAGCAGGCACAGGCGACCTCAATGACCTGGTAAGGTAAGGGAGCTTTGCAGCACATCCCTAATGTACAGGTAACCTATATGGGAGCAGAGATGTCACCGTAAAGCTGGTGGAGCTCAGGCTCACAAATCTTAAAAAATCTGTGTCAGATACTCATAACTGCTTCACAGTTGCAGGTGGCTCACAGAGTGGAGAGGGTTTCATTCAAAGGCGTTTCTCCCAGCGTGGAGGAACATCTGAATTTCCTATTTGGAAGAAAAAAAAAAAGACCACAGCATCTTCCAACAAACCCTGTTTCCCAAAATATGGGATGAAAGTTTCAAATGTTTATAGAGAACTTATGAACAGACAAAATGCTTGATCTTCAGCAGGATGAAAACCTTCCTTGCATGTTTTGGGCCAAGCATAGCCCAAAATTTAAGTAAGACTTCTGCAACTGACTTTGCTGCCAGAACTTCATCCTTCATGTGTAAAAAATCCCTTAACTGACAGTTTCATGTGACAAAACCAGAGCTTTTAACTCCTCCTCCTTCCTTATCACCTGGAGTGACCCCTGTATCTTACCTGTCCATCAGGACCACAATTGCCTCTGTCTTGGACCTATTTATAAGATGTCCAGGTTGTCTTTTGCTGACATTTCCTGCATAATATATCTAAGATACAGCTTTTTACTGCACCTAAATCACTGAGCACCTATCACTTCGTTTACTGCAATTTGGATTACCTGGGGAAAAATGTGGGGGAAAAAGGGCTTTGAAACCCCCCAGCCCTCAGTCCCACTGGTCTCAATAATGGGGTGCAAACCCCCCCATCCCATGGTGTTCCCCCACTGTTTTCTGAGAGCAGAGTCACATCTGCCTCTAGTCACAGGCTAGAAGATGAACTACAGAATCGGTAAGAGGCATCCACAGTAAATCTGTGCTGAGTGCGATCTGTTCTTACGGTTTTGCCAGATAGAAGAATTAGAATGCAGTGACCTGGATAATTGTTATTTAGCTGCCTTGAAACTGAATCTATAAAGCCAGCAGGTGGCTCCATCTTCCTTACGATCTGTGGAAAAGCAAGAAAGTGAAAGAGCCATTGCCTGAAATGGTGTTTAGCGGTGGCTGGAACCAGCAAAAGCTGTGTAAGGGTTTCTCAGGTTTCTCAGAGCTCAGGAGTGCAGGTGGAGGGGCCTGGGAAATGAGCTCAGAGTTTGCAGAATAACAGAGGAGCAAACAGGGAAGGAGTGAGACAAAAAGAAAACAGAAAAAAAGCATTGTTCAGCAAAGCTGCAGGCAGAGGAAGGGTTTCTCGGGGTGTCTGGTTGTAGGAGGAGGTGTGCAATGCCCACAAGGTCCATATGGGCTGGCTTGAAATAGGGGGGTGGTCAATGGGGAGAAGGAGACCTCGGTGCCCAGAGCCTTTCTGCTGCTGCTCAAGTGATCAGACATAAACAGATGAAGTTCAGTCACACGCAGAGGCCCAGCCTGAGGTCCATGTGTCTCCCAGCCTCTGCTTAAAATCTGGGAGGAGAGTGTGAGTGAGGCAGGAGCCTTGTGCCAGCCCTGCCGTACTGGTGTGACGCTTGAGTCCCGCACTTCTAGAGCTGGCAATTCAACATGCCAGTCCTGACCTAAAACTGCCACAGCAGCTTCCCTACAGCCTCCAAGTCATAGAATCATGGAATCATAGAATCATTTTGGTTAGAAAATACCTTTAAGATCATCAAGTCCAACCATTAACCTAACACTGCCAAGTCCACCTCTAAACCATGTCCCGAAGTACCACATCTGTGTGTCTTTTAAACACCTCCAGGGATGGTGACTCCACCACTTCCCTGGGCAGCTGGTTCCAATGCTTCACAACCCTTTTCATCAAGGAATTTTTCCTGATATCCACCCTAAACCCTGATGCAACTTGAGGCCATTTCCTCTTGTCCTGTCATTTGTTACTTGGGAGATGAACCCCCTCCATGCTCCAACCTCCTTTCAGGCAGTTGCAGACAGTGATCAGGTCTCCCCTCAGCCTCCTTTTCTCCAGGCTGAACCCCCCAGGTCCCTCAGCTGCTCCCGATCACACTTGTGCTCCAGACCCCTCACCAGCTTCATTGCTCTTCTCTGAACTCACTGCAGCACCTCAAGGGCTTTCTTGTCATGAGGGGTCCAAACTGGGTTTTGTCCTTGCAGGCATGTCATGTATCCAGCAGCGGTGAACACTTTGTTTGGGAAAGGCATCTGCCCGACAAGTCAGAGTGAAATCAAGGAGTTTGAAGAACATTTTCGGAAGTACGATGAAGACTTTGAATACGCTTCTCAGATGCCCGGGTGCTTCCTGAGGTGAGAGGGTGGAGGTGATGCACGTGGTGTACCCATCATAGGCATTTTGGCTGCTGGGATTTCAACCATGAGAGACATTTCCCCCGGAGGGTGATGTGCCGTCTTTATCGATGGCGTGTCTTTGGGTCAGGCAGCCTTTCAGCTAGCTGCTTCAAAAAAGTTCTGAGCTTCTCTCATGCATTTTCCTGGCATAAAGCAGAAAGAACCTGAAGTGGGCAGGGTCCACCTTGGACCTGGCAGGGAGCAAAGGCCTGAGTCTAAACGTGACCCCCAAACTGAAGGGGTCCCCAGTGATGCATCTCTCTGCTCTCGCCCACACCTTGGCTGTTTTCCCAGCAAACAGCTCCCGGGTTACACAGCTGCACTGTTGCAGAGCTGGCCTTGGGTAGAGGCAACCAAACCTCAAGGAAGGGAGCCTGTCAGGGCCATGACAGCACCTTGAGCACCTTAAAACAGCCTTCAGAAAGACCTAAGGACGCTCTGAAAATGTGGCCTTTATTTTCTCAGGGGAGGTCCCAAGATTGAACTAAACTAAAGCCACAACGAAAACTTGTAGGGAAATAGATCTGAAAGTCCTGGCTGCAAGGTGAGGCCTGGCCAAGGTGAAGGTCTCAGACGTGCTGTTCCTCACGTCAATCAACACCACTGGCAGTCAGACTGGCCCTTGACTATTCATCAACTGCCTGCTGCCCTGGGGCTTTTGGAAAGAAACCAAGGAGTCCTCATGGAAAAGGAAGTGTTGGTTTGTGCTGCCTCCGTTAAGTGCTTCTTGTTTGTTGCTTTTCTTTACAGGGGCTGGTCTAAATCCAAAAAATGGCTTCTAAAATTATTTGAGAAAGTCGTGTCAGATGCTGAGAGGACCAACCCTTCAGAGACCGCGTCCAAGGTAAACATCCGAGGCTATGAAATAGGATGAGTTCATTGTATATTCTGACTGAAGCGATAGAGGGCAAGAATTCTTTCAGTACTGGAAGAAATAAGCCAAATACGTCAGCTTTGATAGCTGTACCTTAATTGTCCAATATTGGTGTCACCTGCATTAGGACAGACCCATAATTTTGAGTTGTATTCCTCAATTTAGTTCATTTCAGACAGTTCTGGGCAATTTTAAGCCCAGGGTTCAGAGCTATGACCCATCGCCAGCCTCTGGTATCACAGTGGAAAGAGGTGAGAGAAGGACCTCTTCAGTTGTTTCTCTGAGGCCACCGCGCTGTGAAATTTCAAAACCTTACATGTACTATTTTTAAACCCTGGTGTAGAGTGAGTAGATCCTCCAGCAGCCAGACTAGTAGAAAATAGCAGATTACTGCACTGGAAGCCAAGTACCCTAAATATTGATTGTGTCAAAGCTCTGATAAGTTGTCCCCCTGCTTATTCTCCATAAGCTCTGGCAGGAATTCTGTCTATAGGGTTGACAGATGCGAGGGCAGGCTGGCCTGGGAATTTTGATCTACCAAATTATTATAGAACAGATCATTAAACAAACCAGGTTTTATTTAGACTTTAAAAGCTTTACATACCGCTATTTCTTTCATAAAATAAACCAGAATAATGGAAAGAAACAGGGCTGGAGAAGGGATGGTGGGAGGTAAGAAGGTGCAGGAGGTAGGAGGCACATACTCGGTGTCTTAGATTGGGTGGGAATTCGGAAAAAAGAGCGGTCATTTTTTATTCAAGGTCAGCCTTTTCTCCCCTAAATACTAAACAAGAAGCTTTGCCTTGGATGCATGGTTGCCCCGTATTTAAGCAGATACTATAAACAAAAGCTGATGTTAGAACATTACACAATTGCTATAGTTTCAAAGAATATTGGGCCATTGAAGTCACTGGGTAGGTCACTAACAAAGCACCTGTAACTAGGGAGTTCGCTGATCCATCAGACCGTCTCTTCATAACAAACACCTTTTTGGCAGGAACAGAGAGAACATTTTCTTCATTCGTTCAACTTGCTCAGTCCTATTTTCAGCTTCTTTAAAGTGGAGATGTAGAGCAGGAATTTCAAAAGAATAGAGATTTCTTTTTTCTTTCTTCCGCATACAAGGAACAATGGGGAGTGGGGGAACCAGATCCCCCCCAAACTTGTAGAAAATGGAGGGCAGGGTGAGTGTTCAGTAGGGATTCACATGGTGGGTTGACTTCTTCTGGCCCTCTGCCTGTGAGTGAGTCTCACTTTCTCTTGACCGCTGTCACCTCTTCTTCGTGACTACCAAAAAACCACAACTAACATTAGTTCTCTTTGATAAACTAGCCTTATGTTATATTCTTGAATTCTAGTAAGCCCTACCCTAAACGAGGTTAGAATATTTATTTGGAAATATGCATAATTGATTTTTTTTATAACAGACACTACTGCAACATCTCCTGGATTGCTTGCAAGAAAAACATCTGGCTCCAAGTTATGGTCTCCTGATGCTCTGGGCTTCCCAAGCAAACGCTGTCCCTGTAAGTACGTCAGCTGGAGAAACACCTTCTCTCTGGCCTGTCCAAAAGCCTGTATTTGGGAAGCAGAGGCTTTGAACCAGAGGTCACACACGCTGTGTGTGTCCCAAAGAAGAGATTATCACGCCCACACGCATCTCTACAAATATACCCGGGCTGCAGTCTCACAGATCAATGACAAGAAAAGCTCTTCTTGTATTTTTTCCTAAATTATTACATCCTCCATCATAACATTTGGGCAACATATGTCTTGTAGCTATTAAGATCGCAGTCTTAAACTGTGAAGAGCATTTAACTCTGTTTAACTAGCCTGGCGTTATCAAAAGCGTAATATGGAGTAACTTCATCTGTGTAAAAATCCTGGAGTGAACTTGGCTCTTTCGCTTTGGGGGATCTGCTGGACAAATAGCAGTGGTGCTTGAGGGGGAGAAAAGCAATACTTTGATTCTCCTGCCACTTAAGTTTTGTCTCTGTTAGAAATGGATTTGACAGCTTAATGATCCAGTTACATGGATGCTAACAAGCCCAATATATCTACCACAGCTCAGGCTGACCAAAGACATTTATAGGAATTTCTCAGATGAGAAATCCATAGCAGCAAAAGCATCCTTTATTTACCATGACTACTAAGCTCGTTCCAGCACATTTATGTCCATTACAGATGTGATTTAGAAAAAAATGAGGGTGAGTTATTTTTATATATACTCCTAATGGATATATCTATGATTTTTGTAGATTGGATATTAGTACAATTTACCTTAAAGGAATTTAATGCATTTTAGTGAGATTTCTGTGGGTTTACACGTTGGTATAAGTGAGAGGCACAGCCTGCCGTCTGTTGCAGGATAACTGACATTCCTTCCACAACACTATCATTACTTACTCCTGTAATATTCCGCTCTAAATAGACATACAGATATTTCATTGTTTCTCAGAATAGTCTCAACCACCATTCTGGTGACTGGAATGACAAAAAAAAAAGGCCTTTCCCCTTCCGAGGGGATTTTTTACAAGCGCGTTAAACCCTTTTATCTGAAACAATTTGGTTTTCCCTCCTCAGCCCGTGGAGCGAAACCACAGTGTCCAAGCACTCTAAAGAAAACTGAGCTCCCAGATTGGTTTTGCAGGAGGGCCACATCCACAGGGGGCTCTTTGGGAAATAAGGGTCCGAGTTCTCATCCCTCAGCAGCACAGATGGCCCGCGACCAGATCTGCGTGCGGACGGCGCCTCCCGCCAGCTCAGCAGGAGGAGAGAGGCTCCTGGCAGCGCTGCGAGTCCTTCTGCTTTCATCCCGCTTAAGAGGATTTTCTCCTTCCCTAAATTTCTTGATTTTCAACTTCATTGCATAATCAGTTAGCAAATCATTTCTAAAGGGGATCTGCTAGCGCTTGTTTTGCTGTTAGTTAAAAGTTTTCTTGCCCGTTTTAGTGTGACTCACTGTGACAATGCCCTACAAATCATTTAACCTCATTTCTGCTAATATTGGTAGGAATTCACTATTTAACTTCTTTCCATTCATGCAGCTAAATCTAATCACACACAATGATTTAGTAATTCATCTTAACACCTAGTTATTTGAAATTAAAGAAAGGATTCTCCGTTTCAAAGCCAAAGCTGTGTGGTGTTCACTGAAGATAAGTACACAGCAGATCACTAAACCTGATCTCCCAGGATCTGCATCCTTGGGTTTGGATTTACCTGGGAAACACAACTCCCTGTGCATCCCAGCTGCAACAGGCACATCCAAAAAAGTGCAAATATTTCCACCTGCCTTGGTGATTTGCTACAAAGATACTGTAATTCTGTTCCGTATTCCCGAGTTAAAGTACCTTCATCTCTGTTTAGATTGCGTTCTGGACCCTTGTTTTCATACTCTCTCATCCTTCCATTTACAAGAAAATCATGGAAGACCTGTCTTCTGTTTTTGGCAAAGCAGGTATGTCCTTTGGCAAAGCAGATCATGTCCTTCTGAAACCTAGAAATGATTTATTTGGTGTTTGTCCAGCACAAGGTCAATAGCCAATGGCTGGGAATAATCACAGAATCATAGAATCATTTCAGTTGCAAGAAACCCTCAGGATCATCGAGTCCAACCATAACCTAACTCTGGGACTAAACCATGTCCCTAAGAACCTCATCTAAACACCTTTTAAACCCCTCCAGGGATGGTGACTCCACCACTGCCCTGGGCAGCCTGTTCCAATGCCTGACAGCCCTTTCCATGAAGAATTTTTTCCTGATATCCAATCTGAACCTCCCCCGGTGCAACTTGAGGCCATTTCCTCTCATCCTGTCACTTTTTACTGGGGAGAAGAGACCAACGCCCTCCATGCTCCAACCTCCTTTCAGGCAGTTGCAGACAGTGATCAGGTCTCCCCTCAGCGTCCTTTTCTCCAGGCTGAACCCCCCAGTTCCCTCAGCCGCTCCCCATCACACTTGTGCTCCAGACCCCTCACCAGCTTCGTTGCCCCCTCTGCACTCCCTGCTGAGGGTACTGCTGGTAACAGAGTCCCGCTCAGAGTTTGTTACTCAGTATATGCTCAAGATATTTTTAAGCAGACAAAGGGAGAAAAGGTAGAAGGTAGAAAAAAAAGTATGTGTTTGTCGCTTCATTCCACATCTACCATTTAGACCTAGCTTTGTATTAGCCAGTCTTGTGCTTTGTCCATGCAGCTATTGTAGCATCAGATAAGGTGTTTCAATTCAGCTGCTTTTTATGGTGAAACCCTGGCCCAGGTTGCCCAGAGAGGCGGTCGATGCCCCATCCCTGCAGACATCCCAGGCCAGGCTGGACAGGGCTCTGAGCAACCTGAGCTGGTGAAGATGTCCCTGCTCATGGCAGGGGTGGCACTGGATGAGCTTTGAAGGTCCCTTCCAACCCAAACCATTCTATGATTTTAGGATTCTATGGTCCTATTATTCTATGGTGTAATGTCACCAGAGTTACAGCTATTCTGTGGAAAAAAAACCCAAAACAATCAGGAACTGTTTTGTTTTCTCTCCTTTGAGAGAATTAAATTATCTTCAACGGCTTTTCTGAAGTTGTACTGATTTTGGTCCATTTATTTGCTTTAAAATATAAAGAAGATTTCTGGGTGTAAATAAGGTGTTAAAGTCGTGAGGTGTTCCATCGGAAGGTCTAAAGCAAGACATGTCAGTGTGTATCAAAACAGGTATGAAGTCTAATTTTTACAGAGTCTTCTTTCAGGTAAAGAGAAAATAGAAGTCTCTGAAGAGGACCTTAAGAAGCTGCCTTTTATTAAATGGTGCACTTTGGAAGCCATACGGCTGAGGTCTCCAGGTGCAATCACCAAGAAAGTGGTAAATCCAATAAAAATTCAGGTGAGTTTTGTTGGGTTTTGCTTTTACCCAAACAGCTGCTGTATGATTTGTCTAGAAAGAGGCCTCCCAGAAGAGCTGGATGAAATTAATAGAAATATTCCACAGTGTCACATATATATTCTGTTCAGCTTTTACAGTTTTATTCATCATCATTAATTTAATCGTCACTAATTTAAGAGTGGTTTTGCTTCTCTTGCTCACAGTCTTACCTTCAATTTTGAATTTATTTTAGATGGAATTGAATTGAGCTGGAGACCCTGTGCTGATAGTATATGAACTAGTAAACAGACACAACAAATATAGTAGAAGGAACCGCAGTTTAGTAACTGATAAATGATTTTCTGTTTGTTCTCTACATTGCCATTCAGAAGAGGAGTGTCAGTGTTTAGGGGTCCAGCAAATAAATATTTGGGGGGAAAAACATTCTCTTAAGCAATCAGCACTCATGCCTATTTAAGAAATTACTGAAATCGCATCAAGGTCTACTGTCATATAAGTTTTTATATGAATTTATTTGCATTTTGAAGGCATCCCTTAACAAAAGATAAAGCAAAAAACCACCAGTTCACGTTACATCAGGAAGCAGGAAAGACAGAAATAATGTTTCTGTCATTTCTATACCTGAAAAAGAAAACAAATTAGAACAAAAATAGGCTTTCCACATTCTCCGCTGTTTAGGTCTTAGGAAAAAAGGGCAACAGCAAGAAGAAGCCTCAAACATGTCATAAGCCCACCATGGCTTCACCAGCCTCACCTGCCCTCTGCTAGGACCTTCTTCTGAAGGAATAGACGTACTTGGAGGGACTGGTTTGTGAGTTGAACCCCTGATCTTCCCTTTTCTTAGAGTTTTCTCTCCTTTTCAGAACTTCACCATCCCTGCAGGTGACATGCTGATGTTGTCACCATATTGGTTACACAGGAATCCCAAATATTTTCCTGACCCAGAGATGTTCAAACCTGTAAGTTGTCGCTCTTACTGGGGGTATTTTGGCATCTTTTCTTCTCTACACTTATTTCACAACAAAAGCATAAGGACAAATAGGCTTTGAAGTTGGTTATTCCCTATCGTCTGGAGGGCGGCCTTGTGTACAGGGATGTGCACAAAAAGGAGCAGCCTGTAGGAATAAGCCAGACTTTAAAGTTCAATTACATATTCCAGATAATATGGTACTAATTCATATCCCTTTGATCCTGGCTCAAACCCCACGATGGAAAGACCCCCCTGATTTCACTGTTGAACCCACCTCCAAATATTCTCCTGGCCCTGGGAGCTGCCTGTATAGCTCATCTCCGCTAAGTTCCCCTGGTCCCGTGCTCTTTCCAGTCGGATAATTTCTGGTAGGTATTAGCTCCGCTCATTCAGCAGCTCATCTAGAGTTTCTTGATTATTATTCCACTCCAGGTGGCCGTGTGGGCAGATGCGTAACTGCTCTTTTTAGCACCATCCGCTATAGAACGGTTTGTCTTTTTTACGGAAATACACGAAGGAGTAATTTAAACAAAACTTCTCCTCTAGCGAACTCTTCACCAGTTTGAAATCCCTCATCGCAATTCCTGCCTGTTTGAAATCCTGAACAGGAAGCTTGATGCAGCAGCTTATTTCTTCAGTAGCTTTTTTCTTAAAAAGCAAGCTTTTTTTGGAAACTGCCCCTTTTTCCATGAGGAATAGCTGACTGCCTCTTGGACACTGCCATTCCAAATGATGTTGCCTTGCTTCATCACCGCTGAGATTGTTTTTCTTGCATTTATTGGATTTTGATGCTAACAGATTTCTTCTTCAGAAAGCTCTAAACAGCCCCAGCTGAAAAAAAGCATCCAAAATAAACAAACACAAGATTACATCTTCTCCAATACAGCTTCGTCGGAGGAGTTCACCACCACAAACTTGACAGGCTTACTTGAAGGCCTTGGTAGAGCTGCAGTGAGTTTCTGGAGGCTGGTACAGTTTGTCACCCACCATTTGAGAGATTTATTCTGTCATTGTCACCCACCCAAACTTTAGCCCATATTGCCTTGTTCCCTGTGTTGCTCCTTTTCTCTTAAAGCAACTCAGGATGGAGCAAGGAGCTCTCTGGGTACACACAGGCTGTTTGTGTTGAGTTCGATTTCTCACACTTTGGCTTGCACCTGAGAACGGGGCTGTGCAATCCTTGTGTTTCTCCAGTGTGACAGCTGACACAGAATCGCAGAATCACAGAGTGGTTGGGGTTGGAAGGGACCTCTGGAGATCATCCAGTCCAACCCAGCTGCTAAAGCAGGGTCACCAGAGCAGATCACACAGGAAGGTGTCCAGGCGGGTTTGAATGTCTGCAGAGAAGGAGACTCCACAACCTCTCTGGGCAGCCTGGGCCAGGGCTCTGGCACCTCAAAGGAAAGAAGTCTCTCATATTCAGATGGAACCTCCTGTGTTTCATTCTGTGCCCATTGCCCCTCATCCTGTCATTGGGCACCATTGAAAAGAGTCTGGTCCATCCTCCTGACACCCACCTTGAGATATTGATAAACATTGATGAGATCCCCAAACACCTTGTGTTTGTGCACAACATCTTAGAAATGGTTTGTGTGCAAGATGCGTATGAGCCATTTGTGTGCTGTGATACAATGTTATGGCTGAGGGAAGGTTCCAGTTGAACATTTGCTTTGAATATATTTTTTTAAATATATATATTATATATTGCATATATTTAAAAGGAGAAAATCACACTTTTATAGGCATTTCAACAGCTCGAGATGCCGGATTTAGAAAAATGGGGAGGATAGGAAGGACGCTTGAGGGGTGATTTTGAAAACCTCTCCAGCACTTTGAGCCACCTAAGTGTGTTTCAAATGGCACCCTCATTTCTTTCCCTGAGTTGCTGCTGACTTTTGAATCCAGACTTTTAATACTAACAGGTTGAACGCAAAAAAAAAAATGGCATTAATGCAACTTCGTATTGAGGATTAGCTGTCCAAGGTCATTTTTAGCTTGCAGAAATAAAGCTAAGCTTTATTTATATAAGGCTGATTTGGAAAAAAAATGTTTCTTCCCACAGGATCGTTGGAAAGAGGCAAATTTAGAGAAGAATGTTTTCTTGGACAGCTTTGTGGCATTCGGAGGAGGGAAGCATCAGTGTCCAGGAAGGTCAGTGAAACAGCTGGGGTTTATTTATTCCCAAACCCTGCAGAGAACAACTCTCTTGAACTGGGCTCCTCTTACGCTTGGAGAGAAAGTGTTTTCATGGCTTTGCTCCTTGTCGGTCCCCTAATGTTCAGTATTATCAGGACCTTGTTTAAACTGACTTGAAAGTGGTTTCGTTCCTGGAAAAGACAGGTTAAGTCACGATGTAAAAACAGAATCTGAGACTGGTGTATTAAAGGATGTCCCCAGGGAGGAAGGTCAGCCCAGCTCTGCTGCTGCTGAGGTGTCTTTTCATCAAAGGAGAGTTGTTCCACTTATGAAAAATGCCAATTTACAGACATTTAGGTTGCCGTAAACAAGTACTAAACTAACCTAAAGAGCATCTCTCTAGTCCGAGACTCTCTTTCCATCCTCTGTGATGCCACTGACATCTTTGCTGATCTTCCAATGTCTTATCTGGCTCCACTCTGTTTGAATCTTGTCTCTGCATTAAGGCCCACGCAGTTGTACGATGGCTTAAATTGCAGATCGTGTCTCTCTCCACTCCTCCAGCAATGCCAGCCTTGATGCTTCCTGCATTCCTTCTGCTGTTTTCTCTGCTCTCCCTCTTCCTGGAGCAAATCCCAGGGAGCCAGCTGCTCCTCCTTTCTGTGTTCAAACATCTCCCTGCTCAATTCTCTGCCTTCAAAACCTGGTGTCCTCTAAGAAGCAACTAACCAAGAACCCTTAAAACGAGGCCGTTTAACTCAAGAGTCCCATGTGGAGCAGGGAATCTAGAGGGTGTTGCAGAGGATCTGCCTTCTTGAACCTGCAGCAGGCTGGACGTGAGTGTCAGAGGAACTTTGTGAAGGCATTAAAGGCATAAAATGAATAAAACTGCCTTCACCATTGAGGCTTGCCAGAGGAACGTGCTCATTCACTGTCATGCCTCCATGGCTCGTACTGTATTCCTGCACTAAATGTGAGTGCAGGCTCGTTCCCAGCAAGTGCGACAACAGAATTCGCAAGAGGCATCCGCAGGTACAGGACAAGCTGCAAAACAATGTTTCTGAAAGCTGCCGGTTTATATATACTGACCTATTTCTTTGTTCAGGCTGTTCTGTGGACTCTGATAATATCTTTAAAATAAGTTTGTGGTTAGAAAGAAAATGATAACATTTCTACATAGACAGCAGATGGAAAAATCTTTTTCGTGCTGACTGACAAAAAGTCCTTTCAAACATTTTGGCAATTGACGCTTTTCAGCAATAATTCCAAAAGAATAACGGAGTGGTCTTGGAAGAAAGGAGATTTAATCAAGGGATGTATCTAGATCCCAGGTTGTAGATTTTCTTGGTATGACTGAATGAAGCAATGACATTTCAAGTGTAATTCAAGTTTTAGTTCAGTACTGGGATTTATAAATGAAATGTATTAAACATTTAATGTCTCTTGCTAAAGTTCATCATGAAATTAAAAGCTAATTTAATCAAATTCAAAGCTAGAAAATATCTTATCAAATACTCTAGCAAACACATCCCTGCCAAGCCAGTGAGGATGGCTCAGAGGCAGGACCTCAAGCACCAGGAGCCCAGGACCACGCTGTGCAAGCAGTGCAGTGGCTGTAAGGAGCCCCCCTTTGTATGGTGCTGCCATCATGGCATTTGCATGGCTAAGTCCTGCCTAACCTGAGCTAGACATGAGGAAGAAGTTTTTTACAATGAGGGTGGTGAAACACTGGCCCAGGCTGCCCAGAGAGGTGGTGGATGCCTCATCCCTGGAGACATCCCAGGCCAGGCTGGACGGGGCTCTGAGCAACCTGAGCTGGTGAAGATGTCCCTGCTCATGGCAGGGGTGGCACTGGATGAGCTTTGAAGGTCCCTTCTAACCCACACTATTCTATGATCCTATGAGCTAATTTCCATTGAAATATCTCTGCGCTGCGTTCCCCCAAGCTCAAGGTAATTCCAATGTGAAATCACAGAGATAATTTGGGTCTGAAGCTGCGCCAAACCAAACGAGCATCCTCCCACCGGGGAGCAGAGGGCGGCTCAGCGCGCAGATCAGGACGGCTCTGCAGGAGCGAGCTTGGGTCTCGTGGGACTTATTAGCTGCTTCTTCACACCTGCCAGGCCAAATCCAGCTGACGCCATGTGCAGTCATGTGGCCTTTTCCCCAGGGAATTCACCACTCGCCGAGTTTTCCAGCGTCTCTCAGATAATGGAAAATAAACTGTGTAGAAGAGCAAGGTAGTATGACTATTTTAACTAGATATTTAAGTCTAAATTCTTCAAGTGAGTGATGCCGTGATCCATAGGTACATGCTAGTGGCTGAATGCAGAAAGCTTTTGTATATGTGAACAGAAAAAAATAATGGCCTGGAGGAGTTCACCTGCACTTATCGGAAATCTTCTCCAGATGACTAAGAAAGACCTTTCTTGAGAGCGTTACAGAAAAAAATCGTGCCCTTGGGTCTCACGCTGCATTCTAATGCTGACGCATTAACTACTAACTCCCGCTGTCACAGCTACTCTGATGTCACCAGGCTCCCAGCCGCATTATATAACTTTATATAGCACAATTAGTCATATAGCCTTTTCTATATTTGACTGTCTGCTCACTCCTATGAAGTTATTTCAAGTCAGCAAGCGTTAGAAGAACATAAATGTTTACACAGTGGAAAAACCCATCTTGATAAGGGGCTGTTTTAAAATTAGGGTGTCAGAGGGAGGCTGTCGGTCTGAAGTTTCACCGGAAAGAAGGGGCAGCCGCTACATTCGAGTTCTTTGCTGGGGAATGAAGCTGAACAAAGCCACAGCATATTTTCCTACTGAAGATAAACTTTCAGGCAGAACTAAAGCATTGGAATGTAGAAGTGTCAAAGCCACCCTGTGCCTTATCTGATGATAACATACGTGTGACGGTCAGGCTGGATGGCTGATGTTTTCCTCCCTTTTTTGCAGGTGGTTTGCCATCATGGAAATCCAGTTGTTCGTTGTGCTGTTCCTGTACAAATACCAATTTGTTCTTTTGGATGCAGTACCAAAGGAGGTAAAAAATCCATACATTTATATAGCATTCCACATCTTTCTAGCCTTCATTCATCATGCTCAGCTGAACAACCACGCTCAACTGTGGTTATGGATAATGAAGCAAAATTTTGAGAGTGTTAATATAATGGATAACTCGATCTTTGTTTTAACTCAGACAACCCAGAGTTACTCCAGCAATGTCAGTGGGGCTGCACTGTCTGTACAAGAAAGCGCTTGCAAGGGTATTTTGTCTTATAATTGCCTAAACATTACAAAAGATTTTATAATTGCTTTCTACCACTCAGAAGAACAGTGAGTATGGAGCTGGAATATTAATGCTTAAAGATATGAAATCAGAGGCAGCATTCACAGTGCTGTTCCACTACATATTCAGTGGTGGAAATGATTAGGGTAAGATGTAGGAGCAACACAGAACGATTTTCCCATTAAGAGAGAGTGGTGTAGTCTCCACTTTCAGCGGGAATTTCCTTCTCCATTTGCACTGTGTCCTTTCCACGTTCCAAAAGTCATTGTTCCTCACAAACACGGGCTGCTGCGAAATCAGCGTGTCTGCCTGTCACAGCCTCGACGTGACACACACACCCTGTAGCTAAAACACCAAGGAGAGGAGGGAGAAGTGGTGAGTGGCACAGGCTTTGCGTGATTGCCCTTTAGGCTGGAAGTTAGAAGCTAGGAGAGGTTAATTCCTCTGCTCTGCTTGAGGAAGTGAGATTTTGATCTCAAGTAGTGGTAGGAAGTCTACCTAAGACCAAAGCTCCAAGAAAATGTTTATATCTTTATATTAAAGCACAATGATATTTCAATTACTGAATTAACTTAAGCATTTCTACTGATTTTCTTCTTTTTACAGAGCCCTTTACATTTGGTGGGGACGCAGCAACCCATGGCACCATTCCGGGTCCAGTATCAATGCCGGGATTGAAGGCTGCCCAGCGCTAACTTACCTTCCTTTGCTAGACAGCCGGGGATGGATGGACCACTGAGCTGCTTCCCCACCCTACACCTTCAGATAGAATCATAGAATCATTTTGGTTGGAAGAGACCCTTAAGATCGAGTCCAACCATAGCCTAACTCTAGCACTAAACCATGTCCCTAAGAACCTCGTCTAAACACTTCTTAAACCCTCCAGGGATGGTGACTCCACCACTTCCCTGGGCAGCCTGTTCCAATGCCTGACAACCCTTTCCATGAGGAAATGTCTCCTAATATCCAATCTGAACCTCCCCTGGTGCAACTTGAGGCCATTTCCTCTCAACCTATCACTTTTTACTTGGGAGAAGAGACCAACCCCCTCCATGCTACACCCTCCTTTCAGGCAGTTGCAGACAGTGATAAGGTCTCCCCTCAGCCTCCTTTTCTCCTGGCTGTGTTCAGGTGTTCAGCCCCAGGTCCCTCAGCCGCTCCCCATCACACTTGTGCTCCAGACCCCTCACCAGTTTTGCCACCCTCCTCTGAACTCTCTCCAGCACCTCCAGACAGGTTCTTAACAGTTCTTAATTTCAACTTTAAATGCTGTACACTCTGCATTGTGGTTTGCCATACCAGTATAGTCGTATCTGCGCTCCTCACCTGGTTGCCTACCTCCTAGTATTTTAAAATCCTGCTGCATTCCTGATTTGTCAGCCAAATTCTTCACAGACTTTGCAAATCCAATATACTAAACTCACCAACCAGACATTCAGGACAAAAAGCTGCTACATTTGGAAATCGTGCACGGAAGTTGTGCGAGAAGCGGTGAAAAAGCAGATCCCTTGGGCCAGGTCGCTGCTTCCTGCAGGTCTCTTCTTCAAACCAAAGCCAAAGTGGTGCCTGGTGGTAGGAAATCCGATCGGTCACTCCGTAGGCTCCCTGGTGCTGGTGTGCGCAAAACACGGGACAGTGCTGAGCAGAGACCTCCGGATCAGACCCCCAGCCACGATAAACGAGCATCACCTGCATATCACAGCCTGGGTCGGTAGGTGAAGATCTGGCCTGCTCTGCCTACAACCGGTGCATCTTTTTTGCAAATAAAATGCTTTTGTAAAGGAAAAAGGGGTCTCGTTCCACTGGAGCACCAAAAATGCCTGCTGAGCTTTATTTGCTCTACAGGATTCAGAATCGGCCCTTGCATGAATATGCAATGAAAGTTTGATTGTGATGTTTGGATACTAATGAAAAGCGACTGCGAGAAAAGCTATTGCTGTTCATTAGACTGCTTGTCTGACATCTAGAACATTCTCCCCTCTAACGTGACACTTAACAAATTGCACAAATCTAAAACTATTAAATCTCATAAAGAATACCTAGTAAAAGTTGTTCAAAGAGGCTGTTGAATAAGTTCAGATACCAACACTTTAACTGCTGTCAGATTTCATAGACGATAATACTTGGCATGTATTTTTAGTCTTTTAAGTAGAGATTATTCATCATTTTAGAAGCATTTGCAAAAAACACAAATGGACTTTCAACAGCAGTAAAAACTATGAGAATAACATCCATCAGAAAATAACCCGTTGTATAATTCATTAGATGGTTGGCTTACCTCAGTTATGGATGCAACAATTTGACGAACTTAAACGATTTATATGGCTGGAAAATGATTCGTCCAAGTTTCCAATTTAGCTCTTCATGGTCAATTCTGCAGAAGTTGCACTCTTACCTGCTGTTTCAGAATATCTTCCATAATGAAAAACTATTCCCTTGGTTTTCATGTGTGGTCATTACCCAAAAGTCTAAATTTTAAAATTTAGAAAATTTTTAGAAAATCCATAGTCTCCATTCAGGTATCTGGTAGTTTTGTCAAGATTTCTTTTTTCCCCAATGTGTATTTATTTTTATTTTTCTGTTTAATTCATTCTGGGGTTCATTTTTGGGGTGTGTGTGGTTTTGTTTTTCCAAGTGAGGTAACTCAAAAAAGCAAAATTCTGTAACTAAACCTAACTAAAAAGGTCCCTAAAGGGAAGTATAACCTGAAGGTCACCATCGGTTTGGTTAGGATGAATGAAAGGCATGCAAAGGCACCTGTGAAGATTTACAAACACCCCATTGCACTGGGGTTCTGTACTGTCCTAAATACAGTCACAGCTCTGGTGTAGTTTCTGCATTTTTGCTGAGTTTTTCAGACTTGGTGTGATCTTGTGCCTGCTGAGAACTGCATTTTTCTTCCTTCCACATCCCACAAGAACAGCCTGTGGGCAGTGTGTGGGATGAAAACCACATTTCCCCCTCCAGAGAGGAGCAAACGCAGGCAGGGACCCTGCGCAATGACCTGCCCAACACCTCCTTGCACAAGACTTCATAGGGGGTGTTTAGGAGAGGAACCGAAGGTGCGGAAAGGGAGGGGTCAGAGTGGGTTGGGGAGGAACAAACGTGGAAAAACACAGAGGGATAAGGGGTTTTAAACTAAAGGAGG